>CM052129.1:2270767-2286241 GCA_028454255.1 Halictus ligatus
AAATGGCGTGGTTGCTGATTATCCACGCTAACCCTGCTATTCTCTTCGGCAAAGAGTACAGCTTGTCTCGGAGTCTCCGTGGGTCTGAAATTTCGCTTAGAAAATCGTCGAGATCTCGCGGAAAGATTGAATCGATCCATCAAAACCGTGTAACAAGCGGTCTCGTCCCCGAAGCAGCGAACGTAGAGCGTAGACCCGGAACACGGTGTAGCCCGCGTTAAGATCTGTAACAAGAACGCTCCCCTAACTAACAGGGTCGCTAGGATTTCTATGCGACAAGATCCGAGTGTGTCTGCGAGCGAAAGAACAGCACGAGGGATGTGTCGTCAGTTGGTATCCGGGATTTCGAGCTCTCGCGGGGGTGGAGGAGGAGGAGGAGGAGGAAGCTCGAAAGCGCCTCCGCTCGGCTCTCTTTCCACGGTTTGCATACCCTGAAGTGCAGCCTCTCTACGCGGGCTGTTCTTCCTTACGAGCGGCAGTTAGAGAAAATTTCAGTCGGTTTACGAGCCGAGTGGCAACGTTTATGCGACCGGCGGCAGAAGACGCGCTGCTCCGGATCCCTGGTACAGTGCGCGACAAAATGGTGGCGCGACGATTGACACGTTTCGACATTTCGTGCAATTAACCATAGTCGACCGTGGAATTGAATTTGAACAATCCCTCACGGAGATCCCTCACGTTAAATGCGGCCATTATAAAAGCCCAAAACCCTTGTAAAGCTAAATGACGCAGAATTGCGTTTTTGTTCGATAAGAATTTAACAATTCATTCACGTTAACTGCACCGCAATAGAGTTTCGGATTGACGAGTATACTCGACGATCATAGTTCACTATTTAAGCGACGATAATGCGCGTACACGAACAAAGACAGCCGAAAAGGTGCCCAGCGTGAACCGCCATTTTGTAGGACACGGGATGCGCCGTTGTCCGGAACTTATGGCAACAATGAGCAATCAACAGACTGCGGATTTTATGCAGTTACGGCATAAACGAGCTGGTGGAATTTAAAACAGCAAAAATAATTTAACAATGCCAGCACATTATCTATTAAGATTGTATTTAGATTACCGATCAACGTTAATTTGCTCACAGAGCACATTTGTACACGTTCTTTGTGGACGTTCGTGTGCAGTACACGAATCCGGAGGCCATTTGTCGCCACCAGTATCAGTTTTTGAGAAAAAGTCGTGAATTCTACTTTCCGAATTTTTTCTGCTTCGGCCGAAAAAGCTAGACGAATGATGCTTGCGTGGAAAAATTCCGTAGACTCTCTCGAATATGACGGTATTTTTTTTTAATAACATTACGAATGTTTAGACATGTGTAAAAAATGTTTAACACCTTCACTGCCAAACCAGAAGCCTGAGAAATTCCACATAATCGGAGCAAGTTATTTAATGAAATAAAAATTGAAAAAAATTAAATGTATGATTTCGAGTAGTCCCCCAACTTTCTCACATTTTACTGGCCCTAATCAAAATTGGTACAATGAATATATTGAGGTAAAAATTCATTTTAAAATCTGAACAAACAATTCCGTCACCCATATATGGATGACATGACAGTCAACGTGTTAACGTTCAAGAGAGACAGAATTTTTAGGAAAATTTGTCTCAAGGAAGGGGATGATAGTGAGAGAGGGGGTGGTGGGGGAGGAGAGGGTTTCGGAAAAGTGGTGGAAACGGCAATTTCGTCATTGGTACTTCTGTATATTGTATGCAAATCGGCAGCTTGTTAATGGCCGGGGTTGATTTGTACTTGGGCCAGATTAGGGTATCGATAACATTCAGCCGGCGATTACGATAGCGGTTTTACGGGGGCAGGGACGGCCGAGGCTGAATTTAGAACGTTGCCGATGCTATAGGATTTCGGATTTTATAGCGACGTGATTCTGTAACAATGCTGATTCTATAACGATAGAGGTTTTATAGTTGCGCGGCCGCTATAGACACGGGGGGTTTACAGCTTGCGGCACCGAGGAGATCCCGAAACGGTTCGAATTATAGCGGAAAAGAAGTCCTGTGTTTGTGATGGCGACCCGCGCCGGCGGCTTATAAATGTGTGATAATTATTCCCGTGGGGCTCGCCGGTCCGTGGTAATTCTATAGCCGAAGTTTCGAGCCGAATAGATGCACGTTCCGGGTGTTTCGCCAGCAGCCAACGAGAGGGAACTCTGTGACACCATTAAAGTCACGCAAAACGATTTAGCGTCGGCATACGAATTTTTATTCGGCGCTTAACGTTCGTGTAACTATTTACAATCCGACGTCGCGTTACACAGAGCTGTAATCAATTTCGTTGTGGTTTATTTTACTCAGAACTGAATCCGCACCGCACTGCATTTATTCGTTTATCATTTTTATCATGGAGAACATTAAATGACAAACAGACTGTACATTGCAATTGGTGCACACAATTTCTATGTTGCGGGTGAGCAGCAAATTACACGAACATAGTCCAAGATACTCGTAACTATACTGCGGATCTGTATGCAGGATAAAAATATTCTGCATTTGTTACAAGATGCAGGATACACTTTTCTTTTTCTAAACATACTAAATTGTTTCAATCTTCGCACTGTGTAAAATTTGCAGCCGCCCGTTTTTGTCAGGAATGCATTAAATCCGCAGTCTACTGGTAACATTAACAAACCCTTTAAGACCGTAGAACTTTGTCTAAAATGTACGTTATTGAATGAAGTGATTCCTGAGCTCATTCGAAGTAACTTTTTCCTTTGCGAAATTGCTGTCCGCGGCTCCGTTTAGGAGTTATCGACGAAAAACACGGACCAATCAGAGCGCGACTGCAGTGGACGGACCCCGTCTCAGCCAATGCCAACGCCACGCTCGGCGGGGCCTGTCGCCGAGCCCAACCCACTCCGCTGTGTCCGCGCTCCGATTGGTCCGTGTTTTTCGTCAATAACTCGTTAACGAAGCGGCGGAGAACATTTTCGCAAAGGAAAAAGTTACTTCAAATCACCTCGGGAATCACTTCATTGAATGACGTACATTTTTGTGGCACCCTGTATACCGAAATATCTTGTACACGAGATAAACATTTACACCAGAATGTCGCCTTGATCGCAAGGGTTTGCAAATGTAGGAGAGATTAAAGCGAAGAACATAAATTCGCAGCGATGAATAATTCCGCAGACGAAGGGGTTGCAGCCACCGGGCGTTCCTTCGCCCCGATGGAAAAGGTGTCTCGGAGAAAATCCAGTCGTCCCCCTCCAACGACTCAGGTGACTGATTTTAATTAGTGGACGAGGTTGACTCGTGTCCCATTAGCATTCGCGATTGAAGGGGCAGCCCGGTCGCAAGACAGAGCGCGCAGAAAATGACTGATGGAGCAAAGCGAGCCTCCGTCGCGGGGTTTCGCGAGGTCAGCTTAATCAACATCCGGCCCGGGCTTCTGGTTAATTACGAGTCGCACCTTCGACATCGTGACGAGCATCTGTTCGTGATTTCTTCTGGCATTGTAGCCGAGCGGGACTCAAAGGTCCCTTTTGACACCGTTGTTTGCGGCGCGGCCGCGATCACGCCGCGCAGATAGCGCACGTACGAGAAACCTGGCATCGGGAGTGAATATTCATTCGGCCCTATCAGATCCGAACGCGGAGGGCTCTGTGTGCTTTCGCGAAAGAGAAACCCCCTTCGTCGACGGGGGGAGGGGAGAGATACAGTCTAAAACGGTTCACCCTATCAATTTGTTAATTTTTAGTCGGTAAACAAACACTTTGCACATGCAGTGTTTACTCGATGTATGTCCAACAGACGGCTCTAGCCACTGACATACATCTGCGAGGAGATTTCTTTGCTCCGCCTTACAGAGTTCATATTTGCGTTGAAGCTTTCGAAAACGGTCTCATTTGTTGGAAACTTTTACAAACTGGGGGTAAGTAAAAGTCGAATGAAAGGGGTGTCTAAAAGACGTGATCAACAAAGTTTCAGGAAAAAGTAAACGACTTGCGGGGACTACAAAAGTTTCATAACCACGCGTGATCGCAAAGTACAGTGTTTACTCGATGTATGTCCAACAGACGGGTCTAGCCACTGACAATCATCTGCGAGGAGATTTCTTTGGTGATGCTGCACCGCGACACAGTGTCTCCTTCCGCAATTACAGGGAAGGCGGGCCGGTGTTTAAAAGTCGATTACCTTTCGTCGGGCCGAGGAGAAAACGATTTCTGTAGCCGGGAAAGCGTTCCGCGAGACGCGGACGACGACGAGGAGGAGGAGAGAGGCCGGTCGACGGGGACGAAGAGGACGACGAGGAAGCGGTGCACGAGCCGGGAGGACGAGAGCCTCCGCGGAGATGGATTCTGTACTCGACGTACAAGATGTAATCTCGAAAGGGACCGGAGGAAGCGAACCAGACGAGAGAAGGGAAGAGATTATGCCCGATCCCTTCGAGCAATCTTGTTAGCGCTAACCCGACGCTCGGCCAAAGGAAAAGACAACCTCGCCGGCCCCGGGATTACAATGTTGTCCTAGCAAGCATTGTGCGAGACGCCGTGTTGCCCTTGTCTTGTAATACGGTAACGAGACGACGTGTTTACACGACTCGCGGCGCCGATCAACCCTTAATTGCGCCATTATCTCCGCCCGTTCGAATATCTATGATGTTCTTTCCGCGCGATGACTAAACCCGTCTCGCATTTCGGACGGGGTCCTTTCTATCTTTGACCGAACATCTTCGTGATTCACTCTGAACAACTTCCGCCATCTTCCTCCTCCACCGTCTCAGAACAAGCCAAATCACGGACATTGCACCCTTACTCATCGATAGTATTTTACAACTTTTCTGGGTCCGCCTATATTGACAATTTAAATGATTAAAAAAAGGAAACGTTTTTACCTGTAATAATAACTGTAGTATAACTGTAAATGTGTTGTGTTTGCAAAATAGCAAACTTTGATGGTCCGTATCCTTTAAAGAATTTCGAAGATTACAAAATGATGGATCGATCTTTCAATTTCATCCAAATTCGAAATATGATCGAAGAATGATCCCCTTCCTAATTTGGATATTTCCTTAAAAAAATTGCGTAATTTACGTATAACATTAGGATGCGTGATGCTGTTTCACCAAGCGACAGGGACGATACCGATGGTTTACCTAAGGAGCTGTGGAGCCCGTAAAAACATCGTTTTTGTGTCATGTTCAGCAGGGAACGTGTCAACGTGCTCTCGAGAGGCCAAAGTTATGGCCCCAACCTCGCCGAGGAACATTTCGAACACGAAGACAATTCCTCGATCAGCAAATTTCTAACCCGTGTTCTTGAATCTGTTTTGAATCTGAATTTGTATTGTTTGGGGTGACCTTAAGGAGGCCGGCGTGGTTTGAAAACCATATACGTGTGCAAGGGTCAAAATCTAAACAAACTACCGCTTCAATACTGCAATGAACACTTTAGAAGTGGTCAATTCTGTTTCCTAAAAGTCCAATCTACGTCTGTATGGAGCCCAAATTGCGAATTTCTACCTGATCGTGGAGTAATTTCTAATATTCCGCAGAAGACTCGAATTCTGAAGCGAGTATGACGTTACAAGATGGCTGCCGCTGAGAGATTCTCTTAACTTCGAGAGATTTAGTGTTCGTATCGAACAAAAAGGCTCTATACAGACGTAGCAAAGACATGTACAAACACGGTGGTATGCATTTTTAATTGATTACTTACTTATTTAAGATGCTAAATGCCGGCCCCCTTAATGGCACGGTCTTCGTAGATTCGCGATAAGGTAGAGTAACCAGGTTACCGACAGAAATAGGCGAAAAATGGTTTCACGCGCAACTCGACTTTTCGTCCTTACATGAGAACATTTTTCACCGGGAAAGGGCTCGTTCGAAAGAGGAAGGTTCAATCTAGCGCGCACAGTGCACGAGCCGACGAGATTATGCAGATATTTAGTAACGAGTAGATTCTCTTAACACTAGAACGACGGGAGCAGTCAAAATGACTGCTTCCTAATTGTTTCTTTTACAATTACTGGAACTGTAAAAATGTTTTCATCGGAAATTTTTTAATGTGTGTTTAATTTTTAATGTGTGCGGAAGCACACATTACAATAAAAGTTGTATGAAGTCTGAATCTGTGCACAGTCTTGTCACTGTTACAAAGCAATATATGTACGTCAGTCACATTTATTGCTCCGTCGTTCTAGTGTTAATTTCGAGAGATTTAGTGTTCGTATCGAAAAGAAGGCTCTATACAGACGCAGCAAAGACATGTATAAACACGCATGTGGTATGCATTTTTAATTGATTACTTACTTATTTCAGACGTAAAATGTTTAAAAAAAAAAGGCAAACATAGCGTGAAAGTCAAGGCCAAATGGCTGCCGGCCCCCTTAATTTGCTGCGATCCCCGGTTAGGCGGTGCTGTGACGTATCGGCTCCCCTCCCCGCGCGCCGCAGCAGCAAGCCCCGCCCACGACAGGTGGTGGGGATAACGGCGCGCTTATAACGAGGTGCACGGAGTGTTCACGGTGTCTCACGGTATCGTACATGAAGTGCCGCATTTCTCGGCGACGAGTGCCCGCAGAATGGAGGAGGAGCGATGATCGCGAGGCGCAGCAGGAATTCCGAAAAGGGAGCCTCTCGTTTCTCCGGACTCTCGTTTCTTTCGAACTCGACAAACCGGTGGATGCCAGCCAGCCCTGCGACCAGTCGAGAGAGAAAGAGAGAGAGAGAGAGAGAGAGAGAGAGAGAGAACAGAGGGAGAGACGATGGAGAAAGGGACGAGCGAGACAAAACGCGTACGCGGCGAGAATAAAAATACGACGCGTGGAATCTAATTAGAGGAAGCACGCGACGGAATAAACGCTAAGAACACGCGACGCGATTTACAACGTCGCGGTCACGGCGTTCCATCTTCGCCGGGCAGAGAGAGAGAGAGAGAGAGAGAGAGAGAGAGAGAGAGAGAGAGAGAGAGAGAGAGGGATCGCGCAATGATTTACAGGGACCGGCTCGGTTTTCTGGTTATCTTGTTGCGACGTGTAATACGGTAACGAGACATCGTGTTACCCGACGCAGGACATCGGTCAATTCGCGTGCGCGCCCGATCCTGATAATCTGTCGTTTGTCGCCGGACGATAGCATTGACGCGCCCCTCTCGCCCTCCCCCTCTCGCCCCCCCCCCCCCCCCCCCCCCCCCCCCCCCCCCCTCCCACCGCCACGCAGCATTTTAATTGATCGCGATTTGTTTAAATGTTTAATCGCGCCCGATGCCTGTCGACTTGTCGATATCCTGACGCATCGGGAATGAAATATGCCTGCTATTCCGTTGCCGAGGCATTTTTTTCCGTTCGATTCCCCGTGGTTCAGCACAGAATTCGATTTGTGAAAATCGATTTGTTAAAATTTGCAGTTGTCAACAATCACCTAGTTGCCGGCATTGTCCAGTACTGATTTCACCCTTAAATCGTGTTCCGTGCGCGTCGCTTTCGATTCGTGGAGAAGTTACCAACACGGTTCGGATAATCGAGGTTTCTACGGTATCGCGCGTTAAAGCAGCAATTATTATCGAAATTGTACCGTGTTCGGGCTCATTTTCATCGGCGAAATCTCGCGGATATACCGATATGAACATTTCGCAGGAAAATAATGAAAACCAAAAAATTTCTGTTGTTGTTTTTCTTTCGACAACGTCACCGAATCGTGCTATTCGTTGGTAAACGAATGTAGAATCAGCCACAGAGTTTTAAATAATTGTAAAATAGAATTATAGGGAGAAGTAACGTTAACACACGACCGGTCAATAATTCAGAAAAGTATGAGCACTAAAAATGACTATTTTACATTATTTTCGATCAAAGTTTGTAGCCATTTTATAAATAATATATACCCGTAAGGAGGCTCGGAGGCTCGACACGACACGTCGTAATTTGTTGCTTGCTCGCGGGGAACTGTTTATTTAACAAAATCTAAACGTAACATAAAATTATACATAACAGACAAACATATGAAACACTCAGTCATCTAAACGGTGGTATAAACATTCTTACACACCCAGAGAAATCAATCTGTTGAATAATTGCTCGTGGGTGCATTTTTACGATATTCGTAATTTAAAGATATTAGAATCCGTCATTTTGACGGGTCCCGTAAATCTGGCGTTAAGCGGGCCCGCAGTGTTCTACGGTAAATTAGTATTTCGGCTAATTGATGCTCTATCGGAAGGCGAAATAAAACAGCACTTTGAAGCTTTTATCTTGGCGCGAGGGGAAATTCATTAGGAGTTCGAAACGTAATAACGGCCGGGTATCTTGTGTCTGTAATATCGAGCCAGATGATCGAAGGGGGCTGCCACCCCCCGCCCCCACCCTCCGTCGTCCATTAGATAAGCGTGGAATGGAGGAAAAAGAGCCGACAATTTGATATCTTTACCGAGACGTGACTGAAACAAATTTACATGGGTTGAAATTGAGAGCGGCGAGTCTTCTCCGCGAAACCGGAGACGGGAACGTAAGCTGAATTTGCAAAGAGCCCAGATCGATGGCAGAGTCAACACTTAATCCTGTGGACTAGAGCCGGGGGAGCTCCGGAGTGCTTTGACAGCGCGAGGAAACCGTAAGATGATAGCGGATCGTAATAACACCCGTGAACATCGACGCTTAAAAACCATACGCTATTTATGGGAATCCCATCGAGTAACTTTTACGCTTGTGTTCGGTGTATCGCGGAACGCTTCACGCTTCGCTACACGCAAACCATAACTTCAAACCAGTGCCACTCTGCTATCGGTAAATTCGAAACCAGGCTTCAGGAAAAATAATAATGATTCGTGGCCACGGCTCCTTACAGATTATTAAGACTCGTCGATACTGGTATTTATAATGATATATTTATCATTCATCTTCTTTGTCAATTTTCGAGATTCTAGACAATTTTCAAGGTTTTCGAAATTTTTCCAAATTGTTTAGTTCACTCTCGTGTTTGAGGAAGTTTCTTACCCTAAGAAAAAGAGAAACTCAAAATACAAAACACCGAATCACACCAACAATTTCATCGAAGCCTGAAATAAAGAAAATAGATTGAAATTAAAAAACGCCAAATTTAGTTATTTGTCATTTATTTTAAAATTTCTTTTGAACAAGGGGGGTATGCGAACGAGGTCGTATTTGAAGAAGTTTCTTACCCTAAGAGAAAGGGACGAAACGATGCTGACACGACGGAAACTCAAAATACAAAACAAAGAAATTTGGTGACACTCGCACGAACAATTTCATCGAAGCCTGCAATAAAGAAAATAGATTGAAATTAAGAAACGCCAAATTTATTTATTTGTCATTTATTTTAAAATTCGTTTGAACAAGGGGGGTGTGTGAACGAGGGGTTGTTTAACTAAAAAAATGAAACTGTTAAACAGTAAAGTAACGCTAATGCTACAAGTTTTATTATATATGTTGTATATTATTTATGTATGTTCTCAGTATAGAAGGTTCGATCGCAAACGCGGTTTCCACGTTAGCAGAAACAATGATTTATACTCTATAGTTTGCACGTATGTACGATGACGCTTTGGTACGGAACCGTCGTCATTAGAAAGGGCTGCCGAAGTCAGGGCAGATTTTACGTTGTTGCCACGACAACCGCGAAACCGAATTAACGCCATTGTGAAACGTCTGCTGTTCAACATTACGTCAGGGAAAGTTCGCGGAAATTTCACGGCGACGTTGCCAGGGCAACCGCGAAAACGAACTAACGCGCCGTCTACCCTTAACACTAGGCTTACGAAGCATTAAAACTGAATATTTTACATTACTTTATAAAAATAAGAAGAACGTGTCTATCCAATTTTTCAGCCATTTTTTAAATAATATATACACAAGGAAATAAGTTTGCTGAGTAATTCCACGTAGATGGGTCTTCGCAATCTCTATAATCATAAATTAAAAATATAAGAACTAGTAAACCTAGTGTTAAACATTGCTCCCGAACGATAGTTCTACGAATTTCATACCGTTGCTACGATAACCGTGCGAACTGAGTTAACATCGCCGAGAAAGCGGACGTGTTAGACCTACGGGAACATTAGGGGATTTCTGTGACGCGATTTCGTGAAACCCGACGCCGCGAAACTGGAAATCGGGTTAATGCGAAGAGCGTATGCGAATTTCCTGTACAATACCGTTCCATATTCCTCGCTATTACCCACAACTGAAGCATTTCGGGTGTCTGTTTGGTGTTGCAATAACACCTTGTTAAACATTTAATACAGTAGCTACGTTATTCAAACACTCGTGTTTCACTGCTGCGTTCGGATAAGCGAGGTTCCACTTTCTCGTGGATTAAACGGGTAAACAGGATCCAAATTGTGTCGTGTTTGGCCTCATTTTGAGCGGAAAAGTCTCGCGAATACGTTGGTGAAGGTTTCATTGAACAATCATTAGAAACAACTATCGTTCGATCAGTATTGTCTAACCGATACATTGACATCGATGCTTGCATTGCTGTGGTCGTCCTTAATAGACAATATTTATTATGTACGTTGTTTGAATTTTGTTACACACATATGTAATAATACAGAATTATTATTCATAGAATAATCCTGTACAGCTTGTGCAAACAACAGAACGTTCCGTAAAACTGATCAAAGATACCGATTATAGCTTCTGTTCTTCAATGACTATACGTTGCAAGGGTTCGGGAGGTGGCAAATCATTGTTCGATAACGCAAAGATGGAGCTTTTCAAGGACGAAAAGAGTTAGATAAAAGATAAATCTAGCGCGCTTGCTACAAGGCAGATCCTACTTTTGCGTTGTCGAGCAACATTTTGCATTATTCGGTCGCACGATGCCTGTCAGAGAGGCGATCTGAGCATGCGCGGCCGACAACGCAAACAATGGCGCTGCCGTAGCTTCGGCCGCGCGCGCTCAGATCGCCTCTCCGACAGGCATCATGCGAATACTGCAAAATGTTGCTCGACAACGCAAAAGTAGGGCCTGCCTGGTACCGAGCGCGCTAGATTTATCCTTTATCTAGCGCTTTTGACCACTGATAAGTCCCATCTTTGCATTATTGAGCCATAAAACCGCGCCTCCCGAACCCTTGCAACCTTGTACGATCTAGCGTTGTGTAAGGCACACGCACACGGCACGCAAACTTGTGGCGGATCAAGGCCACCTGGGAAAGATGGACCTTAAACCTTTACCCAATTCCGGGATCGACGCGACACCACAGTGCGGGCTGTAAAACGAGCATCTTGTAGAGCCACTCGCGCACCGAGTCCGCGATAAACGCGCACTTCCCGGTGCGGTACAGTGACAAACCGTGTCGATAATACTCGATGGATTTTAAATCATGCTATAACAGCCGGGTCCCGAGGCAATTTCGGCCGCCATCTCTTAATGGAGGCCCGGCACTCGCAGCCGGTATCACGGCTGACCGAGTGGCCGATAAATCTTTTAATAATGTGAGAATTAGAAGGGCATGAATGTGTAACGGAGCCGGTAATGTCGGTGCGACTGAAATTTTCATCAGGAATGGGAATCTCTCTCTCCCTCTTTATCCTCTTTCGCCCCCCATTCACTCCTGTTCGCCCCCTTTCACCCCCGTTTCCGCCATCTCCAGCCAGTTTTCAGCCTGCAGCGGGGTTCGAGCGTCGTCGTAACACATCGATTTTCCATTCTGGCAAAATGTCCGCGAACGGTAATTTTCTTAAGATGACTCGCAGCCACATCCAACCCCCCGCCCCCTCCCTCTGCCGCTCTTCTGTAATGGTGGGGGGGTTGATACTGTGCTTACATAGAATCCCGACGACACAGCGTGTCGTATCGATTCGATTTCCGGGGTTACAAACGTTAAAGATTCTGCGGAACGCGTTCTTTCCCCCTCCGCTATCTGCGGAACGCTTATGTACAGGGTGTTTCCGAAATGGCGCAGTCGGCGAAAGGGTGGATCCACGGTATCGGCTGGAAGTGTAGAATCGAATTTTTATATATGGACACCACGAAGTTGTCGAGTTTCATCTCTTCGCTGCGGAGTCCGATTTTCGAAAGGCTCGATTCCCGAAAAATTGTCTATACCTCAACCGCGATAATTCCGCAATAAACGTTCGTACGAAAATAAATTTACGCTTGTTTTAAAGCTAGCAAGCCTCCAGTTTTGTAATCGGTCGCTCACCGTATTCGAACGTCTGTGAAAAATTTGGAAAATGTTTTCCTGTGCAATGCAGCGCAGAAACTAATTAATTTCGCGGAGGGTTGATTTTTAAAGAATTCATAAAGTGAAAAAAGAAATACTTGCAGCTATGGCTTGGCAAATTGCAGCTAGCTATGGCTTTTTGCCATAAAATCCACAGCCTAGCCATACTGTATTTAATCGTTCGGATAGTGATATTGTGCGAATAAAAATCGATTCAACAGAATTCGACTGGTGTTTTACGGAATTGAGTGACACGTGTTTGCGACTTCGGGAATTCGTACAGGCGGATCCTCTAATTCCTATTGTTGTTGGAAATGCGAAAAGTTGTGCGCGGTAAGATTCCGTCGGGGAATTGGATCGAATTGAATTTCGCTGATTAGATCAATCCAGCGGCGGAACGTGCGCCATTTATGGGTGCAGCTGTAGACGGAACGCGGGGCAAAACGAGCACAGAAGGAAACATCCCGAGAATATTTCCGGTCGGGGGCGGGGGGGGGGGGGCAATATAACCGTTATTAAATATAATTGAGGACTAGAACAGGAAGAAACGAAAGGGAAACACGTTGTGTCGGGTTGGTTTCGATTTCTAACGAGCCGGCTGGCTCCACGAAAAGAAGAAATTCGCCGGAACGATCGTGCACGCGGGCGCGCAGGCACACGGACGCACGGGCGCGTGTATTCGACGAGGATCTGACATCCAATTTTCCTCCGAATTGATATTCCAGGCATCGGCCGACGCACAGGTAATTACCTGGACTTCCTTTGTGCATAAATCCCCGTCGGTCAAGCCGCTTTGCCTAGGCCCGGAATCAAATGTATCCCATAGAGAATTCAATTTGCCACATCAGTCCGCAGTTAAGCTTAAAGTGCTCATTATTGTCTTTCGACGGGGCCGTAGAACGCGCACAATTACAGTAACAATGCGGTTTGGTTAATAGCGTTCGGACACGTGAAAGTTCCTGCATTGCATCGTGATTCCGCGTTCCCCGCGAACACGTGAACACGACGTTATTGCGTTTCGCAATCCCTTCGTTCCGAATTCCTTTTATCTTCCGCGGCTGACTTTCCGGCAGCGGCTGCTGCCAAAGACAGAACGTTGCAGAATTTCAAAGGAAGAAACGCGCCGAGAGTAGACTCATTATAATACCGTCAGACGGATTTATCAAATTGCTGCGAGACGGATTATTCTTTCCTCGCGAGTCCCTTATGACGTGTATTTTCGTAAATAATGACAGGGAAATTATTAGGGGTAAGTAATCAATTATATGGAAAGAATTTCTTTTGCCCTTTTTTGAAGATAAAGAAGTAAGGCAAGTCCTAAAACGGAGGGAGCAAGTTACCCTATCCAGAATTAAAATAGGCCACATTAAGGGAACACACTCGTTCCTGATAACAAAGGGGCCAGTACCAATATGTGAAACATGCAGCATACCGACATCAATTAACCACTTGATATTATCTTGCCCAAAATACAATACACTACGAGAAAGATTCAAAATAGGAACAACCCTGAAAGAGAATCTTGACGAAGATAAAATAAAAGTTCTACTAGAATTTATTAAGGAATCGAAAATCCAGGAAGTTATACTATAATGATACACCTATTCGTCGCTAATAACCATGCAGTTGATGCGACATAAACCCTTGATGGAAAAAAAAAAAATTTCTTTTGCCTTTAGTTCTGTACCGATCGTCGAAAGCAGTCTGTGTCCATTCATAGTCTGCGTTTATTTATGACAAATATGGGTAAGCCCAATTTCAAGCAGGGGAGATATTGAAAAGATTTAAGGGTACCAGCGTATTGGTTTTTGCTTAATAAAATAATTGAAAGAGAAAAGAAATTTTTATTTCGCTCCTGCGTCCTGCAATCAATGCAAATATTTCTTACTTTGCATGAAGACCCGCAGTCTATTTGTTACTTATCGATTTCATCCGTGATCTTGTGTCTTGTTTTGTTCAGTGAGTGTCGACTGTGCAATCAAGCTTTATAAACAAATTTTCGTACAGTTTCTTTCAAAACGCTGAATAAGAAATATTTCTAGGTATTTGGGACGTATTAGGAGCACCCATAAGTAATCAATTATTTGCAAAGTGTATTCCTTTACAGTTTTCGGTGACGCAGTCTGTGTTCAAAATATTCTGAAAAGTATAATTTTTTTTTACAACCCTGTAATAAAATGGCGGCGTCCGTCCGAGGATCATATTCGTCATTGCATACTTTTACATTTTCACGCGGGATTTAATGCAACGGTAATAACAGAGAAAAATTGCGATGTTTATGGATATGTACTGAAGGTCACCAAGTGTCAACGTTGGTTCAGAAGATTTGCTGCTGGTGATTATGATCACTCTGACAGGCCTCGAAGAGGACGACCAGTTGAATTTGATAATGACACCCTAAAATCTCTAGTGGAAGCTGATCTAAAATTAAGTATACAGAAATTATCGAGAAAAAATAAAACATTTACTTCTGTAGAAGATGTAAGGAGGCACCTTGAGTCATATTTTTCTTGACGAAAGATTTCTATAAGGGGGGGGGGGGATTGAAAATTTGCAGGATAGATTTCAAACTGTCCTTGACGATGATGGAGATTATATAATAAATTAAAAGAAATTAATACTTACTACGAAATTTACTACAAAGTTTGTTTTAGATTTCGAAATAATTGATTACTTGTAGCCTCCCCTAATATTTATTAATACTACCCGTTCCACCGTCGATAGTGCAGTCGAACTAACACTAGAAACGAGACCCAGCTCCGTCACTGTTTTACGACTCGGCTAATCCCGGAAAGAAATCCGCCGTACGACGAGAATTCGGAAAATGACGTTTCAATGGGAACCTCGAATTTTCTGCAGGAGTCCATTCAATCGGGTTCTCAATGAACACCGGGAGTTCGCGAAGACGTTTACAACTTTTTAACGCGGCCGCTTAATTAGTCGGGCCGCTTTTGTCCGTCGGATCGCATTATTCGCAGCAATTCGTGTATTTAATCGCAGTCGTCTGGATTTTACCGTCGGCATCGTGTTTCCTTGAGAATACAAGCCCTGTTCCGTATCCGGACTTCGTTCTCCCCACCCCTGGGACCACCGTAACGCCCCCCACCACCCTTCCAGAGCCGGTGGTAATTACATTTTCGCGAGAGGTCCACGCACCGGCGCTCCACCGGAATTCCTCATTTTTTTTTCGCGGCTTAATAATCGCGCGCGTCGGCTCGTTTAATATTCTGCAATTAGGTAAACGAAATAATTCCCCTCCGCACCACCCCCCCCCCCGCCCCCACTTCGGGTCCCGGTAACTAGCCCTGTGTTTCGTAACGAGGCA
>CM052129.1:2286341-2303369 GCA_028454255.1 Halictus ligatus
GGTGGAAATAACGACGGAAAATGACTCGCAGATGTTGAACCCGGTGCTCGGCGCGCGAGTGGCAAGGGGCCGCTTTATTCGCAGATTGCGCTAGTTAAAAAACTGTCGCCAGAAATAACAGTAACACGCGGCGAGTTGTATTCGTTTCGTTCGGCCGGCGGCGGGCCCGGAGTTAAATTTGTAGGATGCGCCCTTTATCCCTCTTTTAGTAACCTGTTGACCGAGGTATTCGTCGGGAGGAAAGAATCCCCTTCCAACCCCTCTCTCTCTCTCTCTCTCTCTCTCTTTTTCTTTGTCTTTCCGCTAATTCTGATCCCTTCTCGCCTTCGTCCCGTCGTTTGTAACTTTCCCCGCGTGAACACGCCAACCTCCGAACCAATACGCTTCGCGGCTCGCCGCCGGAATTTTCAACGAAACTCGAACCAAAACTTTCCGAATTGTTTACCCCCGTGCCCTCTGATAGGTCACTCTCAAAACGGGCGACCTCGTACGGTTGTTAAAAAAAAAACCTCACGGTGTACACGGAATATTGATTCACCGATACATTTTTCACGGATTTTGTGTCTCGGCGAGTTTGCACGTTCGACGCTTTTCCGAGTTTCTAAAAAATTCCAACGAAATGTTCAGCCTTCGTTCTATCATTTCAGACACGTTTCTATATCCTGCGTGTAATTTGTTATGTTTTTTGAAGACAACTATTCAGTACGGTGCTACACAATTCGCTGTACACAATGATGGATTATTATTATTGAGTACGGTGTTGTACGACTCACCATGCACAATGATGTATCATTATTATTATGCAAGTGTGTATACTGTGCTGAGCAATTAACACTAGGTTTACGGAGCACTAAAAATTATTATTTTATATCACTTTAAAAAAAAAAAGATGAATCTATCTGTCAAAGTTTGTAGCCATCTTTTTAATAAGATATACCTAAAGAAATCAATTTCTAGATTCTATTCTCTTAAAAAGAAATCTAGTGTTAAATCTAGTGTTAATAATGTATAGAACTCGATCCGAATCAATTATGTATTCAACTTGCCAGGCAAGGGTCAAGTGAATGTAGTTTAATGATAATTAACAATACGGAAGCTTCCAGAGTTTGGTATATATTTGTTAACTGACCCGTACATGTTTCGTTCCGCAGAGCTGCTCAACATGTCCATTGGCGGGCACGTGAGCGCATGCGTGTGAAAAATACATGCAGCGTTCCCCGCAGGGGCGTGGCTTCGAGCCCGCTGTTCTGCGTATGCCCAGGGAAAGAAAATGCCCGTACGGGCAGACGCTGAACGCCTCTTTATCACAGTATTTCAGTATTGCATTCTGCATTACATTAAATGCTGAAGAAAATAAACCGTGAAATCAATTTGTCCGGAATTAAAAAAGCAATAAAAGCAATAACTCGAGCTTGAAAATATTGAAATTCCTGCGGAAATAAATTCGTATAATTAATCCGAACAATTTCGGACAAACTGAAAGATCAGGAATGAGAATCGAATAAAATTTGTTTACCGCCTGAATAATACGAGAAAGTAACAGCCATTCAGTATCAATCATTTTGTTATAGACCGACCCTCTGCTAGCTTTATTCGGAAGCAACGGGGGTAACACTTTTCGGCGAATTAATAATGTCGGAACGTTATTAAGACTGTCAATGAAGAAACAGCGACGCCAGACGTGCACATTTTTCGCGGCAGTTCTCTCCCGGTTTGATAAACTTTCTAATTATGAAACTTCAGAGGCCAGACTGTATCAACGACGCCAGATCAAAGTGATACTCTAGGGGATTGCGTTGTAAAAGTTCTAACCCTCGGACAGCTTCTTCTTGACTGCTAAATGGAGAAACTGGGGTCGTTCGTACTCAGATTTGAAATTTTTAATTTTGAAATATACACTTTGTACTTTCTACGACATAATCATCTTCCGCGGTTGATTCGTGAATTATTATTATCAGTTATTCATTATTATTACTAATATCCCGACGAAGAAACAAATTTGATAGGACCCGTGTTTTTACAATAATTTCGTAATTTTTATCTCGCAAGAGCTTATAAATTATATTTACCTTAATATCTTAATATGAAATGGAAATATTAGGAACGAAAACGTCAGAAAACTGTTTGAAGTTTAAATTTTTGTGTCCTCGAATTCCAGATTTTGTAAATTCCAGCACAATAAATGAAATAAGCAGGAGACTTTAATGAAGTATTCTTTTTATTCAGAACTCATTAAATTCCGTAATGACACGGACCAATTTCTTTCTGTAGCGTTGTATTTCACAAATTAGACTTCGCCAAACATTCGCCAACATATTCGCCATCACCGTTCGTTTCGTTAACGATCTCCACGTTTACAATGTTTTAACGAACACCCCGTACACTCACTAATGAAACATTGAAAAAATTTGGTGGAAAAAAAATCTCATTAACATGCTGGACACGCACCGGGGCTTCGACTGAGAACGTGAAATTAATTTTCCTTTGCGAAATATAAAATATTGGTCTTCAGATGTGCATACAACCGACTCCCGGTAATATTCGGGTACTGTCCAAAAGAGAATAACTTTTTCATACTAAACCTCCCTAATGAAACGTCTCATAGAAGGGAAAAGATTGAACGTATTTAAACTTTGTATGATTTTCATTATAATATGTGCTTAAATGGAGAAGTCAATTCTGTGAAAACCTTCTTATGATTTCAAAAATTGTGGAATGAAATACCGGCCATTTTGACCGTGTTAAAAACTGCAAAGGATTCGAGTAGTTCGAATGATTAGTTTGCTAAATAATGTGCAAAATCTGCTAATGTCCGCCTGCTGATTAAGCCAGTTAAGGGTTGCTAAATCATTCTACCGATGCCTAAGGGTGCTAAGACCACTTTTCTTAATTCAAGGTCAGGAACAACTCCGAGGAAATTTAACCTCTAACCTATAATTTAGAACGTTTAACGAATGTAAGGTTTAATCCATTAACGCCCAAGAATTTTTTTAAAATTTTAGCGAACGACGGACAAAACATCTAGTCAATCTTGGATGGCGCTAGAAGCAACCAAAAATTTTAAAAAATTGCATTCAAATTCGAATTAGTCGGCTGCTGCGTTTTGGACCTCTCACCTCGACCATTGGTAACCAAGGTAATTCGTTTGTATCGCATACAACACTAGGTTCATGGGAGGTAAATCTCTTTTATACTCAATTGTAATCGATGCAATTGTAGATTAATGCGACCACTATAAAATAAACGTCTACAAAAAAGAAATAATCTTGTTAACCTGTACTCAAGCGAGTAAAATGGTCGTCAATGGGTTAAAGTGGTTAAAGAGTGTAGATATGAGGAGAGTAATAATACACGAGACATAATACATGTCGAGGCTAGTAGGAACGATCGCGTTAATGATCGAGCCAGTAGGAAACGGTTCTGCCGAGGATTTCGCGGATTGGCGAGTTGGTGGCAGCACTGGTTGACGAGTTCTTTCGCGGACATGGCGCCGCTTGTAGAAAAAGCCACGGCTCTAGAGGCGATCTAAATTTAAGTTTCAGATTTATACGCCCTCACTCGCCGGCCATTGACTTTCCTCGGACTCCGTTCTCTTTCAACCCCGCTTTTCCCACCCCTCCCTCCCAACTTTCCCTCACTGCGCCCTCGACCACCCCCGAACACCACCCACCGACGTCGGATGGTGACTCTAACTCACCATTTTTCCCCTTTATTCCCGCGCCGGCCCGTACCCGGGGCATAAATCACACGAAACACGAAGTAAAAGATGATATTTCGAATAATAAATCCTGCCCCGTGGCTGCTTCATTATTTTTGTTGCGAGTGGAAGCGCACGCTTGGGGGTTGGAGAGGGGAGGGGAGGGGAGGAGAAAAGCGAGCTGATTTCGCGCGCTGGAACACGTATAAGTGGATTATTTGAAAAGGAATAATGAATACCAGGAAATTGCGCCGACCGGGGGGGATCAGAATTTCGAACCAGCTTCGGCTTTTATGCCGGAATAATGGCGACCCGAGCGACGATGATGGACGATCATCAAATCGAAAATACAATAAATTGATTCCGCGGAATCGAACGCCCGGGCCCGGAATACATTTCCGAAATCGATCAATACACCCTGTTGTTTTCTGCGCGTTTTGTTTTCGATTGACCGTTCCCGTTCTGCAAATTACCTCGCCGAATCAACTCGAAAATCGGCAAAAGTGTACGGATTTGTACATTCGATCCGATCGTTTTCTTGCAATGTTCCGTTGCTTGCACCGTTAATTGTTGCATTTACATTTTACCGCGTTATTATTATCACTGGATTTACGGAACATCAAAAGCGGGTATTTTACATTACTTTACAAAAATAAGAGGAACGTGTCCATCCAAGTTTTCAGCCATTTTTCAAATAATGGAAATAAGTTTGGAAATACGTAATAAGTACTTTGGAAATAAGTTTGTCTTCGCAATCAGGTCTTGTCTTCACATTTTCACAATCTCAATAATCGTAAATTAAAAATATTAGAACCCGTCATTTTTACGGGTGTCGTAAACCTAATACAAATGAACTAGCTTGGTCACCAATTATCGAGGTAAGAGGTCCGAAACGCAGCAGCCGACTAATTCGAGTTTTAATGCAATTTTTTCGATCAGCCCGTACGCTTCTAGGAAAGCAAAAATCGTAAAAATTACAAATCGAATTTAACCTTAAATTTCGATATTAAAAACGGCTTTGCAGTTCCACCCGAGATACGCGCTGAGAATGAATTAGTGGAGATTAATCATCGAGGTGCGAAGATGAAAATTTTGGGACCGATCGACGGTAGAACGTTTAAATCAAAAATGGATCTTCCGGCCGGATCAATGGCCAAGCATGCTCGCTCTGATACAATTTGTAGAGTTAATTCCGACCGTGCCCGAGGTTGCAACATCGTAGTCCATTTGATGTGCATCGAGCGCTATACCTGGCCGGAGAGTCCTACTGTAATGCTCGTAGTTTCGAATGCATAATCCACCACCTCGTCGATCATCGGAACGACAAGAGCGTAGGCGCATCTCATCATGCGGAAATATTTATATACCGGCCATGATGGGGAACGATCGATACGCAGACGTACGCGATGACAAAGTTTGAGGGAACTTGCGGTGAATTATGCAAGCCGAGTGTACGCTTCGGCGCTTCCTGTTTTTCTGTTTGCTCGTGCGTTTCATGTTCGACGGTCTCGCGGTGCTCCCGTCCGCCATCGCTACCCGTTCGTTAACGGGAACGCCGCGCGACATTATTTTACAATGAATATTTATTCGCGAGTTTCGCGCGGTTAATGCCGCGGACACCGCTCGATCTGGGTTCTTCAAGTTTTAACGCCGGTGGGAAAAAAGTTAGGGCAGTTCTGCGACTTTTCCTCGGACGTTTCCTGCTGCACCGTTTCTGGCAAATGCGACTTTACAGGCTCACGTTGACACCTGTTCGACCGATATTTTTTTCCCCGTTCGTTCGCGCGTCTATTAACCCATTTGCATCATTAGCGTATATATACGCCTCAATTTTCCTGCTCGCTACCGCCGGAGCGTATATATACGCTCAATTTTCCTGGTCGCTATCGCGCTCAACTTTGTTGGTCGCTGTCATTAGCTGAGAAACAGAAATGGAGGGTGTTGCTGGCGATGAACATAGTAATTCTGATTTGTTCTTATAATGCTGAAATATTAAGCACTTTTACTTGTGGTCATTTTGGTATTTAAATATAATAATAAAAAGAAAAGCTTGGCGATGAAGGCCTTCTTTTCATATTTCTTTTCATAACGAATCTGTGATAAATGAACTTGCAAGTATTAAATTACCGTTTTAAATTTATTTAGAACAGTGGGAACATCAAAAGGTAAAAATTAAAGATATGAATATACCATGTTTGATTGATTTATTGGAGAAGTAAATATATTTCTATCCAGCTCCCAGTTTCTTGTTTTGTTCGGTCCCAATACGTTGTATTTATTCATTCACAGTGTTTATTCGAGCATCGCAATAAAAAATTCGAATACCATAACGAAACGGGCGTGGTTTGCTGACCAACACTATACATGTATAAACTTGTACACGTTATCGTTAAAACTATGGTAATTATTCATCGAGGAAGCGGACCGGTTGAAAAAATTCCTCCCGCGTGGCTGGTACGATAACTGCTGCGAGTAATTTTTCACAACTAAAAACTCGCAATAATGTTTATTTACACAGCACGATAGCGTCTTCCCTGTATCGACACTAGCAATCTTCGAACCGTTTGAAAGTCAAAATAATCGTAAGAATTTTAAATCTATGAAAAACATCGTCAAAAATCGTTCCTCTCAATTTTTCAGGCTTTCAGAGTTAATCGCAGTCGCCAACAACAATTTTAACAGCGATTATGGTGCAAGGTCATCCGAGAGGGATTTTTTTATCCGGTCTGCTTCCTCCGTGAATAATTGCCGCGGTTTTCACGATAACGGTCTATAAAAATTCATGAACGTGGTATACATGTGTTTAAATAAATCTGCAAAGTTTCGCGCAGACATTCAGTCTCTCAAAAATAAATCCCCAAAAGAAAATAAAAAAGAAACAGGCTCGCAAGTAAAACTGCTTAACCCTTAAGCGGACTCTTAGAGTCATCCACTATTTAAACTTATGAAAACAATCGCAAAATGCGTATTGATTTATTTGAAAGAAGGTGGACCTGATCAAATAATTTCTCGATTAAACAGATATTTAGTTGGAGAAGGATAGAACACGACGTCCACTGTTTACTCGATATATGTCATCTACAACAGAAGACACTATTCTTTGATACACTGAGAGAACGTGGAAAATCGGGGACAGTTCTGGGACTTTTATCGGCTAGATATTTGGGACACGTATCGAGTAAAGACTGTGCCCTCTGGTTCGGACGCTAACAAGCGATGTCGAGCGGACGACTTCGAGAGAAGAAGAGGGGATAAAGACTTGCTTGTAGTGAAGGAAACCATCGTTGTCTTATATCGAAATAATCTGGGCAGATGTGAGGCTTGGGCGTTCGTTCGTTGGACAGGTCACCTGCGTATTTTTGTCTTTCTATTCTCCTGCCACTTTTCAGAAAAATCGATAAAGATTTCCTTGCTGCGAAGGGAACCATCGTTGTCTTATATCGAAATAATCTGGGCAGATGTGAGGCTTGAGCGTTCGTTCATTGGACAGGTCACCTGCGTATTTTTGTCTTTCTATTCTCCTGCCACTTTTTACAAAAATCAATAAAGATTTCCTTGCTGCGAAGGGAACCATCGCCGTCTTATATCGAAATAATCTGGACAGATCGCTTCAGCGTTCCACTCGTGCCACTTTTCAGAAAAAATCGACCACCTCGCGCCGTCCCCGATAGAATGGCGGGCCGATATGTAACGGGTCGCTCGAGAAAGACGTAATGAGAACTATCCGCGCTTTTTGCGATCGTAAAACGCAGCCGTGAACGCGGCAGTAAACGTCCGGCAAGGTAGCAAATCGCAAGACAGGTAGTTACATGCTTGCGCTGGCGTTTATTCCTCATCGGTGCCGGTGAAACAGTAATTCCCGACCCGGGCGTCTCGGAGCGAACGGACAACTCGATCATAATGATCGATAACTTCTCGTCGATCGACCGGACGACTATCTACGGTCGCGCGTTGTCTGTCCCCGGGACCGTGCCGTTTTATTGCCAATAAAATCGCTCATACTTGCCCCTGTCGATTGTTTTGCGCGCGACGAATAGCAAACCTACTTCGCCCGCCGGGATTGTTCGCGGTGAATTGTGTATCGCGACGCTCCCGCGGATTGCCGTTTCGCGCGGGCAGTTAAAGATCTACGCTCCGAAAACATCGCGACGCCCCGAGACGGTATTTCATTTTTCAATGGCGCGGACGTCACATTATATAGGGACAACGGCCGCCGCTCGGATCGTATTTCTTGTTTATTCCGGGGAAGGGAACAACGGTTGCAGAATTGCGCCAATTGCAGCTGCGCACCTCGAAAGCTGTGTACTCGAAAAGCTTGAGGCCACCGTTCTTTGGGACCCGCTTAAATTTAATCCTTCGTTCAACAAAAATATAAATCTATTGATATATCGCTTTATCGTTTTAACGTCGCATGTACGATCACTAGAGCATTTATTTGCATATACAGTGCTCAAACATTCAATAAACTCCGCATTGTTACCGACTCGTGATTAAGGGTGATTCCTGAGGTCATTTCAAGTCACTTTTTCCTTTGCGAAAATCTTCTCCGCGGCTTTGTTAAGGAGTTATTAACGAAAAACACGGACCAATCAGAGCGCGGATACGGCGGACGGGGCCCGACTCGCGGACGGCCCCCCTGAGCGTGGCGTTGGCATTGGCCGAGCCGGCATCAGTCCCCTTCAGCAGCGCTCCGATTGGTCCCCGGTTTTTCGTTAATAACTCCGCAATAAAGCCGCGGAGAGGATTTTCGCAAAGGAAAAAGTTACTTCGAATCGCCTCAGGTATCCCTTTTAAGGACTCCCTTTTATTTTTGGGACATGTATATGTTTAGGCACAAAGCTGACAATGAGTTCTAAGGTTTTATTTTCAGTATTGATTGAGATGTCTAATTTTACTTTCAAGTCAATTTTATTTCGGAAAAGCAGAGTATAATTATATTACATAGTTGCGATTTTTTAAAGAAGCTACAAGAATTAGTTTACTAGGTCAATACGATAGTATCTCTCTGCAGACACTGCCACGAGGAGCCTAATAGACAGTATCCGTGGTTTCTTTGGTCTCTTGTAACTCGTCCGTGTAACACAGGCTCATCTTGGACCTACATTCCGCTTTATAAACATTCAACAAGTGGCAACAGGTCCATTGACTGCTGGAACTTCTCAGTCCCCGGGTGTTCCTTTTAAAATCGATCGAACTGCATAAGTATTTTCCCTTCTGACCGAGAACGAGGCGAACTTCGCTGTTTAGTTTGCCGAATTAAACGAGATTCTTTCGAAGTGCTCGCCCCCGTGCGAGAGGGCTCGATCGTTCATTCGGCCGTTCCGATAGGATTCGCGATATTGTGATTTACATCTGCAAACAGGCGTGCCTCGATCTTTTCACCGTCGCCAAATAAACAGCGCCACTAAAAACCATTTACAACAAAAGGCTTCGGATCTTTGCGGAGAATAAAAATTGTGGAAATTGACCGCAGACAACAGAGGTTGAAATTTATTTCTTCGTTTAATAATTTTAGAAGGTCAAATGAATGGGACAACGTTCTTAATGTCCTCACAGTTTAGGTATCGTTCACAAGACACTGGAGTCAAAGAAAAATTTGTTCCTTCCGTTTAACAAGTCGAATCACAAGACGAAACAGCCGTCTAAAATGGCGCTTAACAACGCAATATAACTTGAAGACGAGGGGCGTAGGGACTTTCAACTACTTGGGAAAATTAGCATTTTGGCAGGACGAAGTTCCCGATCGAATTACATTCGAACCGTTTCTTCCGTCGTTCGGCCGGAATATTAATTTTTTTCGGGCACGGAGTTCAAACATGCCGAAACTCGGGCAGTGAATAGCTCATCAAAGGCAAACTTCATGAAAATTCGAGTGGGTTCTGCCGTTCATCACAGCCCCGTTTCGTCGATTTTCATTTTTTTTTCCTGCTTTTTTCTTCTCCCCCGCGGGACTCCCGTTCGTCGACTGGCGAGCAGATCGATTCCCGTTTATATTTATTACCCGTTTGTCGCGCGTTAGTTTCCTAATTTCGAGGAGGCTGCCTGTGCCCCCGTAATTACGAACATTTAAAACCAGAGCTCCGCCGTGTGTTTCAGTTTGTAAACAATTTCGAGCGTGGCCGTCGGGGCCACCGTAAGCCGAATTAATGGCGCCACTTTTAATTACCCCTTCGCGTTTCCACGGGTCTCGCCACTCTGTTTACCGTACAGTTTAATTGTTCGTAACGGTTATGCTCTCGCTTTTGCCGCGAACGGGAGGGCCGATAAATTCTTTTGCGAAATTAGCGAAGATTATCGGAGCACGGCACTTCTTAAGATAAGTTCACGACTTCCCCGTCGACAGAAATGCGTAGCCGATTTTGTTCGTTGGTGTTTTCCTTTTTTTTTTTTATCGGTAATTAATAAACTGCGGATTTCGTCCATTAATGGCCAGACCGAATAGATGCGATTTAAAGTAATGTACACGTTAAGGGAACTTCTGAGCGTGACTGTATTAATTTCAGCTTATTAAAATCGTTAAACCTCCGACCGCGGTGGCTGGGTCTTTCTTGACCCGGTCTGTAAAAATTGTCATTTTCAATTACCCAGTTTCTGGAAATTGGATCACTCTATTGGTCTTAGCTTGTTAAAATCGTTAAATCTCCGACCGCGGTGGCTGGGTCTTTCTTGACCCGGTCTGTAAAAATTGTCATTTTTAATTACCCAGTTTCTGGAAATTGGATCACTGCATTAGTTCCAGCTTATTAAAATCGTTAAACCTTTCACCGCGGTGTCTGGGTCTCTTGTGACCCTGTCTATAAAAACCGTTATTTATTTACACAGTTTCTGGAAATTGAATCACTGTATTAGTTTCAGCTTACTAAAATCATTAAACCTCCGACCGTGGTGGCTGGGTATTTCTTGACCCAGACTGTAAAAATTGTCGTTCTTAATTACCCAGTTTCTGGAAATTGGATCACTGTATTAGTTTCAACTTACTAAAATCGTTAAACCTCCGACCGCGGTGGCTGGGTCTTTCTTGACCCAGTCCGTAAAAATTGTCTTTTTTAATTACCCAGTTTCTGGAAATTGGATCACTGTATTAGTTTCAGCTTACTAAAATCATTAAACCTCCGACCGTGGTGGCTGGGTATTTCTTGACCCAGACTGTAAAAATTGTCATTTTCAATTACCCAGTATCTGGAAATTGGATCACTGCATTAGTTCCAGCTTATTGAAATCGTTAAACCTTTCACCGCGGTGGCTGGGTCTCTTTTGACCCAGTCTATAAAAATCGTTATTTAGTTACACAGTTTCTGGAAATTGGATCACTGTATTAGTTTCAGCTTACTAAAATCGTTAAACCTCCGACCGCGGTGGCTGGGTTTTTCTTGACCCGGTCTCTAAAAACTGTCATTTTCAATTACCCAGTTTCTGGAAATTGAATCACTGAATTAGTTTCAGCTTACTAAAATCGTTAAACCCCCGACCGCGGTGTCTGGGTCTCTTGTGACCCTGTCTATAAAAATCGTTTAGTTACACAGTTTCAGGAAATTGAATCACTGTATTAGTTTCAGCTTACTAAAATCGTTAAACCTTTCACCGCGGTGGCTGGGTCTCGTTTGACCCGGTCTATAAAAATCGTCCTTTAACTACCTAGTATCTGGAGATTGAACGAGACCAACAACTGTTGAAACAAAATGAAGGCTAACGCGTCTACAATAGGTAACTCCGTGAACACATTTTTAAACAATTGATCGATAAAGAAATAAATTGGTACTTGGTTCTTGCAGCTTGCAAATCTTCACAGTGGACGCAAAATTTCCCGAGTTCGGTCTGAACAATTTGATGGACGCGATCTGTGGATCCATGGTTGGTAAAATATTTGAAAAATCAGGTTCGAACAGATACGCGAGAGGGACATTTTCCGCGGAGGATTCGAAATTAACATACCTCGAAAGGTGGACGCGTCGCGTATAAATTTCCCGCCGAAAATGGTGGGAGTGTACCGGACGGGGGGAAAAAAATGTTACCAACCGGGCATTTCCGGAGGACTCGCTCCTCCCACCCTTTCATATTCGATCCCCATTTTTGCATGCGGCGAAACGAACCGGGTAATCTGGAACAGGGAAACTAGAGATTTCTAATCCGGATCACGCGTGTCCAGAATGAGATCGGCCTCCGGAATGGGATTCGAAACGACGGCGATCGCGGAATGAACCACCCCACCCCTCAACCTTTTTCCATTCGAATTTCGACGCAGCCTCTACCCACCACCCGCACCCCTGCCGATTCCTTCCGCGTTTATTTCTTTTTTTTTCGGTTCCACATGGAAAACCGTGCATACGGTGAATTCGCGTTTCCAGGCACGTCGCGCTGTTTATTTTCAGCGTAAATATCATTTCTGATGTAAACATTATTTCTTTTTTTCCTCGACGAACCCGCGCGACCACGACGCCATAATTCAATTCCATCGGATCGCGTTGTGTACCGTATTCAAATGTTGCCGCAAGTTTATAAAGAGACACTTCTCTCGTATTCTTTTCGTGCATTTTCTTTTCAAAGAAATTCTTCTTCCAGAATTTAGCTACAATTCCATCTGAAACATAAAAAAGAGTGCGCAAGTTGCGCGTTCGCCGGCAAGAAACTTCGCGCGCCAGGTTCGTGGTAAAGAGAAAGAGAAAATAAAGAAAAAAGGGATTCTGTCGTTCGTTCAAAGACGAAATGGAGTGTTCGAAAAAAGATCTCGGGTCGGGCTGGTCCTGAAAACGAATAAACGCGTCCGGCAACGTTCAGAATGGACCGCGGGAAACAATGGAGCCTGGGGGCCTGCATTGTGTTCGCCACGGACACAAATGCAGCCCTGTATAAATATGTGTTTTGGAGTCTCCTCCTTACTGCTCCCGTCGTCTCTTTGCATGTATCACCGTTCCAATGTAAACATAACCTTTCACGGTCCCCCATGGAAAAAGGCACAATCACCGTGAGTGAGAAGAGAGAATGCCTTTCAGACGGCTCGTGTTTCCACACGTATTTTTTTCCCCCTGTTGCGCGCGCCGCAACTTTCATTTCATTGCGGATAAAAATAATAAACATAATAAAAGTGACGCCGCTCTGTGCCTTTCGAACCCAGTCGTTCAGTCACGAATCCCATCGATCACTTATGGCCGCCGTTTTTACGGTGGGAAAGGTCTCGCGTGTACCGTTTTTCGGTCACCGGGAAATCACTTTCGTGAATCGTTAGAACAAGGGGCGAAAACATTCAAAATTATTCGCATACACGAAAACAAGGTGGAATCTCAAAACTGTACAGAAACTTCTCTCGTTAATTCGACAAACCGTTACGCAACAGTTACCATTGCGTAACTTCAATTGTTGTTCAGTGTCAATTACCGAATTAGTTCCACGATTGGAATTACGTTAGAAAACGTAGAAACCAAAAGAAAAAAAAATATTTACTTTATATTGACCGACAAATCGTCTAAATACTCCTGCACACAAATATATACAGTCAGTCCAATATTTTTTTGAGTATTCTTTTGAGAAGTTAGGACAATTGGATTACTACATAACGTGAGAAAAATGTTTGATTAAAATTGCCACTGCTCGAAATTACAGAGAAAGTACTAAAAGGTGTATTTTGCAATTTTTTATGCGGGCTTATATTGAAAATTTAAAATGTACGTTTTGTACATCTGTATCAATTATACATATTCTGAATATTTCTGAATTTTTGTCAACAAATTTTTTCACTTTATGTATTGATTCAATTGTTCTAACTTCTCAAAAAAGTTCAAGTAGTATAGTCCAATATTGACAAAGTTGTGCGATTTTTAAGAGCGTGCGGATACTTATTGGACTGACTGAATGTAAGTAAGACAAGAATTCATTACGGACTTTTAAAATAATTTTGAAAAATCAACAGGGTACAAATTCAATTCACGCATCTCGAAGCTCGAACTCCAATCGAACTTTAAAGCTTCGTACACACTTGAACATTTCGGCGCAATATTACGCTGTGCCTTTTTTTATAGACATTTTACGCCTCAAACAAATAAGTAATCAATTAAAAATGCATACCACCGTGTTTGTACATGTCTTTGCTACGTCTGTATAGAGCCTTTCTCTCGATACGAACACTAAATCTCTCGAAATTAAGAGAATCTCTCAGCGGTGGCCATCTTGTGACGTCGTACCTGCTTCAGAATTCGAATATTCTGCCGAATATTACAAATTACCCCACGATCAGATAAAAATTCGCAATTCGGGCTCCATACAGACATAGACTAGACTTTTAGGAAACACAATTGACCACTTCTAAACTGCTCATTGCAATATTGAAGCGGCAATTTGTTTAAATTTTGACCCTTGCATACCCGTACATGGATTCAAACCATGCCGGCCCCGTTAAGGGTGAACTTCGCTAGAGGTCAAAATTCAACATTCATTCGTGTCACGTTGCACAGACGATGACAGCGGGTTAAGCAACTTCTGTTGACGATTGTCACCGGTTTTTTTTTTCAATCTTTTCTGTACCTGTTTAGCAGCAGAGCCATTAAAATGTTTCTACGGGGAAAAAAGAAATTTCGAGATAACAGTCGTGCGACGGAATCCCACCTTTTATGACAGCAACGACGATCGTCAGAGCGAACAGGAGGCACAGTTTCCCGTGGTTTCGTAGTCCCATTGTGGGTCCTTTGCGAGCTGCACGGCACAGAGTCAATTGCAGACGCGCGAAACACAAGAGGAGAATCTGCCCGCACCGGGCATCGTTCGGTGATCGAAACTAGTCCCGGACGACTTGAATTAGCCGCGGCACCAACTAATTCAAGAGCTAGTGTCAACCGCGCCGCATACCCGCACACTTTTCTCACCTTTCGATCTACTCGAACCGCGAACAAACGAAAGAGAGTTCACACGTTCCCTTTCACGCTACAAACCGAACGACCGAACAATCTCAAAACATCCTCAAAACTACCCTCCGGTGATCGACCGGCAAGATCGAAGTTCGTTCCGGTTTCGAGAGCCGAGCGCGGGAAATTCGAATAAAAAAAAACCGAAACACCCTCGAGAACTGCCTGCTATCGATCTATTCTCCCGAGATCGACGAACCGATCCGTCGGCGTTCGTTTAGGCGGGAAACTCGAACAGTTCTCCGATCAAAACATCCTTAAAAACTTACTGCTACCGATCTATTCTACCGAGATCGCTGCTTTCCCGTTCAGAACAGTTCCGAGATTCTCGTTCACAAACACTCGGGCAATCGTCTTAGAGCGTCGGTCGATCTATTCTCTCGAGATCGAAGCCGTCGGAGTTCCGGTGGTTCTCGTTTCGAAAGTCGAGCGCGGGAGATTCGAACGGTCCGCGGGGGGTTCACTGCACGAAGTACATCGCTCGGAGCCGTGACCTCGGGCAAAGGAAAACCGCTCGCGGATCAAAGAACGGTGCGCATCGGCACGTGTTCGGAGCGGTCCTCGACAGTTCGAAAGGTCAACCGTTCGAATGGTTCAACGGTGCATGGCTCGTTCGAATCGAGCGTACGATCTAGGGTTGTTCCAGGGTGTTCGCGCGGGATGGGTGACGAGAGGGAGAGAGACGATCGTGTGATAGCACGCGTGTCACCACCGACGCGTTTCAGGGAGGTTGCGAAACACCCTCGTCGTTCGACGTATCGCGCGACACTGCTCGAGCCTCGCGGGCGCCGGGGCGATCTTCGGCGACGCAGATGGCGCCGCTGTACGATTCGCCGAATCGCTGATAAACTCCGCCGCGACGCCGCGCCGGCATTCGGCTCCGCGGCGGCCCGCTTGCAACAAGTTGCAGCGCGTGGCTCTCTCTCTCCCGTGCCTCCCGGAGCCCGGCGGTGCATTCATTGAATGCGGCCGGCACGTACGCGGACGGCATAACGAAGTGCAATCGACTGGGAGCACCGCCGACCGACCCCCTGTCGAACACAGGTGTAATAAAATTAAAACGCCTGACGGCGACACCTCGCGACACGAGCCTCCGCGACCCGAGGTGCCGCTTTGATTGAAAGGAGCGCCGGCCCGAGGGGCCCCAAGGGCGCGCGAGGTCGTCGGGAGCGCGACCCTTTGACGCTACCAACATTTTTGTTGAATTTCCAACAATTTTTGCACGGCCTCCGGTCGGTTCTGTTCCTCACTCACCATCTTTTCGGGCGTTTTATTTAAGCAGTTAACTACTGTGGAATGTAATTTTAACCCTTTGCATTGGAAACCATTTTAGCTCTGAAAGGAAACATTTCTTCCGACCTAGAATATTTCCCTTGTGTATATTTTCTTTTTTCATGTTGTACATACGAAAATGGTGCTATTATCTCGTATAATACTGAAGTGTTTAGTAATTTATTAACCCTTTGCACTGGAAGCCATTTTAGTTCCGGAATGAAACATTTCTTCCGACCTACAATATTTCCCTTGTATATATTTTCTTTTTTCATGTTATGCATACGTAAATGGTGCAATTTTCTCGTACAATACCGAGGTGTTTACTAATTTATTAACCCTTTGCACTCGAAGCTATTTTAACTCGAAAATGAAACATTTCTTCCGACCTACAATATTTCCCTTGTGTATATTTTCTTTTTCATGTTATACATACGAAAATTGTGCAATTTACTTTTACAATACCGAAGTGTTTACTAATTTATTAACCCTTTGCACTATTTTAACTCGAAAATGAAACATTTCTTCCAACCTACAATATTTCCCTTGTATATATTTTCTTTTTTCATGTTGTACATACGAAAATGGTGCTGTTTTCTCGTACACTACTTGAAGTGTTTAGTAATTTATTAAATACAAACAAATTTAATAATGTAAAAAATATTTTGAATAATGATAAAGCAATTTTTAGTGGCCATTCGAGTGCTAAGGGTTAACATATCACGTTCGCGGACGTGAATGGTACAGCATTCATTTTCATAGGGATGCAAAATGACGTGAATGCTACAGCATTCAAATTTTAAAGCTAATTTTGATTCATTTAATTTTATACAACCTTAAGGTTTTGTAATTAATATGCATAAAAGTGGCTTAAACGTACTTTTTAAATTTTTAATATAAGCCCGCATAAAAAATTGCGAAGTACACCTTTTAGTACTTTCACTGTAATTTCGACCAGTTGCAATTTTAATCAGACATTTTTCTCGCGTTATGTAGTGATCCAATTGTGCTAACTTCTCAAAAAAAAAAAAAAAAAAAATTCAAGTAGTATAGTCCAATATTGACAAAGTTATGCGATTTTTAAGTAAGACTGACTGTGTGTTACCACTCGATAATTTGGAGAATGAAGACACAGTCCTCTCCGGTGATTCTCAGCCCTAAATGAAT
>CM052129.1:2303469-2319244 GCA_028454255.1 Halictus ligatus
TCAGTTGTTAACGGGTCACTCGCTCCTCAGTTTTCTACAATTTGAATCGAAATAATAATAAGTGTCCCTTCCCGAACGAGTAATTAAAATTCGAAGAGTATACTCTTTCTCTCACTGTCTCTCGATCGTGAAAACGAAAAAATAATGAAAATTACGAGTTTCATTATTTTGCCACTCTCGATCACAGCGACTCACAACGTACGGATTGCTGCAGCCAATCGTAAAACTCCTGGTTGAATTTTTTCAGCTTTGTTTTCGTGGTCGGTTTCGACTCGATGCACTTCACGCTCGCCACATAGTACTTCACCAGCACGAACGCCGACTGTTCGGCGCTCAACGACTGCAGGCTATTCTTCTTGAACGGCAACGCGATGCTTGAACGGAAACACGATTTCAATCCTAATCGCTCGCGGGAGAAAACGTTCGAACGTTCGTATACCTGTTCGGTTCGGCGTCGTCGTCCAAAAATGGTAGCGGGATGCCGATCGATTCTTCTCTCTTGGTGGGTTCGTCTCGAATCGAAAAAGAATTTTTCACTAAACTCTAGACAACCTTCTGTCGGAATTATTTTCCTGATCTCGAGCTTACCTCGTTTGGCGCTCTTCGTGGATTTGTGCTTCGACGCGTGCCTCTTCACCTTTTTGAACGCCGAACGATGAATCTCCCGATTGTTGGCTGCGGTTCAAGTAAAAGCGATATGTTTCAGTTGAAGTCGAATGTAACTTTTATCTTTCAATTATTAAAATTAAACGAATAGAACGCTCTCGTAGACTCTCCTCTTTGGCCTCGTGTTACGATAAAAATCGTAAGAAACCTAAATAAATACCTTTAATGAGTAATTCACAACCCCTTGCGACACGATTTCGGCGTTTCTAATTTACTAGGACAACAGGAAAATCTAGTATACAGGGTGGGGCAATAACTATGTCCACTTTGAATATTGCCGTTATTTTTAAGAATGTGAAAAAATGTTACATAGAAAACTTACACGGTACGGAGAGGGACATATTGTGACATTTTCTGCGTGGGTGGAGGCATAGAAGAGATTTCAAGGTCAACTCTATTTTTTTTTTTAATGGAATGCTATGTTCTTTTTATCACGATTTGATGGCCAGTGTTGAGACGAATTCAGCGAGTTATCATTGAAGGTCATGCAAGGTCAAATATCGTAGCAAAATAAACTTTATTACATTGCGGGAGATGCTCGAATTAATGACTGTTTGCGTCAATGGAAAGTTGCAATCTTCGTATCCCTGCATCACGCAGAAAATGTTTGTGTCACAATATGTCCCCCTCTATACCGTATAAGTTTTTTCATATTATTACAAATAACGGCAACATTCAAATATAGGACATAGTTATTGCCCCACCCTGTATTACGGTAAAATGGAGTCTCATTTCAACGTAAAGGGAATTAATATGTAGAAAAATCCTATAGAAATAAAATTGAAAATAAATAAAAATAAAATAGAATTCATACATTCTAAGGGGTTGATTTTATTAACGCGGAGGAAGTTCGTGCAGACTAGAAGGCCCACTGTTCCGGCGAGCGTTTCTCGTGGGAGAGTCGATAATCTTACACGAGGACGAGAGGATGATGCCCTCGCACGCGGCCGACGTTTTCGGCTGCGTAACAACGATCGGCAGAATTTTCGTCTGCGGTTTTTCCGCGCAGGGCCTGAGCCAGCCGGCTCCGTTCGTCCTCAGGAAAAGCTTCAGCTCCTCGTACAGCTCGAAGAGCTTCCGCGCGTTCCGATACTTTATGTTCCCCGCGTAATAGGAGTGTCTGGTGAGGGGCAGGATATAAACTTGCAAGTAGCCTCCCATAGTATCAGCCAGGGCTTTCAGCATCAGGTGCTTCGTTTTTCCGATCGACAGCTTGCGCACGCTCTCCAGACAAACGTGAAAGTAATCCATCAGCTGGGCGATGTACCGATCGTCCTCGTAGTTCAGGACTTTAACCTGCGCCGATCACACGGGACTTTTCAGAAATCTGTTACCCCACCGACCCTAATTGTATTTGTGGCTGTAATTATTTGAACGTCGGTTCGACTAGTTGAAGATTCCAGCAAACTTTTGTTTCGTCGGACCAACTATTAAGACGAGTACTGTACCTTTATTGGAATAAAGAAAATGTAGAATATGCTTTTTGACAAAGTTCGTTCGTTGGTTCAGCCCTTTTAGTGCCGGCCGAAAAAGAGGCGCCTATGCGAAGATAATTTATAAATATAAATAATAATAAAGGTATAGATAACAAGGTATAAGTGATTATAAGGAAAAGAAAAATTGGGTTCTCTCTTTCGAAACGTAATTGCACATACGAAAAGTCATCTTTTCATCATAACTTTATATAGACCGTTTATTGCACAATATACACTTTGCATTTCCGATATGTTTTGTAACAAAATGAATAATATTGCACAACAGACATAAAGAATAACTCCAAGGTACATGGTAGGCGGATTATCTCATCCGAAACAAGTAATTGTTATAAGTAATAGAACATATCGAATATAAGGGAAAGTTAAACCGAAAAACTATTTATTTTAATTCTCTCGTAATGAAATTAGACCATTTAGAACGTGTTATAAATTTATTTTGAGATAGAGTTCGGCCTCCGGCACTAAAAGGGTTGGAAAAGCGCGCTTAGGGATTTGAATTGCTAGGACAGGGGTTAAATCGGGATCACCTTTGGCAGTAAATCTTGAAACATCCGTCTACTGTTTAACAAAATATACTCCTCCGAGGACCAGCACTGCTTATCGGCGTCGGTTTTCTCGAACAGCACCGTGCCGACGTTTTGTTCATGCTTTAAATTGTTATCACCCATTACCCTATCACAATGTAATGCATACTTCGGTAATATTCTATTCATTTCACTTTAAACCACATAGGCGACCGGCTTATTCTTTTTTCAATTTATGATAAACGTTTGATAAACGAGACAAGGGAGGTTTGGATCCCGTACCTGTCGATCTCAACGAGAATAGATGCCGCAAACAACAGAAGCAGCCGCGGGAAGCATAATCTCATACTCCAGTCGATGAAATCCGGAGCAACGCGATTTTTCCTTGCAGAATCCGGGAATATTTACGCTTCTCGTTTAAACATTTCCTGGTCATTATCTCGCCAGTAACACGTCTCGCGTTTGTTACGCGACTGATTTCAATTCGATGCGCGACGAACGATCGATTTTTATTCCTTTTGTTCGCGGATTTCACCCATCAAACAGTCGTCATATATATATATATTTTTTGTATAAAACAATTTATAAGCTTTATTGCTCTTATAGAACTATTAATATTACATTTGTGTCTTCGTGGTCACTGCAGAAACGGGTTCGCTAATTTTTACAATAATAATGTGTGTTTATTGTACATATCTCGTATGCTACGTGAACATAAAGTGCGATACACCGCGGGAAGGGAAAAAAAAGAAAGATGGTTAAAATGTCTTCACTGTTCTATCTTGGAATGGACGATTACGAGTTCGCGGGTTTCATTTTACATAAGAATCGCAGGTGCAACATCTTCACTTCCTCCTTGCTCATTTTCACCACACCCTCTTGGTTGTCGATGGAAAGTAGCGTGCCGACGGCCTCTCTGTCTTCGCCGATGATCACCTTGACCCTGTCACCTCGCGAGGGCACCACAGGCTCCAGTTCCTCGCAGACCAGGTTCACCACTCTGTCTTCGACTGGCAAGAAGACAGCGCACATGCCTCCCTGTAAACAAATTCAGAAATTCTCTTAACTGCTCAACTTTCTAATATTTATTATCGCGCCCTTTATAAAGAATAAACACACGTTTTTAAATAATTTTCTACCTCTTTTATTAGACCCAAATACCCCTACCGCTTGGAGTGTAAAAGATTGAAATATGCTACGAAGATCGAGATGCAATTAACGCTAAGCTTACAGAGCGTTCCAAGTATTTTACATTACTTTATAAAAATAAGAAGAATGCGTCTATCCAAGTGTTCAGCGACTTTTTAAATAATATATACCTAAGGAAATAAGTCTGTTCAGGACGTAGGTGGATCTTCACAATCTCAACAATCGTAAATTACAAATATTAGAACCCAGTGTGAAGAATACTCACGGATATTCCCCGAATAACACCCTGTTGCCCGGCAAGCGCAGGATCCTGATGAGTATCTCGAATTCTGACTTCAATGTCTGTGGTGTGCCATTCGGTTCCTCCTATGATGCCAGATCCGACGCTAGTGTCGAGACCAGCGCCTGGTGTTTGTGGATTGTAAGGGCTGCCTGCAACTCCTGTGAGGAAGTAACGTTAGAAACATTCTCTCCGGCAGAAAGTAACAATGAAACTCGAGAAGCACCACCCACCGGGTGTCATCGGACTGTAGCCCATCGGCGAGGGAGTCGCAAAGGCTCCGTGCGGGCTGGTAGTGTACCCGGTACCGCTCGGTGATGGGGTAGCAACGTAGCCTGCGGGGCTAGGACTGGCGGTCGCGCTCCCAGCAGGACTAGGACTCGGCTGGTACGAGCTGAAACTCTGCTCGGACCCGTACATTGTGCCAGGTGTTTGCGGCGTGAACGGACCACCGGTCGGAGGGTAACCCGGGGCGTAGCCTGGAGATCCACCCTCCTCCATGCTGTAACCGTCGAAGTCGTTCGTTCTTGCGGGTGTGTTGGTGACCGCCGGGTCCCAGGCGCCCGATTGTCCTGGTGTGCGTGAACCGTCGTGCGACGGCGTCATCGAGCCGTAATGAGGTGTACGGGAGCCATCTGTAAATTTGGAACGGTCACAATTAGTAAATATTTCGAGGCTCCAAGCGCTAAGAGTGACCTGTTATTATACTTACTCTCGTACATAGGAGTCTGTGAACCATGCATGGGTGTCTTCGAGCCGTCCCTGGCGTACATCGGAGTCTGACTGCCGGCGACGTAGGCCGGTGTTCTGTTGTAGCTGCTGAAGCTGCCATCTTTGGTCGGCACACTGACATTCGCGATGTGTGACCTGTTCACAGAGATGGTCTGGCAGGAGGAGTGCAACTCCACGCGAACCGTCGCCTCCGTGGCATCCTTGACGATGCCGACGTTCCCCTTGTACGGTCCACCAGTGATTTTTATGGTGGTACCGATCAGTTCCCTGTCTCTGCGCACCCCGCCTCCGCGGCTTCTGCCCCTTCCACCGCCGCCGCCGCCGCCTCTTTCGAAACCGCCTCTGCGAAAGCGATTCATCAATTTAGCGAACTATCCTGTACAAGGATGAAAGACAAATTACGGATACCGACCCGCTGGGATGCATCGGCGAAGCGATTCTCGGCGACATGAATCCTGCCACCGGGGTCATAGAACCTATGCTGGACTTGTTCCCGCCGGAAAGTTGCAGGTGTCTCGTTTTGCAAACAAATATACCACCGTTGTCCACGAACATCCGCGAATGCAGAAACGCGAAGCTTCTGTATAAGTGTTTGATCTCGCCGCCTCTTCCAGCATGAAGGCCATCCACCACTTTCACAATGTCCTTCTTCTGTATCGTGTTTTGCTGCGAGTCCAACGCCACCGCGTTTCTGTTCTCCCGACGTTTCGTCAATCCCTGCGGTCTGGCCTCGATCACTTTCCCGTGCATGGACAGGACATGGAAATTCTCGCGCTCGAGACGAACGATCACGCCGACCGTTTGAGCGTCCAACTGTACTAAATCACCCCACTGGAACTGACCTAAGCTGTCCACGCCGGTGGCCATGTCGGAACAGAGTTGCAAATCTCTCGGAAGAACCTCGAGCTCGTGCATCGACAGATCAGAAAATAAGACCACCCTGTTTTGCTCCACTCGCACGATCAAGCCCGTGTCACCTTCGTATCTTCCTGCAACAACCTGCAAACGATCGGTGAGATATAGATTATACTTTCTTCGATAATCGTCGATTATTAGCGTACGCACTTTAACGTGATCTCCCATGGTGAAGTACTTCCTCAATTCCGACGCTTGGAATTCCAATGCTTCTTTCAGTTCTTCGTGTTTGGGCATGACCATTATCATGTTTCCGTCTATCGAAACGATCTTGCCCTGCAAGTTGATCAATTCGCCCTCGCACACTTCGACGTTGTCGCCGGTGCTGAAGGAATGAGTCACGGCAGTGTCCTCTTTATTGCCAGATACCGGACCTCCGCTTAAGTCAATTTCAACGCCCTCGGGAGCTTCTTCAAATCTTTCCAATTCGGACAGAGTCGGTTTCACACCTTCCGCTATGATGGCGCTCGTCGTAAAGTTTTTGTACAGAAATCTAGAACAAACATATTTTTATTCCGATAACTAGAAGTGGATGGATCTGGAATTTTATTCGGGATCGGGACAGGTTCTCGACTCGATAGCAAGTGAATAGTTCATGTTGAAGCATACCCCTTTCTGCTGTATCTGTTGCCTTCGAATATCAAGAAATCACCGTCACTAGTCACTTCTCCGCCAATAGCTCGAATAGCTTCAGGATCAAACGGCTTTGCCGCCGGTCTTCTCTTCTTTTTCCGTTTTAGTGCCTCGGATTCACTTTGCGCCGTTCTCAAAGCTCCGCGCGGCCTCGTATAGTCAATTCTCGGTAATAGTTTTAAGTGAACCTGATTCTGTGCCAGATCAACGTAATCAACTTGAGCTATATCATCCTTGTAAATGCCCCTCTTCAGCCTGACCCATTGCTTTGCTTTCAAGCCTGTCTGTTCTTTGACTACACGTAACACATCGGTCATTTCCTTAATCGGTACCATTTGTTGCTTCCAAATACCCATTCTTAAATTTCCCACATTTTCAATGGCGGCTTTTACGTGCGGCTGTTTGTAAGCCTCTATGTAAATGTAACCCTTTACACCTTCGGGTGCGACGACCGATTTAATTTGAAGCGGTTCATCTAATAAATAGAATTATACCGTTCAAAGCAACTATAATTCTAATGAGAAATACAACAATAATGAATCACTGCTTACTTGATGTTTGGTATGTTATGAACTTTCGCATAAGCAGAAGCACGGTTGCCTTCTCTTCTCCAATACGGCATTTCACCATCCACAAATTCGGATCTTTCACACCTGGCAGTAAAGTCTGCTGAGTGATCTCGTCGCTCATTTCTTCACCGCCATCTCCGAAATGGCGGGCCGCCACAGACTCATCTGCATACTTCTTTCTTAAGTATTCTTCGATTTCATCTTCTTTCTGCGAACTGTCGAAAACGACAAACATTAATTTAAGAGAAAGCCATGTTACAACGTTCGTAGATGCGAATACTGACTCCCAGAGATTAGTTCCTCTTCGTCTCCCTTCAATTTCCCTAGCAGTAGGACCCAGCTCGTCTACTTCGTTCCCCACAATACCAATCTCTTGGGCACCTTCTTCCCACTCATCGTCATCCTCAACTTCATCATCTACTTCAGCCTCGTCTATGATGAAACCACCATATTTGTCTTTTTTCTTCTTCTTTCTAGGCCTGTCATCGTCCTCCTCCTCTTCCTCTTCATCGTATTCACTGCTTCCATCCAAATCTTCTCCTAAATACGCACGAATCAGAGAATTAAACATGTTTATAGATCAAAAAGTATTATGCGTACCTTCTGGTTCTTCTTCCGGCTCCACTTCTGGTTCTTCTTCTGCTTCCACCGCTTCTTCATCTCCAGACCTAGCTTCTTCTGTCTCGTCTCCTCTGCCATCTTCCGAGCTGAAGATTCAATAAAATAAAAACCTTAACGCTAGCATAGTAGGGATCGTAGCTTCTGAAGAGACAGAGGACAATCTATACTGTGTCGCTCTGTTCCAGTAATACTTAAAACATTGAGCCCCAGTGGCATAAGTGACATTCAAAGCCTAGGCGGTGGCAATGTATCGACCACTTAAAGAAACCCATGTTTTCGCGGGGCCGTCGCTCAAGCGATAGACTCAGAATCCTGCGTTTTCACGGAACCAGCGCTCAATGTGTTAACAGCTTACTTTGTCAAGCTATTCAAGCTATTGCAAAATATTTAAATACTTGTACCACGAAGTAAGGATATCAGGTAACAAATTTCACTATTTTCTTCTCACGAGCGAACAATAACAAGTTCATATACCGTCCACGACAGGAGAGAAGAGACTCTAAAGACGCATACACTGATATAGTTTAATCACAGGCATTCTCACTATACGCAGAGTAGTTACAGCTACTTCTTCAGGTCTGTAGCATTGCGTTTTGGAGAAAGATCACAATACGTGTCAAAATAAGCATGTGACCAAGTGAACGTTCAAGATGGGGATGGATCATGAAGCTCACCCCTCTTGCCCCTGTACCGTCTCGAGCCTGTTCTCACCAAACGCAGACAATACGTATACATAATTTATACAGATGTTAGGTCTATTTTAGGTCCTGCGATGAGTTCAATAATATTGAGTATGAGTGTCAGTAAACATACATGTTGGTGGTTACGAAACAAAGTTTGTTAATTCGCGTAATGTGCAAGAGAGAAACTTTACTCACCTAGACCCTGACCGGGATCGCGATCGAGATCGTGATCGAGACCTGGAGGAACTCCTGGATCGCGATCTAGACGGACTTCTGCTCCGGGAAACGCTACGCATAATTGCCAGATGCAGAGTAAAATGGCCGCTCACGCATAACGTGACGTAGCCGCAGCGATGAGATATTGGACGGGTACTTGTTGCGCATGCGCGGCGAGTGTAGCGTCAGTGAAGTACAAGTTTGGATGACATGGGGTACCTTGGTCACCCGGCATAATTTCGCTAAATTTGTTACGATTTGATTGTGAAACATTAATATACAGGGTGTCAGAAAACTGACTGTTAATGTACAGTCCTATCAGAAAACTTCGGAGGACAAAGTGACACTATTGCAGAGGGCAATATAATGGTGAAGAAAAAATGATATGATATGATATGATATGTAAAGGTCAACCCGACGTAAACAACGCGCAATCTTTGCTCAAACACGTCAATTTTAAACATCCACATTTCATCCGCTTCAATATGATTATTCTTGCTCAAGGTCATTTCAAGGACAAAAAGGTGGTACCCACTAAATTCAGTTTTTTATTGTCTATCATGTTATAGTAAAAAAATATACTATTCCATATGCAATATAGTGTCACTTTGTCCTCTAAAGTACCCTTCTGTTTTCTCTACAATACAGATACGTTACTGTGTTGGATGCGCATGCGCAGAAACCACGATGAGATTCTCATCACTGGACGTATATATACAATACAGTCAGTCCAATAAGTATCCGTACGCTCTTAAAAATCGCATAACTTTGTCAATATTGGACTTGAATTTTTTTGAGAAGTTAGGACAATTGGATCACTACATAACGTGAGAAAAATGTTTGATTAAAATTGCCACTGCTCGAAATTACAGAGAAAGTGCTAAAAGGTGTATTTTGCAATATTTTATGCGGGCTTATATTGAAAATTTAAAATGTACGTTTTGTACATCTGTATCAATTATACATATTCTGAATATTTCTGGATTTTTTGTAAAAAAAGTTTTCACTTTATGTGTTGATTCAATTGTTCTAACTTCTCAAAAAAAAATTCAAGTAGTATAGTCCAATATTGACAAAGTTGTGCGATTTTTAAGAGCGTGCGGATACTTATTGGACTGACTGTATATATAGGTAGTAGGTTGTTTGTAGAGTCAGCCAATACCAACGCCACGCTCAGCTGTAAACGTGCTCTGATTGGTCCGTGTTTTTCATTAATAACTCCAAAGCCACAAAGAAGATGTTCGTAAAGGCAGAAGTTGCTTCAAATGACCTTAGGAATCACGTCTTTGAAGAAAGTATTGGGACACCCTGTAGATGCTCTAAGCTTCTTACACCATGATAAAAGTATAATTGTCTTCCTGGCGCCAGCTGACGCTAAAACATTAAATCTACGACCATAGGATATCAAAATTTAAGAAAGAATACGTATATCGGTTTCCGGCTTTTCCGTGAAAGACATGATAGCCTTTTTCGATTGTTAAATTTATTTTTTCAAAGTTTACTAAGAACATATCGAAGATGTCAAATAAGATCAAATAAATTTGTCTTTGTGTCTACATACGTCAGCCATGCGTAAAGACGCAACTAAAATCTATTTTCAATCAATCGAAAACATCGGAAATTAAGTCTTAAGGCGTTTCGCAATGAAATTTACAGTATGCAATAGTATGCATTGGTTGATGCAGGCCGTGGCGATAAAGACATATTTGTTAAATCCGTATCACGGATTTTGTAAGCATTTTTAACATGGCAACTTGTTCAGTGTCAAATAGATCTTGTTCAGTCTTCTGTCACTTTTGCTAGTACTTCTTACAAGTAGTAATCTCTTGTATTACGTTGACATTTGTCTTTAATTAGTTATGAAGAGGGTAATTCTGTTTGTGAACGGAACCGATGTAAACGGCAAGGTGGCTGTTATTTTATCTGTAATTGTATTAAATTAAGATAAGCTCAACACTTTCAATAAATTCCTTTGATTTATCTTGTTTGTTAGCTTTTATTTTATACGTACGTCTCATTGTGTATACATACATGTGTATCTATATAAAATTTTGTTGTATCATTTACGATTTATCGGCATATTGTACAAATATTATATATGTATCGTAAAGATTTACTTATGAACAATAAATTATATACATTACGATGTATGCAGTCTTTGTGTTTTCTCCAAATTTTATTATAATAAACGAATCTTTCAAATGAAAGTCTGTTCAAATGTTTCTTTACATTTACTACAATAAACATTTCTGTTGAATGTAGTTTAAGCACATCAACTTGTCCAATTTAGGTAGCTGTACATAAACTGATATTTATGTGTAAAAATAAATAATGCTTTAATTACAGCTTAAACTTTAGTTGCAGCTGTTATTCAAATTATTGGCTTACTGGCATTACTTTTTTTTATTATGTGTTAATGCTAAGTTTACAAAATATTGTACGCGAAGAATGAATGTAATATGTGTAACTGTTTATCTGTACCAGGTATTTATGGTAACTCATTCGGTAGACGAGTTATTAGCATCTGCTAGTTCAAAGTTCAATATCACCGCTAAAAGAATATTCACACCTCAGGGTGGAGAAATTGATGATATTAAGTTAATACGGTATACTAACTGTTTTAGACAATTTCTGCAATAGCTGTATTCAAAATAATCTAAGTGGAAAATAAATGTTTTACAGGGATGATGATGTCCTATACGTTTCAGATGGAGAGGATTTTATTCCAAAGGATAAAATTATCACAAGAAATCAGTTAAATACAAATTCAGAATGGATTACACTGAACATCGGTGGAAAGTACTTCACCACGACCAGAGATACTTTAACAAAAAAGGAACCCATGAGTATGTTAGCCAGGTAATCTATAACTTTGCTTGATCAATGAAATCAATGAAATTTGTTTGCTAATACTTCAATGAAATTTATTTACAGAATGTTCACCGAAACAACAAACAATAAAGATAGGATTTTACCAAGTAGACAAGATCACAAGGGTGCATTCTTAATTGATAGGAGCCCAACGTACTTTGAGCCGTTACTAAACTATTTAAGGCATGGGCAGATCATACTTGATGCTAATGTTAATGCAGCAGGTTGGCCTGTATCTAATTTTTTCATTTTTCAGAAAGAATTGCCCGTATATAAATATGATTTGAATGTTGCATTTCTATCTCTGTAGGTGTTTTGTCAGAGGCGCGCTTTTATGGAATAGAAGGTGCTATTGAAATATTAAATACAATGGTCGAAGAAGAGGAAAAACAGAAAAGCGGATTAGTATCCTTAACGAGAAAAGATGTACTTAAGGCGATCATGTCGACACCTGTCACTTCAGGACTTAGATTCCAAGGTGTGGATTTTGTTGGTGCTGATCTATCAAAGTTAGATCTCAGGAACATTAATTTTAAGGTAACTTATGTGACATACAATCATACATTCCAATTGTCCGTAGTAATATCATTTTTCTGTAAACATTATCTTTCTTTGCAGTATGCGATTATGCGCGGTTGCAGTCTAGCAGGCGCGAATTTGTCAGGTTGTTGTTTCGATCGCGCGGATCTATCTTACGCAAATCTTCACGGTGCTCAGCTGGTTTGCGCAAGAATGTTATGCGTAAATCTTTTCGAGGCGAATCTTCATTCGTGTAATTTTGAAGATCCGAACGGTTTACCTGCCAATATGGAAGGTGCCAATTTGAAAGGTGCCAATCTCGAGGGCAGCAACATGACTGCTGTGAACCTCAGAGTTGCAACGTTAAAAAACGCTATCCTAAGAAATTGTGATCTCAGATCGGCTGTGCTGGCTGGTGCTGATTTAGAAGTAACTATACTTTTCTTTCAGCGTTGAATCACCTAGTGTTAAATGGAATATTTATTTTTCCTTTGCTCAATTAAAAAATATTTATGTCTGTTTCAGTGCTGTGACTTATCAGGGTCCGATTTGCAGGACGCAAATCTGCGCGGCGCTAATCTAAAGAACGCAGCATTCGAACTGATGCTGACACCGCTGCATATGTCTCAAACGATACGATAACAAAAGAAGTACAGGCTGAGCGTTGTACTGATGACTATTATTGTGACTATTTTATTAGTCACCTTATTTTATTAGTTTATTTTATTAGTCAATACGCGAGTCCCCACGACTTTTTACAGAGACGGGGATAAATTGTTTGGAATGGATGTGATCTTGGTTTAACCGATGAATAGATTTAACAATAACAGCTAACAACAATCGAGTGTAACGACGATTAACAGACTGAACGTGAGAAGTAACTATTGAATTGAATTGGACGTTGTTGCGTTGCGTTTGTTCGCGTATGTTTTACGAAGTATTGACTACTCCGGGGCGTTGACTGGCAGCGACTCGTTTCGAAAAGTTGCGAATTTTCGAGTTTTTGCCGAATTGCCTGAACCAGGTGTTTCGGCGGGCAATAAAAGTCGTTTAAATTTTCACGAAAGGAGAATTTGGGCTGAATGAATATTTGTGTTCCGTGTCGGAACAACTGATATATAGTTATGTTAGAGGACGCGATCGAAATCTCTATTTTTGAGGGATGTTTATGTTGTTTTTTTGTTTCTCCAAGGCGATATCGAAACGGACGTAATAGGAATAACTACTTAAAACATTTTGTACACGGTGTGTATTTTATTTCTTGCGGAAGAGTATTTTTTAAAGCTGCAATTTCATTTACGCTGTTTGTCATATCGATTTTTCTTCCACTGCCAAGAACGGTCAATCGAAATTAGCGCGGTAAGATACATAAAATTTTTGTTAATGCGTGATGATCGCAAAAAATTGACAATTTTCTACAACGATATTCTGTATTTCGAGAACTTGCAACGCGAATGTCGTGCGCATGAAAATGTAACGCACGTTAATCACAGTTGTGCCGTCATCATAATGAAACAGATACGTATTTCATTATTTTTGTTTTGTTTTTACGATTGTTTAATTAAAGGATGACATTCCTTTACATTTAGGTTTACGCGATCGTAAAGATTTTGTTTTCCGTCTTAAATTATAGCTACGAGATAGTAATATATGTAATCAGTATGCCTAATAAATTGACACCATTAATACTGTAGAAATAGTTTTTTTTTTTTAGATAGAAACTACGAAAAAATAAAGTAGCTACTACTACGTTATGTTTTATATAATCATGTAGTCCAAACGGAAAAGATGTTACTTTCAATTTGTTGTATAATCATTCTGAACAAAAAGTTGATTGATTGTCTTACACAAATAAGTAATGTCTCGCCTATTTGCGTTACTAAAATTGTCTCCGATACTCCTGTGAACTTGAAGCTGCCTAATCACGTCTAAGATACAAATTAAAAGGGCCAAGCTAGAAATTAATCTCACAATGGCCTTAAACAATTAAGCCTTTTCGTCATTAGTTTAATAATACCTATTACAATTTAATATTGTAACTACCGAAAGGCTTCTTGCAACTTCTTTCGAATAATGATCTCAGAAATACTTATCAACTTATACTACTTGAGATAATTTTTTGCATTACCAATGAAATTTGTAATGAACAATTTATTCGAAAATTGCCCGTTAATGTTCGATTTATGAAAGGTAAAGCGTAAACAAAATTAGTAGCGCCGAAGATCAATGTAGATTCACTATGGTCGCGGTACTATCACGTGCAGAACAATGCACAGCATGGCGACAGATTCAACGTTCCTGCAAATGATTGTAAATGACGTGCGCTTGACGTTGTACATGAAACGTCGATTGTAACATTTACTCTGTTACACGTGCAGCTTAGGCAACACCACCTTGCACGGCATTAATTCTGATAGCTCGCCTGGAATTGTGCGTCTCCGATAGGCATACTAATCGAACAAGAAACCTTGTAACGCGACTGTCAAATGTTCCGGCATCTACTCGAATGTAAAAAGGCATAATTTATTGCAGTGAAATATAATGTAAGAAATCACATCGTTTCCCTCCGCGTCGTTCTGTATTCGTCATCACTAGACTCCAGACTCATGCAAAACTGGATCCGCTCGATCTTCGGGAACAAGATGGCCGGTAGTTAGCGCGCCTTCCGACGATAATTACCATTGACTGTCACGCTGTGCCTTTTTTTCTAGACATTTTATTAAATAAGTAAGTAATCAATTAAAAATGCATACCACCGTGTTTGTACATGTCTTTGCCACGTCCGTATAGAGCCTTTCTGTCGATACGAACACTAAATCTCTCGAAATTAAGAGAATCTCTCAGCGGCAGCCATCTTGCGACGTCATACTCGCTTCAGAAATCGAATCTTCTGCCGAATATTACAAATTACTCCACGATCAGGTAGAAATTCGCAATTTGGGCTCCATACAGACGTGGATTGGACTTTTAGGAAACACAATTGACCACTTCTAAACTGCTCATTGCAATATTGAAGCGGCAGTTTGTCAAACTATGCCGGCCCCCTTAAGCGCAGTTTCGAACTGCTTCGAACCATGGCCGTTTACCCGAACATCCCATTGACGAGTTATCGTTAATTTCCTTAGTGGTATTCGTCCGATAAGCGTAAAACATCTGGCACTTACAAAGTGTTCGTCGAATTGAATTTCCTCCTTGCCCAAGACTGTTTGCAGTTCCACCCGGGCCCGGACGGCCCGATGCAGCACCGACACAGTCGGACCTGCAACTTGCTCGCACAGATTTGTCCTAATCTCGTTTGCCGAAGTCCAGGAACATTCACGCTGCGGCAGAGTTACCTGCGCGCCTAACGAAATCACTATAACGAGGACAACGCGGACATTCCCGGGGCCGAACGCGCTCCAATCGGAAATAACTTTCGACAGAATCGTTTTCCAGTGGCCAACCAGAGGAACGAATGTTAACTATCCGTGAATCACATCGGCAATTATCAGACTACGGAGCGGAATAAAAATCTCTTTGTTCAACAATTTTATTGAGTTCCATGTTTACTTATTTTTACCGTAAAATCCGCTGAGAGCGTTTCTACCGTAACTTAGGTTGGTAAAAGTCGAATTTCAGAAAATTAATTTCCGGTAGAAATAGTGCTCGATAAAAGGAGAGGAATCGTTTTTTCTTTCTCCTGAATGATTCACAGGAATACAAAAATTTGCAACGAACGAAAAATTCTCGTACTACTATTTTAACACTAGGTTTACGGAGCACTAAAAGCGACTATTTTGCATTACTTCATAAAAATAACAAGAACGCGCTACCCACGTTTATAGCAATATTTTAAAAATAATATACACCCAAAGAAATACATTTACTAAATAATTTCTTGATAATATTAAATTAAAATTAT
>CM052129.1:2319744-2330330 GCA_028454255.1 Halictus ligatus
TCGTGGATTAAAGAGGTGAATAGGGTCCAAACTGCGTCGTGTTTGGTATCATTTTATTCGGAAGAGTGTCGCGAATATGTCGGCGAAAGTTTCACGAGAAAAATTGTTATAAACAAAAGAGTTTTATCAATAAACGAGCATCGCCTCACCGGCAAAGGTGTCGATGTTTCGCTTGTTCGCCATCCTTTGGTGTATTCTAACTAGAAGGGATGAAGGAATAGTGTGTGTAATAGTGTGTGTAGATATCAATAATTTCTGTAAGATGTACTGTAAATAATGTAATTGGTTTTAAAGCGGAATTCTGCGGAATTAAAAGAATATGCTCTATTAATGTACAAAATTTCGCAAATTTTTCCTACTATATTCAACATTATTTCTTCAATAGAATACGTGCATGAATTGCTATTAAAGAACAACACTTTTCATCGCAAAAGTCTGCTCTTCAATTTAAAAACAAAAATCGAGAGAAAATATTAAATAGGTGGGTCAGGATATCTCATTAAAGAGAAACAATTTTTCTGGCGAAAAATGCTGTTCTTAAAACGTCCAAGTTTCGATGTTTATTACAACCGTAATATTGATTAGAATGTACTAATTTTCGAAAGTTCGTTTACGGGCTAAATGTCATTTATTTTTCCGATCCGTAGCACTGTGCGTCGGGGGGTCAGTTCGCGCGTAAAAGTTACGAGGGTCGCGGCGCGTCGCGACGCGGGGAGCTTTCATGGTTTCCTCTTGGGTAATTTTATCGGCGACAGCGTGTGTCCGCGCCGTCGGCGTCATGTAAGGACTGATAACGGCCGTCAGGATGTCTGCGGGTGTACACACACGGGCCCGTAGGCCACCGGGAGCAGATTGAATTTTCCTCGGGGCGAACCAGGTCGGACCAATCGAAACGCGTCGTCCCCGTGCCCTCTCCATTTCAACGGGGGGACGACCGAATAAATCCTCCTGCGACTTCGACGCCGAAATACCTGCCCTCCTCCACCCCCTCCTCCTCCTCCTCCAACCCAGCCTGAAACCCGGCGGAGACTCCTCCGGGTTATAGATTCGCTCTACGGCCACCTCCATTTTCGAACGGAATGTCCTGGTCGCGTGATCCTCTTCTACCTCTTCAACTACGGTCTGAGTTATTTTACTGCTGCTCCACTCGATACGCTATTCGCACGGCTGTTCCGCCGAGGTTTCCCCAGGACGTTTTGCGGCACGCTTCGCTCTCCTATACCGGGTGTCCCGATACTCGTGGTTCGACGGTTCAGTAATGTCACATTAAAAAAGAGCTCGCAGTCAAACCTGTTTTTGCGCGGTAGACAGGGACCGCATGAAAGAAACCGCGCAAGAAACAAATATTCAGAAATAGCTTACAATACAAATATTCATGAATAGCTATAACTAATCATTTTTGACAACATATTACACTAAACCTACCAAGCATTAAAAGTATTTGGTAAACGTCACATGGCAAACTATTGTGAACTGTTGTAATATGTTTTGTAAACGTGGCAATACTATTGTGAATGTCGGTAGTTCACAATTTGAACAGATGCTTGGACAAAAATAATTACTCCATTCATCTCCATAAATGAATTTTTACAATTTCAATAATTACAAAATATAAAACCGATCATTTGACCACGGTAGGTCTAGTGTTAAAGCAAATTTTTTTCTGCGGTGGAGAGGGACCGCATAAAATAAGTCTCACTTGGAAAATATGTGGAAGATTTACGAAATAGCGAGAAAATGCTTTCCAAACAAAATAAACAATTAAATTACACAATTACAATAACATTAGTAAGTAGACAAATGAATAAACATGTATTAGAGAATAAATTTTTATCTAGAATCTCGAAAATACTACCATAAAAACCAGACAGATTCACAATAATAAATTTATCTGTCACATACTAAATTGTAGATTTAACATTCGATTGTAGCGTTGATTAATTCCCTATAATTAACTATATTCGCAAATCGCAAGTAATGAAAATTGATATCATTAGGCGGCTCTGTAATCGCGTTCCGAAAGTCGAACATAATCGTCGACCGCACGTCTAATTGCATAACCGTGGCCGGAAATTGAGATCAAAGAACGAAAGTCGTCGTCCGCTTTGCTGCTTTGACAGCGAAACAAGTCGTTGATAAATTGCTCGAAAAATCCGATTTGTCGGCTGACGGTTACCCCGGCGAGTTTTAATTATCCCGGGCCCGGTCATTAGCGGGCGGCTTTTTAACGCGCCGCGCCGCGATCGCGAACTCGCCGGCGAACTTCAATTATGACAAGTAACAAGCCTCGTTACGCATCTTATTGCTTATGGAAATGGCGATCGCGGCGCTGACTTCGCGAGCGCAGCACAATCTCGACCGTAGCATTTGGCCCGCTCGTTTTTCGCTCGAACTTTCCTTCTTTCGCTGAAGAGCAGCTCACTTCAAAGTGCGCGCTACGTTTTGTTCGAGTTTGCAAGCAAATTAGCAAAGTTCACAAACATTTACAAACACGGAATCGAACAATGCTCCCCCTCGCCAAATTTTTACTCACCTGTTACACGTCATTCTACAAATCTCGATGTGCCAGAAGCGAATACGACTTTCCTTTTTGACGGAAGAAAAATTTTATGTATTATTTCGATATAAGACGATGGCTCGGGATCGCCTGTCGCCCTATATCGGATCGGAGTTACAATGTAAAGAAGATTCCACTTCTGTCCCCTTGTCCGATTAAAATTTTTACTCACCTGTTACACGTCATTCTACAAATCTCGATGTGCCAGAAGCGAATCCGACTTTCCTTTTTGACGGAAGAATAAATTTTACATGTTATTTCGATATAAGACGATGGCTCGGGACCGCCTGTCGCCCTATATCGGATCGGAGTTACAATGTAAAGAAGATTCCACTTCTGTCCCGTTGTCGGATTAAAATTAACGTGGCTGGTATTTGGAACGATGTTTCTTTATTCATAAGAGCGAAAGGACTGCTAACAAAATTTATTTTCAGTAAAAATATTTTCTATGTAGACGAAGAACATGTTCCGAGAATAGTATCAAAAGTTATTTTCGCTATCTTCTTCAGTGTTTGGAGCTTGTATGACGATAACAAATGTTTTTCTTTAGCAATTTCTAGGGATGATTTTACCCTTCTTCGTTTCTCCCAAGCGAACGTAGCTTGCAAAAAGGAAAACAATTGATAAATTAGTTTTACTATATCGCCGTGCTAAAGTGTTTCGTTTCAGACATCAAAGGACAACGGATGACAGGAATTATGTTCCCCGAGTTGGACCAAGCTTTGTCTGTCAAGCATCCCGTCGTCCGACATTTAAACCAGCATAGTTACGCGCACAAACGTCCCATTTTTCTGGAGCTTCCTGTAATAACCGCGACAAACATGAAAGAAACGTGGGAGAGGACTCGACGGATTCAAGTGTCGCTTTAAAATTCGCCTCTAATTATTTATTTCCTTGCGGACAGCGAGAGAGAGAGAGAGAGAGAGAGAGAGAGGCTCGAGTGCATAAGAATTATCGTGGGAATAAAAAAGGTGGATCTCCGTGCTCTGGAATCCATCTTGATCCTCTTTCATCCTCTCGTCCTTTGCTCGACAACATGAAAGAGAGAGAAAAAAGAAAAGGAAGACACGGCGAACGTTCACCCCTCGTCAAAGGGTTGTCTGCGTCCTCTTGGTAGCCCTGGAAGACCTTCGACGGCACTTTTCTGCCGAAGCCACGTTGTTAAAGGGGTATTCTATCTCGAAATCTATTTTTCATTTTTATTAACAGACAACGGATCTTTACGGAAAATAAAATTTTTTCGCCCGGATGTGCAAGAAACCGCAGTGAAACGGGAATTTATTTTCTTTCTGGACGTGTTTGAGAAATTGAAAATAATACGACGATATTTTTCAATTTTTTCTAATCTACAATTATTAATCAATGTCTACTTTCTAATCAGCCATTCTTGCATTTTCTCGACCCTTTGCACTCGTTGTTTTGATGCAGAGAAGCTTCGTCGAACTCAAAAATTTCGAGCCTGGAACGTTTCGTAAACGAAACAACGAATAGCTCCGCCATTTTGTAACAGTTCGAGTCGAGAAAATCGAAACGTAAAGCTGCAAGTTGCAGCTTCGAACCACGATGAAAGTAGAAGTTTTCGTTCGGTGATTGTTCCTGAAAAAATTCTGAAAATGACTCGTCTCTACGCGCCCGAGGGTGAACTACCCCTCTGAGGGGGCGTTCCAGTGTGACGGGTATTTCTTTGCTTCTTTGAAATATTGTGACAATCGTTGAAAAAATTATGAACGAATTTAAATTTCTTCTGTCACCAGCCGAGCTATAATTTCGATATTATAACATTTCAGGAGCATATTGCTAAAGTGTTGCATTTTATGCAAAAAAGAAATCAATTTTTTGTACATGTTAGACCGGAATACCTTGCCGATGAAATTGATTGGACGCAGGAATGCAGGATTGAACGGCGCAATTTACTTTTATGCAACCCCGGCTGTAAGGAGGAGCAACAAGATGGCACCGTGCGCTGTTAACCGCCAGTTAGCATAATCATCATTACTATTGTTATTGTTACTGCCGTTGTGCCGGTTCTATCGGCGTGGTAAATCGTATTATTCGTGAAGCTGTTATTGCTCGTAATATCGCCTCTATCGTCGGCGTAATCGATACAGTGAAATCGACGGCGGAATCACTGTGGTACGTGATTATGATTGTTTTCGCAATGTGACGGTAGCCGCCCGATAGTATTTCGCGAAATTATTTCGACGACCATAGAGATGCGAGGCGAAATCGCGGTTTACTTTATTGCTCCATTGAGTTTCCATAGGCAAATTCTGCTTTGTGTTTCACGCACACGGGGGAAGTAAAAATTTGAAAATTATTTAAAAAATATATAATGAAAGTATGTAGTACTGTATAAGAAATACTGCTGTGGAATAAAAATCGTCTGATCGCAGCCGATTCTACTTCTGAACTCTAGGATGCGCTTCGCCGACAAATTTTCAAACTCGATTTTCCCGGAAAATGAATGTGTTGTACTTGAAGGGGGCGATTCCCAAGGTCATTCGAAGGAACTTTTTCCTTTGCGAAAATTTTCTCCGTGGCTTCGTTGAAGAGTTATCGTCGAAAAACGAGGGCCAATCAGAGCGAGGCTGCAGCGGCTGGCGCTGAGCCAGGCGTTCGCATTGGCCGAGTCGGAGTCCGTACACAGTACCCGCGCTCTGATTGGTCCGTGGTTTTCGACGATAACTCCTTAACGGAGCCTCGGAGAAGATTTTCGCAAAGGAAAAAGTTGCTTGAAATGACCTCGGGAATCAGCCCCTTCGAGGAAGTACAACATTTTCGGGACAGGGTTAATCATGCAAGGTTAATCATGTAATTCGATCCGTATCTTTGTTTTTATTAACGCTAGGTTTACGGGACCAGTGAAAGTGACGGGTTCTAATATTCTTAATTTACGATTATTGAGATTGTGAAGATCCATCTACTTGGAACTACTCAACAAACTTATTTCCTTAGGTATATATTATTTAAAAAATGGCCGAAAACTTGGACAGACACATTCCTCTTATTTTTATAAAGTAATGTAAAATACTCGTCTTTAATGCTCCGTAAACCTAGCGTTAAAATTGAAAGAGAACGAATGGTTTTCAATTGAACACAGATTTATTGTTGCACGATTTCCCACGAAAATACCGTATAATTTTTGCGAAAATTGCAGCGTGCGAGCGCATTTTCGGAGCCACCGTGCAGAGAGACACGGTTAGCTTATCTTATCGCGCGGATGACGCGATTTTTCGAAGTGTCCGCGCGTCACTCGCGGGACCGGCATTCCCAGAACGATGGGAATTTATGGTTCACGGAGATACGGGCAGCTCGTCCGCGCGCGACCCTACATCGAATTTCACCGCGATCGATGTGGCAACGCGCGTTCAACTCCGCGGATTCATCGCGGTCAAAAACGGAGTTTTGGCTCGCGGCCCGGGAATTTATTCAGGTGTACCGTAAACATATCCATTTTCTGTTTGCCGGCGAACGGGCGACGGCGCGCACGGTATGAGCCTACTCGCCGTTCACTGATGTCGGCAAACACCGCCAAACGACGCGGAAAGTTTGTCCGGAAGAAACTGGAAACACCGCGCGACGATCTCCCAATCGGTGGAAAATCACTTTTCCAGTGAACTTCTACTTGTTGAAGTACACAGGTATAATTGTGACACCAGCGTACGAGGCGTGATTTTACATGGGAAGATAAATCGAAAAAAGACGCGACGAACCTCCTTCGCGATCACGAAATTTCGAAATTATCTGTACAGAAAGTTTCAAACCGAGTCTGAACCTTTTAGCCACCCCCTGCCCGGGAAGTTGATGATAACTTATTTGATAGAAAATCGGCTAAAATTCTTCAGCTCGTTCACGCTTGATAACCCCTGCAGCCGAACTTTAACGTAAACTTCATAAAACTTCGCCCCGGAGTTCGACCGGAGATCATTTTTCCACGGAACGAACTTCCACCAAAAGGACTAATTAGTAATCCTTTCGAAGTGTTGGTTGGAAATTTTTCCATTTACCTCGAGAAATTTATTTTATTTGCTGAAAGTTCGTACAGCATCACGCGAAACTGTAGTACTACGTTATTTCGTACGGTGTATTACGTTAATAATATTATGCAAGGGATCAGAAAAATAAATGTATTTATTAAATAGAGATCGAGGTGGGTTTATCAAATTTAGAAAACGAGTATCGAGCATCGACTCTAATTATCGTCGATTTAGCAACGAAGCGGTAAATATAAAAAAAGCAATCTACCAAGTAAATATTGTTCGGAAGGCGGGAAATATTTACACCGTGGCGGGGGTCGCGTCGCCGGGGCCAAAACTCATTAGCCGTTTATCGGGGGGAAATACAGCGAAAGTTTACTCGATTTTCAACTTTTTCCATCAGCGGCCTATTATTTATTTACACACCCGAGGGGGAATTTGCCCGCTCGGCGGCGTTTCCGTCGGAGGATCGGGTTAACTGGCGACGCGTCAACGGGGGCTCTAATTAAGGGATCTATTTGCCGGGATAAATGGCAACAACACTCGGACACAGTGGGAACTTGTTCAAACATTTCGGCAGTCTGTTGAACTTCCTTCCTGGTTGGCTCGGTCCGGCCGGGGAAAACTTTCGCAACTCGGACCGGCTCTGAAAGCTTCCTCGTTCGCCTCTGGACGACCCCGATGTCCGGCAAAGTCCGAGTTTTATGGGATTTCCACGTTCCCCCGTGCCAGAAGCATCTTTCCCGTTCAAAATATTGGATCGGTGCACCGGGAGAACGTCCTCGACGATGAGAAATTGTTCTTCCAACGACTGGATGCTGTTCTCTTCATTCTCGCGGCTCCGCTGTTCAGAAACAACAGTTTTTCCTTCAACATTGCTGGCCGGAGAATTTTATACTTGTAGTATACGTTTCGATCAGCAGACCCTGTGTCTTTACGCAGAACAGAAAGTTTTGGCATCAATTACAAAAGACAGGAGCAAAATATATGTAAAAGAAATACGATAAAGGTTATGTAAATTTGTCGTACTTCTTTTAAAACTCATGTTGAATTATATACGTATTGCGCATGTCTGTAGAACAAGATGGCGGACTGACACAGCTGATAAGAGTAGATGAAAGAGAGAAAAGCCACGTGTATTACATAAAATATAATTGATTAGGATTGTGGAATAATAGCTTTTAACGTCGTTTCTTGTGTTTACAGGTAGGAATTTAATGTAACGTAATGTAATGTAAATAATGTAGATAACTGTTGTAAATAGGAATAAAATTTTAACTTGTTTTACAGTGAAACTCAGTTTGGTTATTATTTCCTCAAGATAAATTAAAGAACGAAAGGATAAACTTATTATAAAACGACATTAAATCAATCGTTTGCATCGATTACAAAACACAGGAGCAAAATATAAACTAATATTTTTCGCTAATAATTTTAACCTGGTGAAAATAATAGAAAAAATAGATTGGTTCTACTCATCGTTGTCAGGGTTTTGTGAACCATAATCTCTCGAATGTTATAACATCTTTCTCGATTCGAAGCATTTTATTTATCTGTTTCTTTCAGTAGAATGATGCGAAAGCGTTGTCTGTAATTAGTTTTGTTAACGCGAACTACCGGTGTCTCGAGTAATTGCAATTAAAACTAAAAGTTGCAATTATAAAGCATCGTCCAGGGATTGTGTCCCGGTAATGCGATATAATAATAATAGACTCTGCAGATACCATGCAAAAACAAAATTGGATCCGTGTATCGTTTAATTAAAGTCCCGTCGAAACGCTCGTTCTTAAATTTCTGTTTAATGCCCGGCTGAGAGCGCGTCACGGAGTGATAAATAACACATGAGATCGGCGAATGTGAGGTTTAATTAAAATTGGGGTGAAAACGCATAAAGCATTTCTGGCCGGGGACATCGTTCCCCCCGAAAAAATGTCGCCGCGACCCCGACGCGACGCCCGCCATTGCTCTCCGTTCCGCTCGGAGCCGATCTCGAAGTTACGTGTGTACAATTAATTAATTGCGCCCGGATGATGCGGTCGCGGCAAATTAATCCGAATAGAAACTAATTATCTGATGCGCCGCATGATCGGTTGAAGCGTGCGGCATTTCCAATGATTTTGCGGATTATGATACGCTTTCGGGATTATTGTAATAATCCTCTGCACCGCCTGGCTTACGGATTGCTATGACGTCTTTCATATAATTATCCGTTCAGCTGTTCGATAAGCGACGAGTCACTGACTTCTGACTTCTAGGCCTCCGTATATCGAGCCTGCTCGATGTATGTCAACAACACGGGTCTATCCAGTGTCATGTATCGTGCAGGAAGTTTTATTTACACTCCCCGGCGTCCGAGGCCTCACGTGGTTCGTGGCTCCTCAAGGGGTATACCCAGCGGTAGTGGGAATAACTCCGTTTATCATCGAGGTCTTGGCGACATATATGGAGAAACCACTGGAGTTGTGAATTTGAGAAAAGTAGTTGAAACGTATTATTTATTTGAAATCATAGAAGACGAATAAAAAGCTGTAGAACCCCCCTCCAAAAGTTTACAATTTGATTGTACATCGAGCCTGCTCGATATATGTCAACAACATGGGTCTTGCCAGTGTCATGTATCGTGCAGGAGGTTTTATTTACACTCCCCGGCGTCCGAGGCCTCACGTGGTTCGTGGCTCCTCACGGGGTATACCCGGCGGTAGTGGGAATAACTCCGTTTATCATCGAGGTCTCGGCGACATATATGGAGAAATCACTGTAGTTGCGAATTTGAGAAAGTAGTTGAAACGTAATATTATTTTGAAATCATACAAGACGAATAAAAGGCTGTAGAACCCCCCTCCAAAAGTTAACAATTTGATTGTTAATGTCAACAACACGGGTCTTGCCAGTGTCATGTATCGTACAGAAGACATCGAGGTCTTGGCGACATATATGGAGAAACCACTTTAATTGTGAATTTGAGAAAGTAGTTGGAACGTATTATTTATTTGAAATCATACAAGACGAATAAAAGGCTGTAGAACCCCCCTCCAAAAGTTAACAATTTGATTGTTGGAGAATGTTGAAACTGCCGCGGGCGAACAGTTTGTTGGAAACGCGGAAGCAACGCGACCGATCACGAGAATCGTTAACACCCGCGGTCAGTTACAAGCCATCGGTACATACCGTTCCAGAGTCCACAGTTAATTTCCGCGCTGGTCGTCGACATCTAATCAAACAAAGTGGATTAATTAGAAGAGCAGGCTGCCACTTATTCGCGTGGCGTTCCCCCGTAACAACGGGCCGGCCGTCACGGTATTTACCAAACACGGCGGCCATGATTCGCCGTTGACACCGGGTCTGTTTCACCCTTACGTTGGCCACCGGGAACCCAGGCCGTTTACCATAATTTTCTGCTGTTTCATTCACCACAGTTTTCCGTGTCCTAAACGTGTCATCGAGCTGCTGCGAATGTTCTTCGGACACTACTCAATTTTACAGATTTATGCCATGAATTATTTATAATTTTATAGAAAAACACATTGTCGTGTAACGAAGAAGAACCGTTCCAAAAAATTGAAAGAGAAGGAGAAAAATCTTTTTAAATTGAACACTTGACTTAAAAGAAAAAGATTTCTGCCATGAATTATTTATGAATTGTTTATAATTTTATAGAAAAACACACTGTCGTGTAACGAAGAAGAACCGTTCCAAAAAATTGAAAGAGAAGGAGAAAAATCTTTTTAAATTGAACACTTGACTTCAAAGAAAAAGATTTCTGTCATCAATTATTTATGAGTTGTTTATAATTTTATAGAAAAACACACTGTCGTGTAACGAAGAAGAACCGTTCCAAAAAATTGAAAGAGAAGGAGAAAAATCTTTTTAAATTGAACACTTGACTTAAAAGAAAAAGATTTCTGCCATGAATTATTTATGAATTGTTTATAATTTTATAGAAAAACACACTGTCGTGTAACGATTAACCATGAAGAAGAATGGTTCAACAAAATTGAAAGAGGAGAAAAATCTTTTTAAATTGAACACTTGACTTAAAAAAAAATTATTAT
>CM052129.1:2336903-2359308 GCA_028454255.1 Halictus ligatus
ACTTTGCATACCGGGACCATGGATCCTTCGTGCTGTATCATAGTTCGAGAATTCGATTGCTTTTGGCAGTCCTTACCGCTGAATACCTTGGATTTTCTTGTTTGGAAGTAACCTCCATATTGTTTTCAGGTTTCCGAGATGTAACCCAATTTTAGTACATATTTATTATATTAACGCGTTATTTACCATGTTCGATGAAACGAGAAATTCACTGGTATAGGTTTCTTCCGATATAAGGCGATGCTTTGGGGCGGCCTTCGACGTATTGCGGATGGAGGTACCCTATTCGACTTGACATTGTGCTTGAGTGAGGTTTCGAGATGTAACTCAATTTTAGTACATATTTATTATATTAACGCATTAATTACCATATTGGATGAAACGAGAAATTCACTGGCACAGTTTTCTTCCTATATAAGATGATGCTTTGGGGCGGCCTTCGACGTATTGCGGATGGTGGTACCTTATTCGACTTAACATTGTGCTTGAGTGAGGTTTCGAGATGTAACTCAATTTTAGTACATATTCGTTATATTAACGCATTAATTACCACATTGGATGAAACGAGAAATTCACTGGCACAGTTTTCTTCCGATATAAGATGATGCTTTGGGGCGGCCTTGGACGTATTGCGGATGAAGGTACCCTATTCGACTTGTAATTTAAAAATCCATCTTGTAATTTAATCCAATAGTAATTTAAAAACAAAAATTATTTTCGCATCAACCCTTAAACTAATTCTTTTAACATCTCGAGAAAACTCGAACCGTTCGATTCAATTTCGTGAAAGTGATTTGTTTTAAAAGAGTGTACGAATAATTGTTACACCGACTGTGTCGAACTAAATTTTGCAAGCAGTTTGTTGTTACCCCTTTCGCCTTTAACACTTCGAGACTGACGTAGGACGTCGGCGTACATCGACCTACATTAGTGAAAGAGCGTGTGGTTTCGAGTATGATGGGAACCGGTATTGAATTTCGCCATCAAATCTCGAATACTTGTCGACACACCTAATTTAATTAATCAATTATTATTCATTAACGATAATGAATATTATAAAGCAATTAATTACGTAGTAATTTACTCTATTGAAGCTCCCCGAAGTGGAGATGGAACACCGGCGGCCACGTAATTAATATTGTTTTTAATAATAATTTCGAATTGTCGGCGAAATAAGATACTGTTTTAGCGGCACGTTCCCGCTGGATACACAATGTGTCTTGTTTATGCACCTGTTTATTTGCACATCCAAAATGTAATATACATACATACTATAAACTTGACTCCTACAGTCTACGCGTATATCGAATGTAAACATGTCCCGGATAATTTCCGTGCAAACATAATTTGGTTCTGAATACACATTCGAATAGTGCAACCTCGTGTCATTGCGTTTTCCTATTAATTCCTGGTTATCGCGTTTTGATTCGCCACCGCGAAGAAATACGAGAACAATGTGCGGGCAAGCCCCGATTTATGATACCATTATCATTGCGTCATTTATGTACGTACATCTTCGTGCACACTTCATTTCACTACTTTCTATGATAATGTAATGTGTATTTAATTTTCATATGCGCGTATTGAAACTTGAATTGTTGCAGTTTTCTCGTCAAAATCTAGAGGAGTGTATAAAAATAAGTTTAACTGACAGTATCGATTGCTGTTTAATTCAATCGAATGGCGAATCGTAGCGAAAATTTTCCAATAAAAATGTTGTCGCATCTGAGATACTTAACCCTTTTCACTCGAAGCCATTCTAACCTCAAAACGAAACACTTCTTCCGACCTAGAATATTTCCCTTATACATATATATATTTTTCATGTTATACATACGAAAATAGTGCAAATTACTCCTACAATACTGAAATGTTTAGTAATTTATCGAATACAAACAAATTTAATAATTTAAAAAGTATTTCAAATAATGACACAGCAACTTTTAGTGGTGCCTTGCCATTGTTACGTTAAAAAATAGAAGTCACAAAATTCCAGATCGACAGTTCCACGAATGACAGAATAAGATCACTTTTTACGCGAGAACTGTGTCAAAATCGAGACGGGGGATGAACGAGGGCTGCTAATAAATCATATTTTACAGAACCGTGGACAAAAATGAATTCTTTCGTCCCCTTTCTGCGGTTTAATAAAAATGGTTCGGCGGGAAATACCGCCGAGACCGCACGCCGTGCGAGCTTAATCCGTCGGTGGCAGGAACAATAAAATGCCGGACAAATTTTCGTCTCCGGAAGCCTCGTGGCTTTCGCCCACTTTCCACTTTCCACCTCGTCGCAGGAACTTCGTCATTCTTGTCCTGAAGATCAAAGTGCCTCGTGAAACCAGCCCCGGTAACTTGCCTAACTTTCCGAGAAAGGGGGAGTGGCGGGGAAGTGGAGAAGGAGAGCTTTCGCTGAATTCCTGACTAGCTGGAGAATCAAGCGGATTTCGTTTCATCCACTCGGAATACTGATTGTTATCCTGCCGCGGCCTCTGCTATCTGCCCGTACCGGGGACACACGCCGTCTTCTGAAACCCGACGACATCTCGGGCACGCCGATACGTCTTGGTCAAGCCCGAGCACACGGGAAATGAACTCGCCCCGTTCGAATTTCGCTGATAAAGAAAGGATGCGACTGCGATCGGGCGCACTTATTGTTAGAACCGCTCGCCGCGTACACGGTCAGCCGATTTTTCGGGGACAAACGGAACCGGTGATTCAAAGAACCCTTTATTCCGCATCGCTTTCATCCCGTTTCCGAATTTTATTCCGGTACTTCGAATTTATGGTTTCGCGAAAATCACGATTTCTCTTAGCCTGACATTATTATTCGGCTCTAACGCAAATACGTTTTGGTTGTCTTTGATACGTTCTTGTTTTCATTTATTTGTGGAGAATAAAATTACAATAATTGTAGGATCATTGACTGCAAATGGATTCCATACGGTCACGGTTATTTCCAACGTCCTAATAGATTTTCGAACATTTCAATTTTGATTTAAATTATTCCTAATTCCTTATTCTAAAATTATTCCTAATTCGTTTGGTTATCTTTGATACGTTCTTGTTTTCATTTATTCGTGAAGAATAAAATTACAATAATTGTAAGATCATTGACTACAAATGGATTCCATATGGTCACGGTTACTTCCAACGTCCTAATAGGTTTTCGAACATTTCAATTTTGTTTTAAATTATTCCTAATTCCTTCTTCTAAAATTGTTACTAATTCGTTTGGTTATCTTTGATACGTTCTTGTTCTCATTTATTCGTGAAGAATAAAATTACAATAATTGTAAGATCATTGACTACAAATGGATTCCATATGGTCACGGTTATTTCCAACTTTCTAATAGGTTTTCTAAAATTATTACTAATTCGTTTGGTTATCTTTGATACGTTCTTGTTTTCATTTATTTGCGAAGAATAAAATTACAATAATTGTAGGATCATTGACTACAAATGGATAACATATGGTCACGGTTATTTCCAACATCCTAATAGGTTTTCGAACATTTTAATTTTGATTTAAATTATTCCGAATTCCTTATTCTAAAGTTATTCCTAAATCGTTTGGTTATCTTTGATACGTTCTTGTTTTCATTTATTCGTGAAGAATAAAATTACAATAATTGTAAGATCATTGACTACAAATGGATCCCATATGGTCACAGTTACTTCCAACATCCTAATAGGTTTTCTAAAATTATTACTAATTCGTTTGGTTATCTTTGGTACGTTCTTGTTTTCATTTATTCGTGAAGAATAAAATTACAATAATTGTAGGATCATTGACTACAAATGGATAACATATGGTCACGGTTACTTCCAACGTCCTAATAGGTTTTCGAACATTTTAATTTTGATTTAAATGATTCCCAATTCCTTCTTCTAAAATTATTCCTAATTCGTTTGGTTATCTTTGATACGTTCTTGTTCTCATTTATTTGCGAAGAATAAAATTACAATAATTGTAAGATCATTGACTACAAATGGATTCCATATGGTCACACTTATTTCCAACATCCTAATAGGTGTTCGAACATTTTAATTCTGATTTAAATTATTCTTAATTCCAGTTTCTTTCCTAATTTTAACTTCTTACTTTAACTTTTCCCCGATTCAACCTTTTTAAATTCGGAAAGATCTTCATAGCGACACAATTATTACAGATTTATTTTTCATCGAAACATATATTTTTTACCATACGAGCTTAAAAAGATTTACGTCCCTATTTAATTACTGGAGTCACGGAACTAGCCAACGGATGGAGTTTGCCATAGAAACGTATCGATTCGAAGTCTATATGGTGGTTAGTACTGCAGCCATCGCCATAAAGGTTCACGAACACACTGTGTAAGTTCACTGGACGCCAATCTAGCGGTTAGTGCCTTTCACTAGATCAGCAAAACAGGACCAAAGCTGCTCAATGGAGTATCAAGGCTTTTGTCCATTCCTTCCTATCATTAGGACACACTTCAATAACCATCGAACGTGGTACGTGAACCCACCAATTCCCATAAAGTTAGGCTCCGTCGAAGAGGAGTTGGATCTCCTTCCGACCCCGAGGAATATTCCACGGCATTTTCTAAACAAAATGGAGCATCCGGACCTAGCTATTAGCATTGCTCTCTATGTTCATACTTCTATATTTTTGGGCTGTGCTCATGTCGGTAGAGATTAAGTATTACGTGCACCCATAAGTAATCAATTATTCGCAAAGAATTTCTTTCACAAACACGTATTTTTTTACAGTTTTCGGTAAAGCAGCCTGTGTTCAAAACCTAAAGGTATGCTAAAAAGTACAATTTTGTTTCACAACCCTGTAATAAAATGGCGGTGTTCGTACCTTCCGAGGATCGTATTCGTCGTTGCATACTTTTTCATTTTCGTGCGGGATTTAATGCAACGGTGAGAACAAAGAAAATTTGCGATGTTTAAATGATGTGTATTGAAGGTCAACAAGTGTCAACGTTGGTTCAGAAGGTTCGCTGCTGGTGATTATGATCTCTCTGACAGGCGTCGAAGTGGACGATCAGTTGAATTTGATCATGACACCCTAAAATATTGCTCCCCCTGATCTTTTCAGATCTCTGGAGCATTATTCAAGAAATAAAACATTCTGCAGATGATTTCATTCAAAAGATGTAAGGAGGCACCTTGAGCCGTGTTTTGCTTGACAAACCCAGGTTTTCTATAAGAAAACTATATTCTAATATTAGTATCGAAAATTTGCAGGAAAGATGGCAAACTGTCCTTGATAACGATGCAGATTACACAATAAATTAAGAAATAAAAACTATATTGAATTCGCTACAAAGTTTGTTTCAGATTCCAAAATAATTGATTACTTATAGGTCCGCCTCGTACATGAACTATTGACCACAAAAAAATTGGATTCTGAGAGTTTTCCACGGAGAATTATCAGAACCCATCAGCAGATCAATTTAACAGTTAGTCTTTCCAGTGATTAAAAGATCACTATGCGGCAATATCACTATATCGGTTCCCCGAAATTCATCATAGCATCATAGTAATGCCCGAAAGCTGTTCGGTGCTTGTATACCTCTAATTTTCCGTCAGTATGAATTTCCATTGAACCAAGCTATCAGATCATTTCGCAGCCAGTTTAACATTGTACAATATAACAGGATGTAATATAGTATGCTGGAATATAATCTACCATACTAAAATATAATTTAATACGCTAGAATATAGTACGATATATTCGAATATAATGGTAGTCCTCGTCGAGGGATGCCTACCAAATCCACAACTACAGTTATCGTCAATTCGTTCCCATGCGACGATGAAACGATCATTCCATCAACCCCTACCACCAAGCCCCCGCGCTGCCAATAAAATCGCGGTATCAAGAAATTTCTCTTCAACCCTACCATCCCCGAAGAATCCTCTTCGTTTCTCATCTGAAACGGATTATCCCAGTCGATCATCGGTAGACATGTCCGCGGTCGTCAATTTCGAGGCCGGTGTACCCGACAAATCTCTCGAAAGGCTGGCTCTAATCCACCCCCCGAAGGGGGGTTAATCGAACGATCGAATCGATTGTCCGAGTGCACCGATAAGAAAGTTCCAAGTGAAATTGCGGGCGGCGAGAGAGCCGAACGAGAGAAGAGCACCGACGAACCAGTAGCGATGGGCATGATCCTTCTCAATTAATATCGATTTCTACCAGCGAAGTATGATCCTATTTAACACCAGATTTACCGGACCAGGCGAAACGACGGGTTCTAATATTTTTAATTTAATATTATCGAGACTCCAAGGACCCATACATAAGAAACTATTTAGCAAATTTGTTTCTTCGGGTGTACATTATTTTAAAGATATTGCTATGAATGTGGGTAGCACGTTCTTGTTATTTTTATGAAGTAATGCAAAATAGTCGCTTTTAGTGCTCCGTAAAGCTAGCATTAAGGTGCTTAACAGTAGAACGACCGAGCAATAAATGCGACGTGTATTGCTTTGTTACAGTGACAAGACTGTGCCCATTCAGACTTCATACAACTTTTATTGCAACATGAGCTTCGATGAAGAGGTTCATGAAAAAATTTCCGATGAAAAGATTTTTACGATTTCAGTAATTGTAAAAGAAAAAATTAGGAACCAGTCATTTTGACTGCTCTCGTTCTAGAGATTCCTAAATGATTTTTCTCGAATTTCTCCGCAACCTTCTCCACCGCATCTGCAAACTGTACTGGAGCAAAACTGTGTATCCAGTTCAATGAAGTAGTAAGAAAGTTTTCAGCGAATATCTCGGGAAACTATAGTTTCCGTCAAAAACGAAATTCGTGTTGGTATTGGGTCAATCGAAACGAGTGGAATGAGACGAAACAGGCGCGAAAAGCTCGGGGTAGCAATTCGAAAGTTTGGTCATTCGATTAGCGAATTTACTTTTGGATCGCGAGAATGAATCGGATCGCTCCCATCGCTAGGAAAGAGAGCAACGGAAGGACCTCCGGAGCGGGTACCGGCGGATGAAAGGGGACGGGTAAAAAGCCGATTAAACAAAAAAGCTGGAGAATTGGAGCGGCGCATGGCGACGCTGCAACCGCCTGCAGAAATAATTGGAGTGTCCTGCGAGCGATTTCTCTTCGGGAAAACTTGACGATAAAACTCTGTCGCCCGTGGAAGGCATCCGGCCACTATTACTGGACGTATCGAAGAATGGATTGGCCTATTGGAAAAGAATTACAGCCGGAGGATTCCGATACCCGGGCGACCGGGACACTCTTTCCTCGGAAGGATCCCCCATTCTGGAAGGTATACCCGAAGTCACGTTTTCCCAACCGGTATCGATAACGTCTCCGGGAGCCTCCCGCGAGTTTAGTTTCGGCGCCTCTGTTATAACTCGGTAACCTATAAAGAGCCGGCCGATCGAAAGCAATTTCCGTGTAAACCGTCCTCCGGACCGGCTTCAGGAACGATTTCAGGTTAAAGAACTGATACAGAGAGCCGCGGGCATGGTCCTCCCCGGGTCTCCTCCTCGAACGTAGAAAATTACGCTCGAACGGCCTGGGAGATTGTCAGCTTCGGGGAACTTCTTTAATTTAGTAAGCAGCTTGCGAGCGAGCGCGGAATTAATTGGACACTCAGACCTAGTTTCGGCGCCGTGAATGATGGTAACAGACTGCTCCGGGAGTGTCTCGCACGAATCCTGAATGCTCAACGAGGGAGACCGTCCGTCCTTTTGCTAAAGAGTTGTACCCTCCATTGTGTACGGTTTAATTGTAATTGAATTACCATTTTTCGGTTTTCATCGTGAGCTCGTCAACGGGGTACAAAATGCTAACCAATTGTATCGTCGGGGTCTCGGAAGATGAGGCTCGGGAGCAAGAGGGTGTAAGCTACTCGCTCCGCCCAATCCCCACCTCGAGCGCCCGCGCGACTTTCACACGTGGCTCAAGGTGACATAGTCGTAGCGTCTCGGTGTTTGTTGTGAGGGGTTCAGCGACGCTTTAAAACATTCGACGCCTACGACAATTCAAAACGTGTGCCGCTTAATCTGTTTTTTTTATTCCGAAGCCACGGTTAAAAAGCCCGTTTTCTGGAAAAAATTTGATTATTAGAATAATATAAGTGACTCGAAAAAATTAAGGCTTGTTTTGCTGAAAACTTTCCCGCCGAATATCTCGAAAAGTATACAAAATATTTAACAAGTGTAAAACACGTGTCCAAGGCAGTATCAGTGTTTTATTTGGATGGTGTTTTCAAGGTCGTTTGAAGGTCAACTAAATTTTTTCAAATGGAAACCTATATTTTTCATTATGGGGTCTTATTGTACGTAAAAAGACACGACACTGTCGTGGCGCAGTGGTCAGAGTGCTAGTTTCCGACGAAAACGTCCAAGGTTCGAATCCCGTCCGAGTAAATACTGTTTTTAAATAGTATCTACCGATTTTATCATTGTACGTAAAAAGACAAAGCAATTCTTCAATTCTTTCTTCTTTGGGAACTATGAAGTGCGAATAGAATACCTACTATTATAGAATACAAAAGGGTAGAGCTTGCTATCCGGAGAATTTCGTGTTTCTCCTCGTTCAGGTCAATACGAGACAGCGAATTTTCTAAGTTCAAGTTCAGATTCGTGATCAGCGACCCCAGAAACGGCCTAATACCAATTTTCAAGCTGAAACAATAATTTTTTAATAAGTTGTGAGGTTTTACGTGAGGTCGTACGAAAACACTTTCTACACCTCTACAATAAAATGTTTACTGCTCGGAATTAATTTTCTCGCTCCGCAAAATTCTCAAAAAATGGCGGCATCGTGATTGGTGCGCGTCACAAACGATATTCAGTCAGTGTCAGTGGAAAACCTGTCGGAGCTCGCAATAGATTTCAGGTTTGAAATCTAGCATGACGTTTCTCGCGGTGTATTAGCCTGGGCGCATTATTGCGATATAAATCCGATGCGGTGAAAAAGCATCGGCGACGATAGGGGTAGGGGGCGAGGAAGGGGGGGTGGTCGTCGCGATTTAATTTCGAAACCGAATGGAATCCCTCCACAGTCGCAAGTCAGCCGGAAGATCCTGCGGGAGGTAAGAATTTCCGGTATGAAATTTCAATTGCGACGAGCGGTCTCTCTCTCTCTCTCTCTCTCTCTCTCTCTCTCTCTCCGCGAACCGCCGCGTCCCCGAGCGACATTTTTCATAGTTAAATATCTCGTGTTTAAAAGTGCGGGAACGCCGCGCCCGGACGCGAAGCGGATTTTTGCCGGGGGAGGAATCTGCGAGCGGAATGCCGATGATTAATTCCGTCTGCTGATGCATCCAAGATGGACGTCGCCCCGGAGGAACGATTTCCCCCGGGGAAATTTCAATCCTAGTATTTTACCGCGAATTGTACTTTACTACTGCGGTTTTCTTTTCTTTTTTCTTTTTTTTCTTTACACCGGGGAAGCGGCTGGCGACGTTTTATAAACAATTGCGCTCGCAACTTTCTCGGATTTCGTCGGCAACCTTTTTGTCTCCCGTACAATTGAAATTTCAGATCTATGACAAAGAAGACGGGGGTAGTATGTACAATAGCGAGAAGATTAAATTATTTCAAGCTTGTGAATTTATTATTCTCATTCTTATCTAATTTATATATATATTTAAATAATTTTTCTTTCGTGCACAGGAGCGTTCCTGTACAAGCACTCTAAGTAGTTGTGTGCACGTTGCATTCAGGATGACCTGCAAGTATCGATGCAATTTTCAGTGGACGGTGGATTTTTATGCAAAATAAAGATTCTTTGTATTAGTTGCAAGACAGAGGAACCATTTATTTCTTTCCTTGAAAATTTTACACCGTCGGAAATGAACAGTTGGTTGAACTCAATTTTTCGCTCATTTTGAGTGTCAAGAAATTTCGTCCTGAAAAATAGAAACGAATTCGCTGCGGTTGACAATGATCGATGCCACCGGGCACTAACGCGAGCTTGTTACCGAGGCTCTGTCGTGCTCAAAGGGACACTTAGGGTAGATTGCGAGCCTATAGCGTACCGGCGACCGTTGAAACGAAATGGCGGAATTGAAAGAAGCGGATTTGCATCGAGCAATTCGCTCGGCGTCGCACGGTCCAATGGCCGGCGGCTCTTCGGGCCAGCAGTTCCGAGAAAACGATACTGCGAAGAGGAGTATAGTCGACGATCAGACGTGCCGAAAACGTCAGTTTGCTATTCGATCGGACATGTCGCGTCAACCCGTGGCGAACATTGCCCTTAATAAGCGTCCATTCCGCATACATCCAGTAGATTGCAGCGTGTAACGTGAAATTGGATCGTGATAATCCACTTTCCAAGCCAGTCAAATGAATTGCGACCTGTTTCATGTTTCTGGCGCACTGACTATTCGCATTAACCTTCCCGTGCCGCGCTAAAGACTCCGCCGGTTTATGAGCAACCGAGTTTTCGTTATATTTCTACGGGGAATCTCGTCGTCGTGCCGCAGTTTACCGGCGAATGTTATTAACTAACTAACTCCGGGCTCTCCGAGCCACCCTAGACGTCCCGCGCCCTGTCAAATAGAGGAACTAACGAAGTTGTGATACAGTTTTTATGTTATCCTCGAACTGCACACGGTTGTACCATCTTTTATCCGATATTTATTAACATTAACATTTTACATACCTGATATGTCTATTTCAAGGTTCATACAGGACCAAAGCAAAATACAGCATAAAATTTAACTTAGATTGAAATTTAATTTAATTCTCTTGTTAAACTCAGCAGAATTGTCATTAAATAACGCCTTTTCATTATTAACATTTTACCTACTTGAAGGTATGTAAACGTCCAAAACGAAATAATGAAGGTAAAAATATTTTTGTTACTTAAACAATTTACATACCTGATGTCTATTTCAAGGTTCGTACAGGACTAAAGCAAAATACAGCATAAAATTTAACTTAGATTGAAATTTAATTTAATTCTCTTATTAAACTCAGCAGAATTGTCATTAAATAACGCCTTTTCATTATTAACATTTTACCTATTCGAACGTATGTAAACGTCCAAAACGAAATAATAAAGCTAAAAAGATTTTTGTTACTTAAACATTTTACACACCTGATGTCTATTTCATGGTTCGTAGGGGACCAAAGCAAAATACAGCAAAAAATTTGACTTAAATAACTTAAATTTGATTGAAATTTAATTTAATTCTCTTGTTAAACTCAGCAGAATTGTCATTAAATAACGCCTTTTCATTATTAACATTTTACCTACTTGAAGGTATGTAAACGTCCAAAACGAAGCTAAAAAAATTTTTGTTATTTAAATAGTTTATGAACATTGACAATTCACTTACTGGGAGTTTGTTAACAGTATTCTCAATTGCGTTTTTCATTAAATAGAATTTAAAATAAAATAATTTAAACATTGAAAATTACTAAATCTGTCACGTTCGTATATTCTGGAACTCAGACAGGACTATGGATTATGCTAACGTGCAAGACAATATCTGGAAGTGTCGCCTTGCGCAATCGAACTTATGTACAAGTAAAATCATGCTCCGCGTCGCCGTTCGGAATCCTCCTTTCCGCTCTTCGCGTACTATTTGATTTCTTACAGTATAGCAATCCTTCTTTATTACTGGCGAGAATAGAAGAAGTATGTCGTCCTGCAGCTCGTCGGCCATAAATATTAATGCAAGCTTTTGAATTATACTGTACCCGTTACGTCGTCCGACTTACAGCCAATCCTGTTTAACGACCTTATATTTCGTGTTTGCACTATAGCTCACGTACAATCCTTTGTCCAATAAGACGAAAATGATTTTTGAAGGAAAAAAATAGAAAACAAACAGTTATTAACATCGGAGTAAAGAATTTTGTAAAATTTCAATTTTATTTTATGTTCCTTGCAAAATTACGATGTCTCTTTTTAAATTTTTTATCCACTTCTATGGTATCTGTAATTTATTAAGAACAAATCGTCATCTGTCAAGAAAACATTTGTAAAATTATTTTGCTTATATACATTTTACGGTCAATAGTTTATTTCCATTTTTGTTTCACACGTTGACTTTTCGAACGCATCGCTGAAGAACTTTTAGCGCGAAAGGGAAACACACATATTTATACTGTTGACGTAATCGAACTATCGTTATTACTCCGTTCCGCGCAGGATATTGGAAGACATTTTTATTAAAATCTCGCTACGGGTATTCACAGTAAATATTTTATTTGGACCATTCGACAACTGCACGGCGAAGTGAAATATTCGAAATATTTTCTAAAAGTTATACCGCGCACGTTACGATTTGATTTGCGTTTTGATAAAGTTCCCTCCGATAGAAAACAAATATAGAGTTCAAATGAAACTTTGAAGGGGCCGAGCAAATTAAAATCGTGTTCCGTTTGTACGACCGCTTTTAATCACTTTTCGATTCGTAGAACGTGAACGAGCGATCGAACACCACTTTTGCGGTTTGACTGAATCAACATTATTGTCTCTTTATATCACCTACGCGCTCTTTATTTTATGTTGCTGCAAATTTCCTGTGAACGGTTAATACACGTCACAGGATACACGTCACCGAACAAAAATATTACAGTAAAGTCTTGATCAAAGCCCAATTTTCGGGTCTTAGACATAGATCGTGAAGGCGCGCTAAGATCGCGTAGCTCCGTTCCGCTTACTTAGTTCAAGACTTTACTGTAGTAACTGATCTCGCTTTGCTGTTACGTTCCTTGCCACTAACTAAACAAGTAAGGAGACAGTGTAAAGCACAATTGTGCTATTTGACTGCAAATCATTTTTATTAGAGTGTCATTATAGCAGTTAATGCACTTTCTATTCCAGCAAGATGAGCATCATCACAAAATAAGCAGGCGAAATCCATTTTGTTTTACAATTTCAATTTTTATCAAGCCTGGATCTGCAGAATAAAATAAAGTACACTTTAAAATTTTCATACATTTTTATCTGGTTTTGAATTTTTTAAATATGTACTTTTTAAAATTGCATCAATTATGAATTTCCTAGGATATGCTTCCTACAGTTTCACCATAAAATATCCAGGCGACCGCCATTTTATTTTACAATTTGAATTTATATCAAGCCTGGATCTGCAGAATAAAATAAAGTACACTTTAAGATTTTCATACATTTTTATCTGGTTTTGAATTTTTTAAATATGTACTTTTTAAAATTGCATCAATTATGAATTTCCTAGGATATGCTTCCTACAGTTTCACCATACAATATCCAGGCGACCGGCATTTTGTTTTACAATTTCAATTTTTATCAAGCCTGGATCTGCAGAATAAAATAAAGTACACTTTAAAATTTTAACATATTTTTATCTAGATTTTGAATTTTTTAAATATGTACTTTTTAAAATTGCATCAATTATGAATTTCCTAGGATGTGCTTCCTACAGTTTCACCATACAATATCCAGGCGACCGACATTTTGTTTTACGATTTCAATTTTTATCAAGCCTGGGTCTGCAGAATAAAATAAAGTACACTTTAAAATTTTCATACATTTTTATGTGGTTTTGAATTTTTTAAATATGTACTTTTTAAAATTGCATCAATTATGAATTTCCTAGGATGTGCTTTCTACAGTTTCACCATAAAATATCCAGACGACATCCATTTTGTTTTACAATTTCAATTTTTATCAAGCCTGGATCTGCAGAATAAAATAAAGTACACTTTAAAATTTTAACACATTTTTATCTAGATTTTGAATTTTTTAAATATGTACTTTTTAAAATTGTATCAATTATGAATTTCCTAGGATGTGGTTCCTGAAACCTTAACAAATTCGTATTCAGCCGTGAAGCTCTCGGTGCGAAAAACGAATGCGAAATTTTTGGAAACGAATACTCGCGTAAACGGCCGCGGTAAACTTAGGATTCATTTCCTCGGGACAGTCGTGAGGAGGACGTTTCCGCCGATACTTTGAATGGCAATCTTTCTCCTCGTTTAGCCGCGCTGCTCAGAATGCTAAAAGCAGAATTCGTATGACGCCGGATGTCTGATCGATTTGCATGCCTCAGTGACGTTCCCCTCCCGGTGAATTCGCATCTGGAAATCCGTTTTTCGTTACATTGTGACTCGGTTCGTTCCGCGTGACGGTGCCTCCGCATACAAAATGGAAACCCGCTGCAAAGTAAACAGACACCCCGGTGACGGGAATGAGCCACCGGCATAGTTTGAATACGTATGAGAACATTGCGAGTTTCTCAGCGCCGGGACCTGCGAGACGTTGTCGCGAATCGCGAAAGAAGGAAGGATGTTTGAACGTCCCGCGAACGTCCAAGCTCAACAGAACGCACGTTTCAAAGCTATAGTGTCATATACGCGCGGCACGCACTATAGTTTGTGAAACGCACTGAAAAATTTCATTTGTTTACCGTTCCGTGTTTCGCACTAATTTTTATGATTCTATACCACGGCCTCTAACCAGTTGGCTGTTTCTGACGAGTATACTCGTCAAGAAGAAAGGGCTATATTTGTGTTATGACGAGTATACTCGTCGAAACAGCTGTACGGTTCATTTTCATGACTGAATTTAGGTACACATTTTTCAAAGAGCTCGAAACAGTTAAAACGAAAAATGAATGATATACAAATCCTAAAAATTAATGTTTATAACAATTTCGAAGAGAGTTAACGGCTGACATACAACGGTACGTTAAACAATTAATAAAAAATAACTTGATATCTATCAAAAAACGTTTCAATGAGCCATGTAGCATTTTTGGGATATCAAGGTCAGCTTGAGTTTTTCCAAGGTCATCACGTTATAAGTCACCGAGTTAATTCTTGCATCGGCAACAATGTGGCATTCAGAAATGGTGCATCGATTTTGAAAAAAAATCAGAGCCGCCTTCGAGTCTCATTCGATTTTTAATATTTCAACGGGACGGAAAAATTCGTTCGATTTCCATCCGATTTTCCGCGCGAAAGTGTAAATTCGCGGGGAATTCTGGTGGCGGCACTTCCGCGTTTATTTTCGCCGCGATGGCGGCGTGTTTGAAACTTCGGAGTTCATTGGCAACTGCAACCCTCCGGTTCGCCTCGCATCTGCCATTCTTCCCGCTACGCAAAGCATAATTCCCTCTGGCTGCGCATACATCGGCGAGAGGAGGAACGTCGAAACCGAGGGAGGTTAGTATGAAAGCATAAAATGAGAACATCAAAGACCGCATTCTGTTGCCGTTCCAGGAGAAATGTATCCTCGAGTCGTTTGGTAGACCGACAAAGCGATTGTCGGCGTTGTCTTTGTGCAGCCACGGCGGGAGTGATTGATCGGAAAATATTTCCTCGCGATACCTGCGCATCCACCATGATTTTTCAGGGTCGTCGAAAAATAGGTGATCTGGATGTTTGTTTCTTGCGGTGGGCATGAAACACGGTATTATTCGTTCGAACGCACCAGAATTTTTATCAGTTCATTTCACGGAATATTTTAATTCTGATGACAGGAGGCAGCCTTGAATTTCCCTGATTAACGAGCAGCTCTTTGATTACGAAACGAAAGAAATTTACGGCCATATTGAAATAGCCATTTCATTAGATCGTCTTGCACACGGATCACCATTGTCACGGTGGTGGAACGCTTTATTTCCGGGCCGTCAGTCGCAGACGTTTTACTATCTTGTCGAACATTCAATAATTTATTACGGTCTTATTACTCCGTTACAGTTCGATAGACAAAACTTCTTTGACGGCACAAACGATGTGTTAATAAATTGCTGGACGAACTAGTGCAACTACTTGTAATAGATCAAGATATTCGACGCTCCGTATCATATAATAAGACGTAATATTACGTCGGAAATAATCGACAATGCTCTACGGAGAAACGGTAACAGCACGTTACCCACTAGAACCAAGAAGTTTTACATCAATGGAAATCGGTTACGGCTTCGTAGGACGTAATATTACGTCAGAGATAATAAATGACAGCTTGCTCAAGAATGTAACACTTCCCTAGCCGTTAAAAAGTAGAATTTGTACGCCAACGGGATCTTTCCCAACTCGCACCAAAACGTAATGTTACGTCAGAGACAACCAATTATAACTTGTATGAAAACATTTCATTAGCCATTAAAGACAGGAAATAATACAGCAATGAGAATCGGCTAAAGCTTGCAACAAGACGTAATATTTCGTCAGAGGCGATAAATGATACCTTGTATAAAAATATAACATTTCATTAGCCACTAAAGACACGAAATTGTACAGCAATGAGAATAGGCTAAAGATTGCAACAAGACGTAATATTACGTCAGAGGCAATAAATGATACCTTGTATAAAAATATAACATTTCATTAGCCACTAAAGACACGAAATTGTACAGCAATGAGAATAGGCTAAAGCTTGCAACAAGACGTAATATTACGTCAGAGACAATCAATGCTAACTTGTATAAAAACATAACATTAGTCATTGAAGACAGGAAATTGTACAGCAACGAGAATCGGCTGAAGCTTGCAACAAGACGTAATATTACGTCAGCTACAATCAATAACAGCTAGCCTACCAACGTAACACTTCAGTGACCATTAAAAATAAGAAACTTTGTAGCAATGAGCATACATGCTACCTCACAGCAGAACGTAATATTACGTCGGGGACAACCGGGTAGATCACTCGAGTTGCAATTTCGCGTGAACATCTGCACACGTGTCGACGAGTGCCGAACCCGCGTGGACGGGAATTTGCAGGATTGTTCGAATAGTCGGTTTGACCGTCGGGGGTTGATTTGATGACATTAGAAGCAATTCGCTCAATTCCGTCTATTAACGCGAATCGATCGGTGCTCGCGCTCGTGCACCGATTTCACCGGGGACGACGGTTCCCGGGTCCGGGCCGATCCATCATCGAGCAAACAAAGGCCTCGTCGTCGTCGCGGAGGTTTTCAAGCTGGCACGAAGCGCGAACCGGTCGCGATCGAACTCGATTAATTAGCATCGCCGCGGGCCGTGTAACAAGCCGAGGTTTTATTTCAGAAAACCGAACTTCCCGGCGGCCCGTGTGTCACGTAGCCGTCCACCGTGACACCTACGTGTACGTACCAACCGCGGACAGAAGTTGGCCCGGTTGCGAAACTTTCCGATTTATCGGGAATCAACCTCGCCTTTCTATCTGTTCACCAACTTTTAATTGCACTGTCCGTGTTATTTATGGAACCCCGTTCGGAATTACGGTTTTGACATGTCACACAGGCCGGCGCTATCGATGGAATTTTTGTAGCGCTGTCTAACTCGCCCCGCGCAATCCGGAGTAAACTTTCTTCCTGAAACGAGTCTACAGCGTGGAACGAAATTTTGATTTTTCGGCCCAAGAAAATTGGCAGAAATATTTGTCTACTGCCGATCGCTGAATTTCCGACGGAATTTTCTACCATTTTCAGACTGAATCATAAGTCTGAGAATTTATGTAAATAATATTATTTTGAAATTTCGTAAAGTCCACGCTCTTCCTCGACACAACATGGCGGTGGAGATTGAATTGTTTCGAGGATGTTACACCAAGCTGGAAAATCATAGTAACTGCACAGATATTGTACTGTTACCATCCCTTTAGGGGATAATAGATAATGAACTTGCATATCGAGAAGCAAGAGAAGCTGCACCACGGTTGATGTAACATAAGCTTACCAGACGAGAATTGCAATTCGTACCGAGCTTTGTTCTCACTAAAACCGTACACGAACTTATTGATTTTATTTTACGTCGTTGTAAAACCTTATCAAGATCAAAGAATAGCGTTTATATACGATATAAGTGACACTTCTCGAAATGTCACTTACACAGGATGTCTCATATGTGTGGCACTTTCTTGAACAGGGCGATTGCTGAGGTCAATTCAAGTAACTTTTTCCTTTGCGAAAATGTTCTCCGCGGCTTCGTTAAGAAGTTATTAACGAAAAACGCGGTCCAATCAGAGCCGCGGATGCAGCGAGCGGGGCCCGGCTCGGCGACGGTCCCGCCGAGCGTGACGTTGGCATTGGCGGAGCCGGAATCCGGCCCCTGTATCCGCGCTCCGATTGGTCCGTGTTTTTCATGAATAACTCCTAAACGAAGGGGAATACAACATTTTCGCAAAGGAAGAAGTCGCTTCAAATCACCCGAGGAATCGCTTCCCTCAAGGAATCACACAATTTTTGGAAAAAATTTTACCCTAACCCTGTATCATACACCAGAGTTTTCTTTAAAATGAATCGAATACAACAACTATGTGATATAAAATTACAAGAATACTAATTTCTCCGCCGTAGACTGTATTAGCTTGAGTAGTGGATTAATTAATGAATTTGTCCAACAATTTAGCCGCGCAGCGTGCACCCGGTGTTGACACAAATTCCGTCCGTGTAACAGGATCGGGGATCGATGTCCCCGAGCCGGAAATCGAAACAAAAGTGTGCCCGATTGATAGTCGTCGTCCTCGGGCTTCGAGTGAGATCACTCCCGCATCCTCTGCGCCGCAGCGCGCCGGAAATGATCTATGGCACACTTGCACTTTGGGTGAAGACCGCAACGCGGCTCTATTCCCGTGAGAAAGCACACTAGTTCGCGAATGTCGTGCTCCAATTCTCACGGAGAACACTCTTTCCATTGTTTCCCTTCCGCTCTGGACAGAAAAATTTCGTTGCCCCGAGGAGAAAGAGGTCCGAGCACGCGGACAGAGGCGAGAAGAAAGAGAGAGAGAGAGAGTGAGAGAGAGAGAGAGAGAGGGAGAGAGAAAAAAGGAAAACAAGCAAACGGCTGAATAGAGAATGAGGAAAACGGGGCCGTGCATTTGCGACGGATGCCCGAGACACGGAATGCTCGCGCGATTTAATAGTAAATCTCGTTAACGTTGCTCAGGTCCTCGTCCCTCGAGACGTGTTCTACGGCAAATATTCACCGCTCGATCGCTGCGTTGCACTCGGTGTAAGTCGAGCCGAGTGTTTAGGGCGATCGCGAAGGGGATCGACAAACGGTTCGATCAAAAGTGCGAGATCAAAGCGATCGGTTCTACGGCTTGAAAAGATCATAAAGTACAGAGCGAGGAGCTTCGTGGCCACCCAACGCAGTATACCCCGCGGTAGTGGGGATAATTCCGCGACGTTTATCGTCTAGGACCTGACGACATATATAGAGAAATCATTGCACTAACCTAGAAATATATTTGATATTTTATTTAACCCACTTGCATATCAAGGAGATATGAAAAGAAGACCTTTATCGTCAAACTTTTTTTCATTATATTTAAGCACAAATTATTCAGAAAAAAAATCAGAATTATTTGACGACGTATATAGAGAAATCATTGCACTAACCTAGAAATATATTTGATATTTTATTTAACCCATTTGCATCGCAAGGAGAGATGAAAAGAAGACCTTTATCACCAAACTTTTCTTTATTATATTTAAGCATAAAAATGATCACAAGTAACAGAACTTCATATTTTAGAATTACAAGAAATAATCAGAATTGTTTGACGACGTATATAGAGAAAACACTGCACTAACCTAGAAATGTATTTGATATTTTATTTAACCCACTTGCATCGCAAGGAGATATGAAAAGAAGACCTTTATCACCAAACTTTTCTTTATTATATTTAAGCATAAAAATGACCACAAGTAACAGAACTTCATATTTTAGAATTACAAGAAATAATCAGAATTGTTTGACGACACATATAGAGAAAACACTGCACTAACCAAGAAATATATTTGACATTTTATTCTACCCATTTGCATTGCAAGGAGAGATGAAAAGAAGACCTTTATCACCAAACTTTTTTGCGTTATATTTAAGCATAAAAATGACCACAAGTAACAGAACTTCATACTTTAGAATTACAAGAAAAAATCAGAATTACTTGACGACATATATGGAGAAAACACTGCACTAACTATTTTGTATTTGACATTTTATTTAACCCACTTGCATCGCAAGGAGATATGAAAAGAAGACCTTTATCACCAAACTTTTCTTTATTATATTTAAGCACAAAAATGACTACAAGCGAAAGAACTTCATATTTCAGCATTACAAGAAAAAATCAGAATTACTACCTTCATCTCCAACAACACCATTCCTATTTTTTAGCTAACGAATAATGATAGTCACCAGGAAACTTGCGCATATACGCTAATGTTGCAAATGGGTTAGAACTGTCCTCGGACATATGCAAATTCTTCTGACACATTTGTTACTAGATTTTTCAAATATTCTCGAGATTTCTATATCTCCTGATATTTTTTAACACGTTAATCAGGTAAACCTCCACGTTTCATCCGTTTCAACAAGAATATGCTTGCTCAAGGTCATTTCAAGGTCTAAAAGGTGGTATCCACTAAATTGAGTTTTTCATTGTCTACCATGCTATCGTAAAATAATATACTGTTCCATTTAAAAGAACATCGGTCACCTTGCAATTTCATTTTGTCCTCTGAAGTTTGTCACTTTGTCCTCCGAAGTTTTCTGATAGAACTGTAAACACGAAAGATATGTCAGTATTCCCATTCACGTGGGACACCCTGTGAATTCGAGCGAGAAGACAGCCACACGTTGCGAGCACTGTACCTTCCGGGAGTGGGTTGGTAAATTTTGAAAATTTATTTACGATTCGAATACTCGTTTGTCCGGCGACCTGTTAAACCCTCTGCGAGGTACAGCGGGTTTAATCGGGTCTCGTATATCAATTCCGGTCGAAGTGGCGGCGGCCGGGTCTCTGTTTCAGCGGCATCCACTTTGCGCCGTGAAAGGACATCGCGAACAGAACGAGTACCGCGCCCGGGATAAAGCCTTGTCGATCCTCGGAAACTATTCAGGCCTCCGGACAAAGATTGAAACGTGATACGGGGATCCAGTTATGCTTCGACGTTTTCCAATCTCTCCTCCGGCCGCGATGAGGGATGTTTATTGGAACAAAAGGGAGGCCGCGATGTTTGTTTTGCCGAAAGATGGATGTCCGCAACCCTTATCGCGAGAAGTTCTCCATTACCGACCGCGCAGAGAAGTTATTACTGTTCGTTCCCGCGTGATTGATTACCGTTCTTCCGTTATATTAACCGTCGGACGTTTAATTACTTAATAAATAATTGATCGGAGCACGGCAGAAGTCGTAATTACTTCGGGCGGATTTAATCATTCGCGATGTTTCGGTGAACTTGTATTTTTATAAACGAAGTAGGACTTTTGTTATTTATATCAGTATGAATGATTTTAACGAGGAACTGTGGGAAGAATAATATTTCTATTTTGTTTTTCAGTCTGTTCTAGTTTTTAGTAAAGCCGTGACTGAATATGATTGACAGAAGTTTAATTAGTGAGTGTTTTAGCGATATTTTTTTAATCGAACTAGAATAGGTTTTTGTTTTTATTGGACGTCGTTTGTCGAAACGATGGCAACGGGCCGGACACAATTTTTTCCCCATTTTCTCGGTTGTAGCAGCAAACCCTATCGAAAATCCACCTAATTATCCGTAATCGCTACTTACCCTGATACCGTCAAATCCCCTAGCATTCTGGTTCCTGAGGCACCTCCGATATTCGTCGATATATCGATACTCTTGAACCGGTAATTTCCATGAAACTTTGATTAAGCCTCCCATCATTTTCCGTTAGGCTGCGAGTTTCGTAACCTCCGAAACTTAAATCCCTATCCTCAATTAATTCACTCGCGAGATGGAAACCCACACGGGAATTTATCTCTAGGCTGCCGATGCTGCCTGCGCATGTAGCCAAACAAGTTGCCAAACATCCTAACTAAACTGCGGATTCTTAAAACTACATTCATATCTTCTCACGATAATTGGTCATCAAGTGCGAAATAATGCAACTGCAGTTGTAAATTCTGTAAACGGTTTTCCTATTTTGTTCTTTGTGCGTAAACACGTGAAATCAGCAGTACAATAATTATTATAGCAGTAGCAGTTCATTTATTGTTCCCCTCGGGGTTGCAATTCTGTTACATCTTCCTTTCGTCGCTGCTATCCTAACCTAAAAAACTGTATACACACAACAGAGAGAGAGAGAGAGAGAGAGAGAGAGAAGGAGAGAAATAAAATAAAAATAACAATCGCCATAATAAAAATAAATGAAATAAATTACATCATGTAAAAACATACATATCAATAGCATTAATTATTATAGAGTATCTTGTTTTGACTAGATTCTGCGTTTTCAATTTGGGAAATGTCTGAAGTGAATAATGCCAGCCTCGTAAAACGTAAAATCGTTTAGAATTTCTTTCGAAAAGAAATTGCCAGAGACTTATTGGTCGCACGGTTCTCAATAATAGCAGGGGCGCCTAACTAAACTGCTGATTCTTAAAACTACATTCATATCTTCTCACGACAATTGGTCATCAAGTGCGAAATAACGCAACTGCAGTTGTAAATTCTGTAAACGGTTTTCCTATTTTGTTCTTTGTGCG
>CM052129.1:2365280-2382017 GCA_028454255.1 Halictus ligatus
GGAAATTAGAGTGGGAGCAGCGCGGTGAAAGGGGAAATTAGAGTGGGGGCATCGCAGTGGAAGGGAAAATTAAAGTGGGAGTAGCACGGTGAAAGTGGAAATTAGAATGGGGAGCAGCGCAGTGGAAGGAGAAATTAAAATGGGGAACAGCGTGGTGAAAGGGGAAATTAGAGTGGGAACAGCGTGGTGAAAGAGGAAATTAGTGTGGGAACAGTGCGGTGAAAGGGGAAATTAGTGTAGGGAGCAGCACGGTGAAAGGGGAAATTAAAATGGGGAGCAGCGCGGTGAAAGGGGAAATTAGAGTGGGAGCAGTGCGGTGGAAGGGGAAATTAGAGTGGGGAGCAGCGCGATAGAAGGGGAAGTTAGTGTAGGGAGCAGCGCGGTGGAATGGGAAATTAGTGTGGGCAGCAGCGCGGTGGAAGGGGAAATTAGAGTGGGGGAAAAAGTCTTGATCTGGCAACTCTTGGCGGCGCTGAGCACCTATTTCGACCTAACCTAACCTAACCGAAGCATAAGAGTCTGGTCAGCCGCCTGGTGTCAAGAGTGCCCCCCCCCCCTCCCTACACTTCACTGTCGAAATTACTGCCATCTTCTGACGCGCAGTACCGATTGAGCTATGTAAAGTGGCCAATCGTCGGGTCCGTTGCTAGGGGGAGCTACGCAATGGCACTCGTTTTTGTCAGATATCGGTATTTCAGTGGAAATCTGAAAATTGAGATTTTTAATAATCCTGACACCTCGGGCTGTCTAACAAAATAAATATTGCCTTTCTATTAACGAGCTTACACGAAAAGACTGTGGGTACAATTTGAAGATTTCTACCGAAATGTAATTTCCAATGGTAATTAAAATGTAGCAAATTTTGATGAAAAATTTGCTTGGGTGTTCACAAAGTTTAATGGCACATATGCAAGCGTTGGGACTGAAATTTATTTGTCATTTGAAGTTTCCAATAAGCGTTCGAACTGCCGATTGATGTATGGTCTATTTTGACGTCGCGATGTGTGTTATGCAGCATGCGCCAGAAGTATTGCGGAAGAGCTCGTATTTTAAGCTGGATCGAAGCCAGGTACGAGTTACGTCTGGATTAGGAGATACATCGAATAAACGAATCGATCGTTTCCTTCGAAATTTTGTCAGACGCAAATAAACAAACACAGTTGTGCCCGAGCTCTCCGTGTTCGACCTACACCGGGTGTTTCCTGACCTCTATACGAAATGCTCTACTCCCAAAAAATAGTATAATCGAAAACGAGAAGCTTTTAATTGAGAAACACTTTGAACGGAAAATTGCTTACACGCAGAAGACTGGTACATTCCGGATAATTTTTTAAAATTATGACCGAATCATCGTTGACGCAACTAAACGCTAAATGGAGGAAATTACGAGCGTATCGAATTTATAGAAGTGCCGCGGGGACAATTAATTGCGATGGGAAAATTCGATGAAATAATTGCTGATGTATTAGTACAATTAATTCAAAGTGAATAGTAATTATAGTAAGCCATCGAATTCGCGACGCAAATTGATTGCTTTCGCGTGAATTGCATTTCGAACGATGTTAAACTGCATGATAATGGCAACGATTTGCAGACATTTACCGATTACGGTGTTTACATGTATGATTGCCGTTCTAGAGACAAACAAGGATTTTCCTACGAACTGCTGAACCAACGAAGCTTCGCAAATTGAAAACATTTCACGCTTCGGCTGCAAGAAATGAACTAGTTCGGAACTTCAGCTCAAAACAATTTACAGAAATTAGGACAATACAAACTTTAATGAAATTTACCACTGAAATTAATTATTTTATACCGTGGAAGCATAGTTGCTTGTCATTCTACTGTACCTTAATGCAGTTCGTTTGTAAAAATAGATATTTGCATGAAGATCCGAGGTCTAGCAATAATTGCGATATAATCAACCCTTGAGGTAGACAAATATTTGAAAATAAAATTTCCTTAATTTTTACTATAAAATTAAAACGTATTTCTTCTCTTAACAGTTCGACTGTTGCCACTGTTTCCTATTTACCTACTTTTCTTTGTTATAAATGCATGAAATCGAATAACTCGAGCCACCAAGAAGGCAGACGTCGAAGAAAATGATTGACTCGCAGGGATTTGAATGGCTCCGTCAATGGCCGTCATTAAATCGTGAGGAGCTTCGAGGGGGGCGGGTAGGGGGTGGGTTTAGCGTGCCTCTGACGGGAGGAATCGTTTCTACGGTGTAGAGTGTCGCGAAACAGCATCGATCCCTTTGGATCGTGCGCCAACGGACAGAAAGCTGTTTACCTAACAGTATCAGGAACAATCCCATGAGCAAGGTGGACACGGCGAGCAGAATTCGACGTCCAAGCATGTCGACGAGGAACGTGGCGACGAGAGACGCCAATATTTGAACGCTGGCGACGAGCAACGTCTGCTCGCTTCCGGTTAGCTCGCCGGATCCGATGGTGTTGAAGAGCGTCAAAGCGTAGAAGATCATCACGTTCACGCTGCTCAATTGATGACCCAATACCACTCCGAGACAAGCCACGAACGACCTCAGGACTCGGCGATTTTTTATCAGCTTGTAGCACGACTGAAATCAAAATTTATTTCACATTTCTCTGAAAGTTAAAATTAACCCCAAGCACTAAAATTTATTTCACACTTATGTCATTTAATTCGACATTCTCACCTGACAACTATCTCGACAGATCCCATAAAATTAACCCGTTGCACTAAAATTTATTTCACATTTAATTTATTTAATTTCACATTCTCATCTCACAGCTATCTCGAAAGATGCCATAAAATTAACCCCTTGCACTAAAATTTATTTCACACTTATGTCATTTAATTCGACATTCTCACCTGACAACTATCTCGACAGATCCCATAAAATTAACCCCTTGCACTAAAATTTATTTCACATTTATTTAATTTAATTTCACATTCTCACTTCACAGCTATCTCGAAAGATGCCATAAAATTAACCCCTTGCGCTAAAATTTATTTCACAGTTGCAGTGATTAGAATTTCGTTGCAATTCCTAGATTTATAATAATATATTAATAATGTTTTTGACTTGTCGATTTCAGATTCGAGCAGAAGTTTTTATATAAATTTTGTCCCCCTAACGCGAAGGGTATATTTCCATCAATTCGGAAAACATTGTCGCATTATGGAACTTAAAATATTGAAACAGATTGTAAATATTAGCATTTATTTCGCGGATTTTCACTCGCGTCGGATTTTATTTAAATGGCGCAAGCAAAATTGTGTATTTGTTAATCTGAATACAATTGAAACGGTTTCGAACGGATTTTGTTGGTATTATCGTTTCCCCGTTGCATGGTTATTCGTATTCCCGATTTTCAAAAGAGAATATTGGTATAACGAAGAAACGGGATGTTGTGAATAGCATGACAGAAATAGATTATATTAACAACCATATTTTCTATCATGAACTTTCACGTTGCCAGCAGCGAATGCTTTGAAAAAGCAACAATCATCGAAATAATTATGCATTTATGAGCAACAGCTTTCGAAAGTAATTTAATAACCTAATAGTAAAATAATAAAGAGATAGAATGGCAATTTTATGCATTTACGAAACAATAATAATATTTAAAAGTACTGTTACGCTATTTTTAATTCGTTAAAATTTTCAGGAATAGAACTAAATTGCTGTTTCATCGACTTTAATTGAGCAGTAAGATTTGCAGTCTAATTATAAACGGGCACGGAATCGCCATCTATGGTTGTCTGATGAATGACATTGCTGTCACTAGATAAAGAAACTCAAAATGTTTGTGCTTAACTTATACCCCTCTTTAACTCATTGTACCGCTTCACAATAGTCTTGTCTGTCACTCGGTGACTTACAATGAGACTTCCGTCCGAAGACAGGCCGCACAGTCACGGTGATGTTTATTTTTGCAAATCCCACAACCCACCGGTCTCGTTGTTACGGGACCACCATCACTTGCCGCAATGAGACCATGGCAGTGAAAATAGGAATTTCGCGGGTCCATTGTTACGAACGTACATCTATTTATAATAACGGCGAACGTCTCTACACACCAAATAATTTTTAATAATTGAGCTCGAGTTTTTAATTAATTCTGAAATATATTTTTACTTAGTACCTGTTCCCTAAAAACGATGCATTCTATTTTACGTAAAGATATATTCAGTTTAAACGAATTTAAAAATATTTGTACAGTGTTTTCATTCTCTGTGAAGTGTTTAAACGAATTTAAAAATATTTGTACAGTGTTTTCATTCTCTGTTAAGTGTTTAAACGAATTTAAAAATATTTGTACAGTGTTTTCATTCTCTGTGAAGTGTTTAAACGAATTTAAAAATATTTGTACAGTGTTTTCATTCTCTGTTAAGTGTTGAAGGAATGATTTTTATTTAGATTCTGTCTGTTTGCATGAAGATTTCTTATTGAATTATTATTGTTTCTCGCATGAAAATTATTTACCCCTTCTTTCGCACCCTTACTATTGCGACGTTTCGAACGACCAACGGCTGAAGTATGAAATTATTAAAGGACCGCCATCTTTTTGGCAGTAATAGAATCGGATAAAATGTCCCGATACAATTTTACCTTTTTCGGCTGAGTCATGCGAACCAGTCGCTTCATCTCGCTGACTTCGTGCTCGATATCGCTGGTGTCGCCCCGATACCATCTCAATGATTTCTCCGCATTGATCTCGTCGTTCCTCGACAAATAGTAGAAGGGACTCTCGGGCAGCAATTTCGCGAGCCCGATCGAGAAGCACGCGATCCCGCAAATTGAGCTGTACCTTCACGGGAAAGAATTGATTTACACACTGTTCCCCCCTCGAGATATTCAAAACGGTTTCGGAACGGGCCGGAACACGGGAGCAGAAACGTTATCAACATCTCGCAAGTTGTGCTTTAAAAATCTGTCGAATCCGAGACCGCAAATGAAACACCGGCAATTTATGCGACAGGTTTCTGCGATTTCATACTTATTGCCCAGGCGCACGAACCGAGAATATTGCCCGAGGACACACTCGAACGTACAGCGACCGTCGTTTAAATAAATTGCAACCGATTTTATAAACATTATCACCTCCTCAATTCCCGAAAAATCATCTATGAGGCACGACAAAAATTACCGGAATTATCTCGTTCTTAATACCGAAAAAATGAACTACTGCGCAAGACAAAAATTATAAAAATTATCTCCCCTTCAATTCCTGAAAAATGAACTATGACGTACGACAGAAAATACAAAAATTATCTCCTCTTTGGTACCACAAAAATTGTAAAAATTATCTGCTTAATTTATAAAAGATGAACTATTACGGAAGACAAAAATTATCTCGTTCTTAATACCGAAAAAATTAACTATTGCGCAAGACAAAAATTATAAAAATTATCTCCTCTGCAATTCTTGAAAAATGAACTATGACGTACGACAGAAATTACAAAAATGATTTCTTCTTTGGTACCACAAAAATTGTAAAAATTATCTCCTCCTTAATTTATAAAAGATGAACTATTACGGAAGACAAAAATTATAAAAATTATCTCCTCTTTAAGTCCTAAAGAATGAACTATGACGTACGACAAAAATTGTAAAAATTATGTCCTCCTTAATTTCTAAAAACACGAACTATTATTCAAGACAAAAATTTAAAAAATGATCGCCCCTTCAACTCCTGAAAAATGAACTGTGACGTGAGACAGAAATTACAAAAATTATGTCCTCTTTAAATCCTAAAAAGTGAACTATGACACAAGACAAAAGCTATAAAAATGATCTCCTTTTAAAATTCTAAAAAATGTGCTACGACGTAAGACAAGGATTACACAAATTTTTCAATGAAAGTTTTTAATCTTGTTCCACCAGAAAAATTGATTTTGATCGAAGCTCGCAGGAATTGCAGTTAACATTAATGGAAAGGGCGCGCGGCTGGATTCATGAATTATTTAAAATAAAGCAGCGCGGACGGCAATCTGTTCTCGCGTCGGGTTTAAGGACACGGTTCCAACTTCCGAAAGATACGAATCTGCTCCGCTCGCGGTGATTTCAATTACGGTCTTACTTCCACACGGTCTCCTGTTCGCCGATCACGTGAGCCACCAGGAAAGCGTACATGATGCCGAGGTTGATGAAAACTTGGAAGAACGACAGCAGACAGCCACGGATCTTTTTGTCGGCAACCTCGGCGACGTAGAGCGGCGTCAGGACGCAGAACACACCGGATGTGACGCCGCAAATTATTCGACCGATCATCAGCAGGATCGCCTGCGATTTAAAGAAACCCCGAGCACCTTGCGAGTCAATTCAACCTCAAAAACAAAAAAAGCACGTCTCTTCCGTTTTTAAATGAACAGTCGTTCTCCATTTTTGTTTTAAATTCCACTCCCATTAGTACCAGGCAACTGTCGCTATCAGCTTCCCGACAAGACCTCCGGGAGATTAACTATAACTTCGTGATTACTGAATATTTAGAAGTAAAAAAATTATGGGATACTGCCTGAACTATACCTCTTCGAACACGGAAAAGTTTTTTTGGAAAATCAGATGTCATTGATTTTTAAAAAATTTCTGTTGCGACCAGTGCCAGGCAATCAGCTCTCTGACAAGACCCCCGCGAGATTAACTGTAACTTTGATATTGATCAATATTTATAAATAAAAAAATTTTGGAATACTCCCTGAACTACACCTTTTCGAACCTAGAAAAGATTTTTTGGGAAATCAGTGGTCATTCATTTTTTTATAATTTCTGTTCCGACCAGTACCAGGCAATCCGCTCTGTAACGATACCCCCGGGAGATTAACTGTAACTTTATAATTACTGAATACTTCTAAATAAAAAAATTATGAGATACTGCCTGAATCATACACTTCTAAACGAATCAAATTGCCTCGGAGAAGGTTTTCTAGTTGTTGAGAAAAAATTCCCATTTTCCCAGACCATTCAGACTCAGCGTATCTGTTCGAAGTTCTCTAATTCAATTAAAATGATTTTCATGCAAGACTGGGCGAAAATACCAATTCCATGCTACAGTTTATCTCCTCGCAAACTATAGATCACGTGCTCCGAACCCGCTACAACTTCGTCAATTTCCCGAATTTATGGCGGCCGTTATCATCGCGCAGGAACGCCATTCTTCAAGAAAGCGAGCCTTTTTCCGAAACTTCCACGTTTAAGGGGTACTCTTTGGCCCGTTATCCGACTGTATCCTTTCCCGGAGAGTTACGAGGGAAGTTTCCTCTTTCTCTCTCTCTCTTTCGAGAGAGAAAAAGAGAGAAGGAGAGGATCGTTCCGACATCCGAAGGAGGCGATATCGGGTGCCTTACTTGTTGTCCAGCGACGCAGATGAAAGTCCAGCCGACAGCGAGTACCGGCATCGTGCCGAACATGGCGGTGGTTCTTGTGCACCATTTGACGAGGAACGGCGCCAGCAGGGCTCCGACGAAGGCACCCGCGTTCAGGATGCCTCCGATCAGTCCAATTTCGGCGGAGGTGGCGTCAAGGTGATTCCTGAAGACCTCGCCGGCGCTGGAATTCCATCCGAGCGAGACGCCGAGGGTGAAACCGCCGAGGGACGCTGGAATTTTTCGAATAAAGACGAGCGTCAGGCGTGCGTCGGCCCCCGAACCCTTCTTCTATCCGGCGAGACCCTCTTCTCTCCTTTGATCCGTGATGTCGCCGGCCGTCCAGCCCGGCTAATTACGCTCTTAATTTACCCCGGGCGACGCGAGCCCCGACCCGTTTCGTCCGCGGAGCTGAAATTTGTTTTTCCGAGGGAAAGAGCGGACTTCCTCGTCGGCTACCTGGTTTCTCCCGACGCTACACCCCGTGGAAACGGTCTACCGTTTGCCGGAGAACGAGCCATGCTCGCGATTCTCGAAATTGAACGGGGATTTTGCCTCCGACGCGAGTGGACCGCGCGCTGTGGTTTACGGCTTCATTTTACTTGGAAATATTGAGTCGTACTCGCGGCGAACACTATCTACTGAATATGCATGTTCAGTGATTGTACTACAGTCGAATGTAGAATTTTCGGGGGAACCGATATTGTTACAATTCGTTCCTCGAATCTTTTCTCGAGGGCAATTATGCGCGATCCCTCTCAATTACATCTGTCGGAGTTTATTAATAAAATATTGATGGAAGTGACGAAAAGGAAATGTAAAGGTTTCGTTTAAATTTTCGCGGATGGAAACCGAATTGAAGTTAAAGCAATTTTCCCGCCGAGCAGGTACAGTGGAAATACCGGGATTGAATTAAATTCAATTCAGTTTTGTAATTTATAATTTTACGGAAGAGCGGAAATTATAAATTATGCTGGACTGTGGTTGCACGGTTCTGTTAACTGGTACTAATCGTAGCACTTAAAAATAAATGTGCGCGGAGACTCGGCGCGAACAGAGGCGGTTTTGCATAAACTTACGTGTGTCAAAGTAATTTACGATGGGAAAAAATGCTCGTCTGTTTCGTTCAGAGACGCATTGGCATAGCATTCATTGATGTTTCCAGACGCGTGTACAGGATAGAGAGAATCGAGACGAGGATCAATAAAAGAATCAAGAATGTCAAAACGTATATCAACACTAACTTGTATATCATACTCAGCTTATACGAAAGAGAAGTATATTAAGAGTATCGTTACTTTAGTAAACACAATCAATTTTCGTGAATGCCAATAGTTGTCCAATACAGAAGCCACCAAAAATCTCCAAAAATCATTTAAACCCTTCTATGTCCTTTACATGTAAAGATTGAGTTCGTTAAAATTTCTAGACAGTGAACAGCAAGTACAGGTTACCAAAATTGCAATCTTAAAGTTTTAAGAATTTCTAGAATCTCGTTAGAAGGTCGTGTAGTAATTAACAAAATTTACGGTAGCGAGGAAAACGTCAAAGGAGGTTAGGCTCACCTATGATAGCCCCGACGTATTGGTTCGATTTTTGTATCTCGACGACGTTGTCGTTGATCGATCTCGTGGTCATTGTTTCCAGGATGGCTCTCGGTAATTTTATTCCGACGATGACGAAACATAAGTTGACCCGATGGAATCGAGTTACAACTGAACCGAATCCCGGTCTCGATGCAGCGATATCGAGTTGGTGTATCGCGGAGTCGATCTCGTTCGCCGTTTGTTTTGCAAAACATTTGCGCGGTGCAATGTGCAACGTGTCATTTAATTGGGACATTCGAATAAACATTGCACGCACACTCGGTGGCAACAGTTTTACTAGAATCGACGTTTGTTCGCTGGTGCTACCAATAATCTCTACGAAATTATCTTGGGGGGGAGCAAATATATTGACATTCTTTGTTTTTCGTTTAGAGACTACTCTCGAAACAAGATTTTTAAAATGAGACATACAATCAGGGTGCAATTTAATGAAATATTATTTCTAATTCAAAATATTACTATAATTAACAGAGAATGTAAATCTCGAACTGATGTTTTCCTTTCATCTCGTTACGAATAAATTACACAGGAAAACCTTTGCTTTGCAAGAAAGATCTGCAAGCTGAAATTAATTTTATAATGAAAAATTAAACCGGTTTCAGACAAACGATTTCAGCTGCTTTCAAAGGGAATAGCTTTGCTAAGAAACTAATAAAAATAAATCACAGTTTGAGTTAATTACTCTTGACCCAATAACATATACAATCCTTCAAAACCACTATAATTATATAATACTTTTAATCACACCCTAATTCTTCTAAAAATGATTGTACCAAAATAAATAACACTATTATTAAGGGAGCAGTGCTCAAAGAGAGACATTAATTAGAGTCACACAACTATGGAGTATCACATTAACATCGTTCGCAAAGGGACACTAATTGGTACAGAAACCCTTCTCTTTACTTCAGTTACGTTATCGTGAAATATTAACATTTTTAATTTCACAAAAACATTCCAACGAAAAGAGAGAGAGAGAGTTATAGAGTCAGTATAAATTTCGAGCACGCGAGTATGAAATAAAATAATTAATTAATGGCAGAGTAACTGGGACAAGTGGCCTGCGTTCAAGAAAAATATACATAAAAATATAAATATAAACATATACATATATATATAAATATAAATATTATTAGCAGCGGACAGATCCCAAGGCTTAATTGGTCCCAGGTGAAATTAGAAAATGGCATTGGTTTCTTCGATTCACCCTTGTCGCAGAGACGATCAGGTCGCCCAAGTAATTGGATTACCGACTATGTATGTAATAACGTTGGCCAGCGATTCGACCCACTGTCTATAGTTTATAGGCGGTTAAGTGGGCCGCGCGACACTAACTGCAAACCCCCGATTATACTCCATTTATCAACGCTGCGCTCTTCGCGAGAACCCATCAGATCCTCGACTACGTCTGGGTCCTGTCCCGATCGGCCAACTGGACGCAGAAGGATTATGCTGGCCAGTTAGTGTGGCCAATTATGTCAACAGAACACGGCCGTAACCTAGACGCGTCAATTCTGATCGCGATTGATCGGACAACGATTACGTTTCTTGGCATCCTCCTGGCTGTTATCTCTCTTCATACTCGGACGTTCGTTCTTCGTGACGTTCCCATCATGTTCGTCGCGTCATCGTGTCATTGACGATTCACAGATCGTTGCTTTTAAGACACAAATGCAATTTTTTTTTAGGAACAATATAATTACAGAAAAGTTTCGATCGAAGCCGAATTCTCGGGTCCGTGCCGTGACATAGATCGTGCAGGGCTACTACTTTCTCGCGGGGTCGCCTGATGAGGGGAAGGAGCACCAATCGAGGAGAAAACGTTACCCCCTCTCTGCCTGTGTCTCTGAGCATGCGCGACATAGACGGGACGCGTCACGTGACCGGCCCGCGGCGCGTGCGCGGGGATTAGCGTGGTGGAAGGGGAAGTTAGAGTGGGGGAACAAGATCTGACGACACTATGGGCCCACTCTAACTCCTTCCACCGCGTTAACATAAGTAGAGAGGGAAATTAGAGTGGGGGAACACGGCGTGGTCTGGCAACACTGTTTCCCTGCGACGGCGCACTACACACAAAATGAACGCACTATATGTATAAAATTTTTGAAAGAGGAAACATTTTTAGTTGGTAGACCACAGGACTTCATGCCTTTCTACATTGTCGAAGTCGTAGGGATTAATAAAATTTTAATATTTCAGAACAGAAAAGTATTGAAACAAATGAAACTTTTTATTACAATATCTACTTAAGACATCTTTATCTTTGTGTAAAACGTTTCTATTAAAAATAGATTTAAAGGAACCTTCGTTTAAAATGCTTAATTAAAAGACAGCTTTGAAGGAACATGTATTTAAAATGCTTTTTTAAATGTCAGCTTTAAAGCAACCTCTATCTGAAAGACACCTTTCTTCAAAACGTTTAGTTGAAGGACCTTAGTCAACGGACAGGTTTAAACGAACGGTTGTTTATACATTATTTAGTTAGACAATAAGACAGACGTTTAGACATTAAAGCATGAATTACAACGTGAAATAAGCTCGGTCGAGCGAAAAGCTTTTGCGCTCCGGATTTTTTGGAAATCGAATGTTCGGGGAAGCAGCGATTTGTTTTTCGTAATAGGGGGGTGACTTTTTTTGGAAATGCGATCCGTGCTCGAACCGGCACGGCTGTCAGAAAGGGAAATTTTAATATAAGCTTGTATGGAGGCGAGATGCGTCCTCCCTTTCCCATGAGAGCTTAGAAGCTTCTCCGTTTCATCTTGTCCCGGCTCCGATCCATCAAATAAAGCCATGTCGGCGCAACCAATTTTCACATCAATGCCACTTCAAGATTCGCGATGCAAGGAGGCAATCTTGTACCGGATGTCAGACAATGTCCCCGAGCATCGTGCTGCCATAAAATCAGGCGACGCCTGCACGAAAATAACTTTTTAAATATGCACCATCGATACCGTTGTCCCGCCTGTAACGCTTTTGTAATCGGAATGTTCCCACGCGAATATTCTCGAATATTTTTACACCGGAAATCTGCAAAATTTCACGGCAAATCATCCACGCTTTATTCTACTAAATTGCATATTGCTTGTAACAGCATTAAATTATAATTGCAATTTTTCACACAGCTACGCGCAATATGGCCAGTCAATATTGAAAAGCTTCATCGAATGTCTTTTGTTCGGTAATTCGAATAATTCGTAACATTACTCCATTTTCTAGTTCGACTACTTCTATATTCCGATATTCCTCTGTAAATTTTTAAATCATTTTATTGTGTATGTCCTGTTAATTTGAATTTGGAGAATTTATTTGCTTTAACCACTTGCCCTAAAATATCGAGTCAGACTCGTGATGAAGATCCTGAACAGAGTGTAATAAATATGTATGTTATTAATTTCCTTTAAACCGAAATAAAATTCTATTTTGTTGTAGTTGGCATATATAATCTTTCTTTCCTACGAAATTCTGAATGATGAAAAATTTCTAATCATTACAATCACAAAATAAGTGGTAGTGCAAGGGGTTAAAGAATTTTGTCTTAACTTTATGGCAGTTCGGAAGATACTACGACCGGTTAAATAAACAGGCACATCTTACGGCCGTCTGTGCGAAGTTTCGGAAAATGTCTTTGTAAAATTCGGGACACGAGGATCGCCCAGGGCCGGGCATAAAGTTGATAATTTTGCAGTCAGAAGGCGAACGAGATCGATAAATTAATATTCACCACGACCGTACCGAAATTCCTGGAACCCCGAGCAAGTCGAATTTATGGTTAATGCATGCGTTTAGGCACTTTATTGACGTTCCATGGCACCCCCCGCATACCCATGATCGTTCCGGCTAACATATTATCGTTACACGGTCCCGCGTGCCTCCATTTTGATGGGACATGAAATCATTTTATACGCTTCAAGGTGCCGCTATTTTAAAGAACTCCTCAAAATTACAATGCCCCGCCGTCGGGGTGGAAAGAAAGTATGCTTAAAAATACTCCAAGGAGCACGAAGATTGTTCACATACGTCACTCGACGAAAGAAACAAGAACTCAACGTCTTTTTGGTTAAAATTGATTTAATCGTTAGAATATGGAAAATTAAACACATAACTAGAAATCGTTAGCAGAGCTGTAAACATTTTTGTATATGTTCACAAAACTTCTTCTGAGAATATGAAGATTGATAGTAAATGTTACAAAAAAAAAATATGCACTTTGCTTGCTAATGAATGATTTGCTCTTTAGGATATCGGTACATACGGGTGACACTTAACCAGAACTAGGCGTGATTAGTAAAAAAACATTTTCTGAAAAAAAATTGTTGTAAATTATTCGTTGTTTGATGTAATTTTTCGAATAAAATTGTTAATTACAATACTCCGAAGAATATGAAAATTAGCAGTAAATATATATATATAAAGGTATACTTTGGCCAAGAATTGGAATATATATATCTAATGCAATAATATAAAAAAGTTATAACACACATAAAAACATAGTTAGCTGGGGCTCGTTGTAGACGTGATAAATTACAGGAGGTGCGGCCATTGTCTGAAGTGATTACAATAGAAATGTAAGGGATTCTAGTTACTAAAATGTATAAAACAAACGTCGCGTTTTATTTCTCGACACAGTCCTCTTATGGTTGAACAAAATTCGTACAGAGATAAATGTCCTGGCTTACTACCTCCACCACTATGTTGTTCGTCGCGTGACAAAGCTGATTACGTCGCTTTTCTCAAAAGTTACATCTGAAAGCACCCCGGCACTTCAACTGCAACAATTGCGTGACACGTGAGAGCTGCATATTTCCAAAACACCACGGTAACGATACGTGTTACCTCCATTTTCCGACAAAAATGGAGTTCCGACGAAATTCGCTCTCGCAACTCGACTTTAAAATTACAATGAATATATTACTTCAACGACTGACGGAACATATCGTCACGGAAATCTTCACCGAAAAATATTCGAAACAGTCGTCAATAAAAAAAGGAAAATGGTCGGGAAAATATTTGAGGCCTCGAAGCGCCATAACGCGCCGCTGCGCCGCAGTGAAAACCGTGGCACCGGCGCGCCGGGAAATGGCATAATTAGTGACAGTTCGCGGATCGGCAATCAGCGAGTTTATAATCGGGTTTAAACGAGGGAAACGTAACTGGGACAACAAATAAACGGCCGACGCGCCGATGGCCGTACCGCGGTTTGTCCGCCGAGCTGTTTTGCAGATGTCGATGACAGCTGCCCGTCCGAAACGCATCGGCGAATAAGAATTTCGATCGGCAGACACTATACCTAATTACCTAGTCGCAGCATCGGCGAAACTCGCCCCCTCCGCGCGAGAAATCAGATGGCCGACGGACACGATCGCGTCGCTTCGACCGGTCCGAGCAACTATTGATTCAACCACTTTGCAAACCGCAACAGTTTTCTCCGGGAATTTCTCTTTTATATCTACCGGTCACCACGGCCTGTCACCGGCTCCGCGTCGAAATCAATTTTTATTCTTTCCCATTTTTACTGGCAATTTTTACTGCCATTTTTACTGCAAATCTTTGTTACCCACTTTTATTACAATTTTTGCTACGCGTTTTTATCACGGTTTCCATTGTTCAACACATCCGGCGGTTCTTGAAAAATTTTGTGCTACGCGTGTTCGACTCGCTATATTTAAGGTTAGGAATTGTGTTTGCGGCTTTACAGAAATTATATGCGTGCCGATTGAAACCTTTTGTATTTAAAAATTTATGGTTATGGTGGAATTTCTCATCGAACGATTTTTAACTGTACAAACTCAAAATATAGAAATTGCGGGTTGAACTTTATCTGAGGAAACCAGAGTTTTTCAAGCTTTTCGAATGTAATTCTGTAGATTTTGACGAGAAAATGACGTAAATCCTAGTTTTAATCCCAGGGAGACCGTAGGTCGAAAGTTATGCGTGTTTAAACTTGAGCAATTTCGGCGATCTCAGTCAAAATTACGCGCATAACCTTTGAACGACTGGTCTCCTAGGATTAAACCTGGGATTTTCGGCGTTTTCTCCTCAAACTCTACAGGGTTAGATAAAAATAAGTTAAAAATGTCTGGTTTCCTAAAGAAAAGTTCGGCCAAGTTGTGTTGAAGAAAAAGAAAATCATTTTCCAGTCGAGGACACGGAAATCAGACAGGAAGCCCTCCTAGGATTAAACATGGGATTTTCGGCGTTTTCTCCTCAAACTCTACAGGATTAGATAAAAATAAGTTAAAAATGTCTGGTTTCCTGAAGAAAAGTTCGGCCAAGCTGTGTTCAAGAAAAAGAAAATCCAGTCGAGGACACAGAAATCAGACAGGAAGCCCTATCGCATTGCGTCCGGTTATCGAAATAGGATTTCTAAAAATTGCAGGGCAGCCTCAGCAGAACAATATGTCGGCGACATCGTTTTCTCGATCACTTTTCCACGGTGGTGGTCCGTGCTGCTGATCAAAGTTAGTTATTACGGCCGCGTAAATTGCATAATGGCGAGAGCTCTTTCACCTTGTAACGTTCATTAATCCAATATGTCGTCGGAAGTCGATGCTGAGACAAAAAATGCATTCTTCGGCTCTTTGATGGGAAATGCTCGAAAACTAGATTGTGATCAATGCTGTCGGGCCAAAGGGGGGGACCATAATGGATTTTATTCTTGCTTACAAGGGATCGAGGAGACCTCCGATTTCAATTAGATCGCGAAATCAAACTAACAAGATTTAATTTACCCCCCGATATTTCCTGTAAGAATTCAGATTTGACGTTCGAGGGCTGTTATTGGTAAATTGGAAACACGTTGCAGCTGAATTTTAATGTTAGGGGTGCGTATAGGGTGTTTCATGTAAAACAGGTCACTCAATTATACAATTTTTATTATTGTACCTCATAACTAACATTATTGTGCACGTGTGTATTACTCTGACATTCAAATAACCTTCGATTTTAAAATGTCCTAATTGTGTTAAAATGCAATTCCTACTTTTTGATGTTTAAATTTGAATTTTTATATCCCACAAGTTTGAAATTAGAGGACAGGATAAAAATACGAAAACTTTAATCAAATTCGGGAGAAATGATAATGTAATTTTCTGTTTCAGGTGAGACACCGTGTATACTGACTCGGTGGTAAGTGGCGACTCACTTCTAATATTAAGAAAAGTCTACGACCCAGAAGTCGATGCGACATGAAACCGAAATTCCAAAGACAGGAAAAAGAAAATGTTCCGGAAAGTTCGGTGTAACGAGGCCATTAACCGACGGGTCGAAATTCGACTGGATATTCCCCGGGCCTGTTCTCGGCTGCATATTTACGTTCTGCGCGAAAATTTAGGATGTCGGACGGTCGAAAGTAGGCGAACGTCTGTCGCGAAGTCGGTCGAACGTGTTTCGTAGCAGCTGTGCGCCCGAAGAAATTTACGTTGTCGAGGGAAATGTCGCGGAACGAAAGGGAAGCTGGATCTCGAAATAAATGTGGAAAAGGAGTGTCCCGGCCGCGTCAACTCCCGGTAACGAGGGTTCAATGACGTAATCAAGATCACGAACCAACTATCTTCGAAATAGAAATCTGGAACAGGAAAATCGAGTTTTCCATCGTCCGAAAACTTCGGAACGACATTCATCGTCCGCGGCTTCTGCGTCGGTGCACGTGTCGAGACAGCATAAATTACATTCGCAACGTTTACACTTTTTACCGTTTCCTTATCTTCGACCGTATGTACGACACGCTAGTTTTATTACTATTATATCGCGGTCTGCTGGCTTCTTTCTGTATCGT
>CM052129.1:2382117-2414362 GCA_028454255.1 Halictus ligatus
TAGTCGTAATTACCTTTTTACGCAGATAACGTTTAATTCTGCGTACGAATATTCATACGATTTTTACTATAAGATATTATAAACGGTACCACACGTTTACCAATAAAAATGGAACACATTTACCGTAAAAATTGTTCACATTTTATACTTTGTGTTTGATGTGCGGGATAATCGTTGAAACTTTTCAAACGAGACATTAAGTAATTTCGATTTTTACTCAGAACATTCAATTTTCATTCGACATTATTTACCGTATAAATTTATTAAATAATTCATTCTATTTTAAGTGGTTGACCTGTTCGACCTATTCGTTCATCTGACCTGTTCAATTCATCTGACCTATTAATGCATAAAGACAAAAATACGTTGCAGTAAAAAAAAAGAAAAAAAGAAAAACTACACAGTTGTGTGAAAATGAATTTAATATAACCGGTGGAATTCCTCGGGAACAATGGAGTCATTGACGAGGAGAAAGATGTCGGTGAATGGCCGCGGGAACGGTCGCAGCGAGTTATTAGACGGTGCCGGGATTGAGCCGCGGGTACAGGTAGTATGTCAACGTCGACAAATAGATCCGCGTAACTGCAGATCGTAATTAAGTTTCGCATAATTACATTCTATCGCGGGGTTGAATCGCGAGCCGGGCCGATAGCGATGCAATTCCCCGTTCCGCCGGATTCCATTGAACGAGGCCCAAATTAACGAGAGCCCGGCCAGTTTTTTCCACCGATAAACGACCGTTTCCCCCGTGGCCAGATCGATGGAAAACGACGGGCGTCGCGACGCCGACGCGTCGATGCACCGACCGCATTTAATCGGTCGCGACGCGCATCGCGAATCGATTTCAGAGGTTATCTTAATTTTAAAATAATCTAGCTTGAAAAGAATTTCAAAACTATACGAACATTATGGAATAAGACGTATATTGTCTCTACTCGATAATTGTCCAAAGCATGGGTCCGGCCAAGGACAAGTATCGGAGAGAAGATAGTATTCTGCTTCGCAAACAAGGACAGCGAAGTTCTAGAGGCCTCTCGTCTTGAGTGGGGTAGTTCTGGGACAATTATAGGGTAGATATTTGGGACGTTAATCGAATAGAGACTGTATACGTCTCATTCCGTAATTTTCACATAGTTTTTGTTAGATAACTGAGCTGATAATTTCAAATTAGAAGGACGTGGCAGCCATTTTTCGTAAATGAGGATGTTGCAGATCGTTCCGTCAGAATGAGACAATTGTTTCGTGCATTTGTACGTTAATAATTAGTGTACGAACGAACTCCTCACTTCGCACAGAATGCTGCCATTCTAATGGAAATATTCTTCCGTTCGTTTACCGTTTTGCAGTGTGACAATAGAAATTAACACTTTACCTTGTTCGCAGTTTTTCAAAGTCTGCGATTCACAGTTGCGAACTTCGGTAACGCTTTAGTCACCGGAGAGTTATTAACAATATATTCTTCACCCGTGTTATGGATGATGTAGTCTGTAAAAACAAGAAGAGTTCAGTGTTCAGACTTTCACATGAAAATAATACTATAATATTTATTTTATAATATTTCATATATTAACACTTTGCACTCGGCGCTATTTTAATTCTAAAACTAAATTTTTCCTCCGTCTTAGAATATTTTCATTTTAGTCATACGAAACCGATCCGATTTCTGCATATAATGTTCAAATGTTTAGTAATCTGTTAGATACAAATTTTGTAATGTAACAAATATTTTGTAATTTCTTTGAAATAATGCCACAATAATTTTTAATGGTGCTCCAGAGTCACTACTCGAGTGCAAAGTGTTAAAATTGGTTGTTTCAACCAAGTGGTTTCAATCATTACCGTGACAATAACGAAATAGAATTTGATACATGGAAAATTAATAAATATTTAGTAGCTATGGCGTATCTATATCTTGTCCAATGAGACGACACAGTAGACGTAAACGTAGCCACTCGAGTGCGACAGGGTTTTTTACAAGATATAGAGTATTTTTACTTTTTATTTTATTACTTCTTAACATTACAACTCGGACAAACAATTCTCCTTCCATCCTGGAAAGGAAACAGTTATTTAAAATGTAACTGAGATAAAATAATGTGTCTTTATGAAACCCTGTTTTACTAAACTGTACACGTGCTCATCCGTAATCGCGAAAGCAATTGTGACATGAAAATTTCATTATTCCGGTCATCGAAATACAATTGTAGATAACAAAAATATTATACACCAAAGCGTAGAGATTCAACACAATCTGAAGAAATAAGAATTCACAGAATTTCAATAAAGGAAGACAGAGCGAAACACATAACATAACAATGCTAAAATTTATTTGTGAAGCTGAATTTTATTCTTCCTCATAGTTTGAACCGTTACTTATTAACGTTACAACTCGGATGAACAATATTCTTTTCTCTACTTCGAAAATGGATTCTGTGCGGATGCATAGTCATCCCCGGGGTGTGGAGGGGGGTAAACTGTACTGGTGTTAGGTGGAAAACCTAACCTTAGCTTTTGTTGCGAGCATCTCGCCTCGCTAGGGTTCCGGCAAATATGAATTAGGAAAACCCGCTGGTATTTATACTAACGTTCGCCGCCGGCAGATATGAATGGACCGTAATGCGGCCGTACGTGACCATCCTAATCGCGTTCGCGGGCGAGCCCGAAATCGCGGCAAACAAACGGCGTATCAGCAACGTCCATCAGACAACGGACGCGGCCATTATTCGCGGGCCGACGAGTGTCTCGTTTGCCTACGCGCGCGTTCCCCGTGCGCCCGGGCCGGGTCGGGCCGGGTCGGGCCGGCGCGCACGGGCAACTATCGAGCCCCCTGATAACGCGCGGGAACTTCTGGAAGTTGGCAATCGGCCGCTGCATCGTGCCAAAACGAGCGACCGATACGTTCGAGTTTCGCGGCGGTTTATATCGATCGGTGCGCTCGCACGAAAACCATTCGGTCGGTCAGCAGATTCGAGGAACCGCTCGCGAGTTGCAAGGCGCCAGCGAACGGCCGCCATTTTGATCCCGAATTTCGTTCCGAGAGCCACGACCGTGACCTTGAGCGATATGAAGAATGGCGGTCGGAATTATTGCTGCGTCCACGTCTTTTTGCTCCTCTACAGGGGATTCTTGAGTAACAGCTACCACGATAAATAACTTTTGTGAAATTTTTTTTTTCTTTAAAAACTATGGATAATGTAGAAATTATTTTCGGTGGGATTGGAAGGGGTATCTTCAATCTACGAGAATACATTTTTTAAAAGTTCTACTTGTATGTTTATTCGTTCGACAGCAACAAATGAATCTGTTTGAACGATTGATTGATTTAAATGTACTGATTTAAATGTAGGAAATGAAAAAAAAAAAATAAAAAATCGTATTTAAGTGTGACGTGTGAAATTTCACGAGTTCTTGTAATAAGTGTGATTTAGAATTCACCGAAAAATATTTGTACAATTTCATTAACCAACGTTCCTGGCGAGAAGGAAGATGGGAATTTGCATAAACGTATACAGTCTGTTTAGTATGATAAGAAAAGAAAAAAGGAAAACGATTCATTGTACAGGTGTACTGGACTGGATTGTGCTCCGAATCGTGCATGGGAATTCGCGTTTTGCGAACGCCGCAAAGGTTATAAATATGGATTATGTGTGCGTATCGAATTTTATATCCATTTTTATTCCTTTCTCCACCGTCCGGAATTGTAGCCTCGTTCGCGTTCAAATCCTTGGCAATGACTGTACCTCTCCCAACAGATTTCAATTTCCCACAAAATTTCAATTCTTTTCCCCAATACGCTAGATTTTTAATGTACTCTCCGAAACATCCGTTATTCTGTTAATTATTTTCGACGAGGAACCATACTCGTTGTTCGCCAAACGAGTATCCAAATAATTAAAAAAAAATTGACATGCTCAAACTGTATCAGATATTGTTAGCTTTCTGGATTGGAAATTTTAACAATGACTGATTGTCTACTTGTGGAAGCAGCACTGGGAAAATTATGACTTATTTTTACCAATATACTAAGTTCAGTGAGATTATTCTTCTTTTATTTTTTCACCTCGCCGGACGAGGGGAAAGAGCACGCATTGAGGGGAAAAAGTTATTAAACTCCCCGCCAGTATCGGGTTAGTCACGTGACACTGTGGCACAGACACGACAGGGAAGGAACGCGTCACGTGACCGGACCACGGCGCATGCGTGAGGATTAGCGCGGCGGTAGGGGAAGTTAGAGTGGGGGAACAAGTGATCTAGCGACACCATAGACCCACTCTAACTTCCCCTTCTACCACGCTAATCCCCAGGGGAAGTTAGAGTGGGGGAACAAGTGATCTGGCGACACCATAGACCCACTCTAACTTCCCCTTCTACCGCGCTAATCCCCAGGGGAAGTTAGAGTGGGGGAACAAGTGATCTGACGACACCATAGGTCCACTCCAACTTTCCCATTGGATTAGCGCGGTGGAAGAGGAAGTTAGAGTGGGGGAACAAGTGACATAGCGACACCATAGACCCACTCTAACTTCCTCTGGGGATTAGCGCGGTGGAAGGGGAAGTTAGAGTGGGAGAACAAGATCTGACGACACTATGGGCCCACTCTAACTTCCCCTTCCACCGCGCTAATCACGGTCACGTATCTGTCGTGCACACTCCCCGTTACTGAGAGAGGGTAACTCTTTCCCCTCAATCCCTGCTCCCTCCCCTCCCCTAGCGACACTGGGTCAGGCCGCTCATACGAAAAAGAATAATTTCACTGGTAATAATTTTCGCACAGTTTCAATTTCGGACTGAATATCAATTTTCGAGTAAATTGACGATCTTCATCGTCCGCTGGTTCGCATATTGGGCCCGATTAAGAACGTCCGTGTTCGATCAGGTTTGTCCTCCATGCGCATCGGCGTTCTCTCGTTAGAGCATAATAGAGCATAATCGTTTGTGGGGCGAGTTTGCGAGGGGTGAGAGGACGGTCGAGTGCCCCTACGAGTGTAACATCTATTATGGGAATCTCGATAATCGAACATTTCGCTGGGATAAGTCGCCGCGAAAGTTCAACCGTCCTCGTCCGCGGTTCGAACAGTTTAGAACTCCTGCGCGAACGGTATTCCGAATGGCTCCGGCGTTCCTTTGTTCGTTTTAAGATGCTGCGGATTGTGATCTTAATGGCCGGAGGATTCGGGTATTATTCGCCGACGTGGATCCAACCGGCCACACAGAACCCGAATAAACGGCCATATCTTCGCCGGCATCGAAATCCTACCTTCCCCTCCCCCGCTGACACTTTTTAATCGCGCAAAGTCTAATCTTTATTGCGACAGTGGCTTTGCGAGTTCTATACGTCTTGCACTTAGCGGTTAGGGTAATCGAGGTCTTCATAGGGGGTGGTCGGGAATCGCGTGCCGAAGCGATGATTGTTTATTGCTTTGGCCTGGATTCGGGAGTGGGGGAACTGTTCGAACGCTTTGTTTATTGCAATTTTTCTGAATTTAATATGTTTGTCATTGTGCAATATTTTGAATATATTGTCTGAGCCGATCTTTATCAATTATATTAGTTTATATTGTTTTTTAGTATTCTATTCTATATCGTCTGTGTTACTGTATATTATCTATATTATTTTATATTGTCTACATTATTCTATATTATCTATAGTATTCTACGTTGACTATATGAATCTATATATCATAATAATTTGAATATATCATCTGAGCCGATCTTTATCAATTATATTAGTTAATATTGTTTTTTAGTATTCTATTCTATATCGTCTGTGTTACTGTATATTATCTATATTATTTTATATTGTCTACATTATTCTATATTATCTATAGTATTCTACGTTGACTATATGAATCTATATTATCTATTGTGTTTTTTATTGTTTACGTTATTCTATATTTTATCTGTATTATTTTATATTCTCTATATTATTCTATATTATCTATAGTATTCTACGTTGACTATATGAATCTATATTATCTATTGTGTTTTTTATTGTCTACGTTATTCTATATTTTATCTGTATTATTGTATATTATCTATTGTGTTTTGTATTGTCTACGTTATTCTATATTTTATCTATATTATGTTATATTCTCTATATTATTCTATATTATCTATACTATTCTACGTTGACTATATGAAGCTATATTATCAATTGTTTTTTTTTAATTGTCTACGTTATTTTATATTTTATCTATATTATTTTACGTTGTCTATCAGTGTTCAACTGTATCACTCAGCATACATCATTTGTACAATTTTAATTTCTCCGGATTTTCCACAAAAAATGTACAAAAATGGAGTACTTTCAATACCAGTTCTTCATACAGAATGGCGAATTGAAAACCACTTTGACGTTTCGGACTGCTTAAATTCAGAGATGAATGGGGAACTTCTAAAAAGCGGATAGAATGTTTAAACAAGTTTCCTGGAACCTGTTTGAGGATAATAATCCCGGTAAAAACTCGTCTAAAAATGACTCTGCGTTGATTCGCTTGAAGCGCATTAACGGCGCAGCCGCCGCCGGTGTAACTCGGTGGTCTTTGTAGATTATTTTCCAATGAAACGAACCAGGAATCGAGAATTTTTTTGCCATTAACAAGAGAGAACGATCGTGTTTCCGCCGGTTTTAATTTTTCCCAAGGCGAACGGATTATATTCGATTTCCGTTCGATTGTTAAGTTTTTGCGTCGGGATAAATCCGCGGCGATCCTCGTTCGCGAAAACAAATTAGCACGGGCGGGAAAGAACGTGGAAATTAGAAGGCTCGTCCGAACGGGGGAAGAGACGAATAATTAACGAGGAATTAGGATAATTCTCGAATTGCACCGCGGAAGCGGTAATTGTGAACTGCGTGACATTAAAACGGAATGTGTAAGAAGCTGTTGCCAAGATATGCACCTACAAGGGAGGAAAATGGACACGGAAAGGCGCGGATTAGTGTGCGGAATTAAACATGGAGGATTATTATGGCAACATTACGCGCAGATACGGTTGGGTGGTAATAAAATATTAACGGGCGATTTCAGAACGAAAAAATGGAGCCGGTAATATCGCGTTACACGAAAGAAGAATTGAATTAAACGGTTAACGTCCAGAACAGAATTAAGATCGTTAACGGAGAGGGAGAAAATATACATAAATTTATTAGTGCATTAAACCGGACGGTTTATTTAGCAAATATTGTATTGTTAGGCGTAGCTACGGTATTACGTAGTTTCTGAACTCTTCAGGAATATTAAATTAATTATTTTTTTAAATTTATTCAATGTCTCCAAAATTAGCTGTGAATGAACTAATGATTAAATTCAATCTGCTCGGTGACCATGATGGAGCTTCGCTGGAAAATGTCGCGGAATAAAACACGAGAAAAACCGAGTTGTTTGACTAGAAAATGGAGGATTAGTGGTAGAAGCGTAAGAAGGGGGCTGAAGAATTGGCGAAGGCCCCGAAGAATTACAAACCGAGTCTGGAGAAGGTCGAGAAAGTAGACTACGGTCTACAAAAAGTCGCGACTCGTTGCCAAAAAGACAATCGAATTGTCAAAGGAGCAGAGCAAACGGAAAAAGGAAGAGAAACGCTCGGGAAAGTCTCACAGAGGGAATCGAGAAGGTCGGAAACGCTCGAGACCATAAAAATATCAATAAGTTAGCGTAACCGTTCGAAATTAATTACACTCGTTTAAAAGGGGGCGGCGGCGGAGAAAAAAGTCTCCTCGAGCGGCAAAAACCGTGGTCTGACCAACAATAATTCCGGAGGATAAAAGAAATGGCGGATGAAGTTCTGAAGAATCTCTCCGGAGGAATTCCCGGGCAAAGAAGAAGAGCATTCTTCGAAAAAGGAAGACAGCTTAGTAAGAAAAGTAGGTTGGCATGAAAGAGGAAAGGGGAAGACGATGTTCCGGGGAAAGTGCGACGGAAATGTGATCCGAATGAAACACGTGGAGAAATATGAACCGCGAAAAAGAAAAGAATGAAGAGGAAATTAAGAGAAGTAAGAATGGAATCGGAACCAGGGACACTGCTGAATTCAAGACGAATTGTTTCCTGTCTCCCTTAATCTGGGAAATTTTGTAAAATAGGGGTTGCTGGGAAGCGTGACTCAAATTACAAATTTTCTATTATTTCGTTCTTTAAATATTTCTTATTCTGCTCCCGTATATTTTCATATTTAGCCGCGGAATTTTATGTACTTTCATCGTACAAAATCTTCAGAAAATTGTGAAATACGGGATCGAATAATATTGTATTTTATTTTCAATTTTCTGGGATTATTTATGAAATAAATTGAATTTTATATATAAGTTTTAGTTGTTCGGATTTGTTCAAATTTTCCTTTATAAATCCTCAAATTTCCTAGCTATTGAAACTTTCCTCTGAAAAATTTGTTGTATACTTTCGATGCAGTTTTACCCTCGTCCCACAATATTTTAATATAAATTCTTCGCGTGGCTATTTGCTTCCACCGTGAACGAAAATTTTATATTCTTTTTTGGCGATATCACTTCAAGATTTTCTTGTCATTTTTCTTGTCGAGTATTTTTTGAATTAAACACACGAATGAACGAATACTTCCTTTAGTTTTTAATTTTTAAAGAAAGTGGCATTGCGTCACAATATTCGTTGTTAATATCTCTGTTTGCCTACAATTCGAGTAACAAGTTCGTGCGTCCCTGACATGTACAGTTCGGTCTACGAAAATTTGTACAATGAGTTCCCTGGGATTTTTGTGCGTTGTCAGTGACAGAGAATTTTGGAGCGGACTGTAGAAAATTTTCATCGGCATCAAAGTGCAGGAATTAGTTCGCGGAAATCTATATTTGCATAGAGTCCGCAGTCTAACTGTTACGTCTTCGGAAGGTATTACTATCTGAAACACTGGCGCACAGATTGCGCGAGCGATCTGAATGAATGATCATCTGACGACATAGTGTCTGCTAAATAGATAAGCTGCCGTATAATGTCCAAGGCAAAGTTCTATACCTTCTTCTGCACGTTTAACGTAGCGTGACGGAAACACGCCTCGCGTTCGCTCACGCTTCGAATTAATCGCGCTCGTTTATTAACCTACGAACTCAACCACCGAATTATATCGTGCCGTGCCGATTAATAACAATTTCATTGCTTTGCACTGATAGAAGAAATCCCGCAGCCTAGCACGATAGGAGAATTAAATCTTCTGGCCGACACATGTCCCTGGTCGGGCCCGTGTTACTGACATACATCGAGTAAGCACTTTGTACTTGTTCCCACAAGTGAGAAAATAAGATAAGCAGATATAATTTACACAATTACAGTGGATTAAGAGTGTTAACACATTGATTGTATAATAAATTATCTACGTATACCAGAAATATCAAAATTTTGCTTCGAACTATCCTAGCACAAAATTTAGGGCAAAAAAAGCCACGCATGTACAATACTGTCTGTAACACCATATTTCAGAAGTATAAAATATCTTTGCTGCATCATCACCACTGACATCACGAAACAAGGCCATAAGATTGCAACTATGGCCACAATCGATCAAGAAAGTATTGGCATACATGTCTGATTGGTATAGTAAGTTATTCAGTGATATATGTGATAATCTAGGCAGAACAGTGTTCGAGCCAAGAGGATCTGTCGTGGCATGCTTTCCTATTGGTTTACTGATCTTGGATCAGTGATCTATGCAGATTTCAGTGGTTTTATGACAATAAGTCTTAAACTAACTTTTTCAGTATTTCGTTGTATAACCTAGCAAATTGGAATATACTTCTTGTGAAAATTCTTTCTCAATTTGAACGTTACATTACTAAATAAAATTATAAAAATTTGTGAATGATTTTTATTTTAGGCGGAAGACTTCTATAACTGTCTTCAAGTGTGCAATGCTTCAAACCATGTGCAAAACTATTCCTAGAATTACTAACTTCTGTCAAACATATTTTTCGCAATATTATTTTTCTAGATGCACACAAAATTCATTCACGTGAAATCACATATGAGATTTCATTTATTCGATAGATATTGAACGTCAAATTGGAATTACACAACAAACATCCGCACAATTTTTATATTAGCTTCTCAGGAACGTGTAAACGCAATAACAGCAATATTCAGTTATAACGTTTAATAACAATTCAAATTGTTCGAGGATTGAATCAACAGTGCGCCGATATATTGGGCGCTTCCAATTTAGCGGTACGAGGGATGGAAAAATTTGGAATCTCGAAGTAAAAAAATTCGGACAATTCGAGTCGATTTGGTGGATTCGTTTTCAAGAAAATCGAACTTGAAAATGCATCATGTACGCGAGCTGTCGACGCGTCTGACCATGACCTGCCGATTCTACTTCCCGCAAATGCTAATGCACGAGAACCCGGCGAATCTTCAATCCAATTTTCTCGAAGACGAAGACTTTCTTGAAGAAATGTTTCCCTATGTTTTCCACTTACTTGTTTCCGAGAAATCATCCCCTTCTCGGCTCTATACAAACGGAAAACTAAACCACTGATGCAGCACATCTAACAAAATAAAAGGGGGAAACATGTAGCTCTCTGTACATCATTGAATTCACTAATCATCCCTTTAAAACATGATCAGAAATGATTCGAAGATATCCCCAAAGACCCTTCAAACTCGCTTTTTCGAAAAATGAATTTCTGCTTGAAACAATTTCATTTTACATTCTCGGTTCGCTTCTATCCGCAACCACCCCAGATTCCCAGCTAAAAAATGTCCGCTGCTTTTCAAATATTTAAGGGTGAAAATTCCTGAATACCAAACCGCTCGAAAATTGAAATGCTGCGCTACGCCACGTGTCCCAAAAACACCAGCCAAGCTTTTCTGCTCGGCCGAAGTAAACGACGCCGCGCACCCCTATCTCAAACTCGGTGCGACGGCTTTTGTTTCTGCAAAAACCGCCGCTCGCATAACTTTCCTTCCCCCGTCTTTACTATCATTCTGGCTAGTATCTCACGCCGTCTCCCCTCCCGATCCACCCCTCCAATCCCGGCCGACAGTCTCTCTCTCTCTCGCTCCCTCTCTTACTCTCTCTCTTTCTCTCTCTGTCGCTCTCCCACTCCGTCTCACCCTCTCTCTCGCGCATCCACTCTCATTCAAACCCGACGCGTTCCGAGCCGACTTAGCTCGATTCAGTCGCGGTCGACCCGCCACGGTGCGAGCTCTGTCGATCCATCGAGTGCAGTCCACGACTCCGTTCGTCACGCTCGTTTCTTCAACCCCCTGCCGTGCGACCCCCTCGAGAACAACCCCGTTGAAAACGGCCGGTTCGACGGTCCTCCTCGGCCCGAAACATTCGTCGCACACAAAAGTGTCGTCGGACCTGCCTTCTCGGAACCCGACGAATTCCACCGATTCCTCACCCCTCGCGAATCTCGACCAACCCCTCTCGAACAACCCCATAGTCGCGCCCCCATAGCACCCGGTAGTACTCCAGAACGCGTGGTGGTGGAGGTTCGACGAACAGGTGTTTCCTGTCCGAGGGGTGATGCTGGCCCGAGGGGGAAGGGCGCCAGCGAAGGGTGATCTCGGTTAGGGGATGACGATGATGCGACGATGCGGTCGGTGAAGTGTCCCTTCGCGGCTAGTGCGGTGAAATGAGACAGCCAGTGTCCTCGATGGTCAGTGATTGTGCGACGCAGCTCGGGACCAGTGAGGGGCACAGTGATCGTGAAAAGTGTCTGTGAGAGAATAAAAAAAAAACACACACACACACAGCTCCACCAGCAGGGGATTTTGGTGGTCCCGTGGATCCTCGGGTAAGCGATGATTTTTGTGGAAGGGAATTTAATTGTTGGGGGATCGTGTTTGTTAAGGACCGCGATGGGATCGAGATGCTGCGTGGCGGAGGATAAATATTGGAATGAGGGGGGTTGGATTTTGTACGACGAAGGTGTGCTGCAGTTAAGGGTTGTTTCAATAGATTGCGTGTGCGAGCAGGGAATTAGTTCTTTTATCGACAATTTGTGTGCGGGGTCCTCGTATTGTTTATATGAGAATTAGTTCTTAGAGAGAGATTAGGTGATTGCGGAGGATGATCATAGCTCTAAAGGGTAGTTTGAATAAATAGTGTCTGAATAGAAAATTGTTTTTCTTAGATTTAATATGGATTTAGTTAGTTTGTGAATAGGATTTCTATTTTTATGACAATAAGTTGTTGGAGCGAATCGTTGTGAGTGATTGAGGGTTCGTAGATTTGAAGGGTAGTTTGAATAAACTGTGTGTCTGCATAGAAAATTATTTTTCTTAGATTTAATATGGATTTAGTTAATTTGTGAATAGGATTTCTATTTTTATGACAATAAGTTGTTGGAGCGAATAGTTGTGAGTGATTGAGGGTTCGTAGATTTGAAGGGTAGTTTGAATAAATAGTGTCTGCATAGAAAATTATTTTTCTTCGATTTAATATGGATTTAGTTAATTTGTGAATAGGATTTCTATTTTTATGACAATAAATTGTTGGAGCGAATGACGTGAGTGAATGAGTTGTGGGAGACGAAGGGTTTGTAGATCTGAAGGGTAGTTTGAATAAATTGTGTTTCTGTGCAGAAAATTATTTTTGTCCGATTTATTATGGATCTATTTAATTTGTATATGAGATCTTGAACTGCTGTTTTTATGAAAGCTAGAATACTGTTTGTACAAGTCTGAGAAAATTGTGTTGGATGGTAGGGTTACAAGATTGATGGACGCAAGGGTTGGTTTTAACTCGATTAGGAGTTATTTCTGTTCCATGCGCTGTACAATAGACTTTCTAAATTTGGAATCCGGATTTTCTCTATGAAAATAGCTCCTCACAGTTTGCAAATCCGAGGAAATCGAGTTAAATACGTGATAGAAGATTAATGGATCCAGGGGGTGGTTTTGTACGAGTATCTGAATGATTTCTGTCGTATTTATTCTACAACATTATTAATTCCCTTGTATTGTATTTGGGATTTTGTCTGTGTAAAAATACGTGCATAGGGTTCGCAAATAAATCCGAAAATCGAGTTAGGTTGTTATGAGTGATAGAGGGTTGACGGATCCGAGGGGTGAATTGGTCGCCTCAATTAGGAATTCTCTCTGTCTTATTTATTGCATTAGCAATTTTCTCGAATTGTGTACGAGATATTTGATATGTTGTTTTTATGAAAACAACTGCTCGGAGTTGGCGAGTAAGTCCGAGAAAGTCGAGTTAGATGATTTATAGGCGATAGAAGATTGATGGATCCAAGGGGTGGCTTTAATTAAATTCCCAAACTGAGATTTACCCCTATTCACTGTGCACCAACTGGATTGGTATATCAAGTATTAGAGAAACATTGCGACAGTGTTACGCAGCAGAAAATTTGTTTGCGAATGGATTTTTGTTAAAAATTTGTCCGTTCAATTTTATTTAAATCGTCATGGAATGTTCGTTCTGTGTCAATTATTTGTTTATTAATGCTTTAAGTCATATTATTTATATTTATTTAGCAGATACGATTGGATAGATTATACATTTGGTGTTCGCCTATGTCTGTTGTCATGTGTATTGTGTTCGTAATAAGGATCGTAATTAGGACGAGTTCAGGATACAAATCGGATGTATTGATGACCTATAACGACATGTTTGGATCACGTTCGATGGACGATTTAATATTACACTGCGTACCTATTTCTATTTTTGAATATTTATATCCGGCGTCAATAATACCGCGCGACTATTACAGTGTCGATTATATAAACATGTTTTACGAGTCATTAGAGAAGTGTGTTGTACGCTGCACTAAGAAATGTATCGTTGACGAACATGATCTGCCGACACGTAATTGGTTGCAACAAATTACGGGATAATCGACGGACTTGTATAAAATCGTAATTGAAATTATTCCATTGTCGATTCGCTGAAAATAATGACAAAACGTTTAATTGCATTTGAAGAATTGCAAAATTGCAAACGCAAAATCGCCAGATTGTTTGACTCGATTCTAGTGTCAGTGGTACTTGCCGATGTGTCGCTTGTTCTAAAATTGCGACAAGGATATTTCGAATCTTCGCCAACATATGTACACACTATCCATTGTGACTATTTATTCCAAGTTGTCTGACAAGTTGACGCGGCTTCTCGTTAGGTCTCGTACATTGTTTCTATTAATGCGACGAACGCTCTGTATCGGGACGCTAATGCGACGGATATTCCAGAAGTTACGTGAAATGTTTAAAAAAAAAAATCTCGTTCATCGCGAACGTGTGTCGCGTTCGGCGAACTCTTATGAAATCATTTCACTCGGATTCCGCATCCCGGTTTTTCAATGAAGAAACTAGTATTGATTTCCGATGCTTTTGCTACCGTAATTAACATTTTAATTAATACCGTAAGCCTCTTATCGACGATTAACAATGCGGTATTTATTATTAATCTGCTCTTCAACTTTTTATTCGTTCCCGGTCGATTCGATCCTCTTTCGTACCTTTCTGCGTTACGCGAAAAATGATCTTTCATTTAAACTTTCGTCGCGCGTTCTTTGATTGGAGGTTTAAATTAATTTTTCAATGCCACGATGGTGTTTGATTTTTATTTTCGGAAATAATGTGTTCGAATCGAGCAAAATCGTGGAAATATTCGAGAAGCGTTGAATTACGATGAAACTCGCCGAGGAGAATTTTAGTTGCACAGCTTCGATCGTAGATTATTGAAAAAGTAAGCGGAATAAAATTAAATACGAAAGCCACCTCGATCGTGAACTTCGTTAAAAAGCACTTCGTGAAACATGTGATTTTTAATGTAATTAAATACGACACTTTAATGGAAAAAACGTGTTCATCTCGTATCATACTTAACGAAAATTACGAGTTTTAATCGATGTCGCTTCTACAGACTGGATCTTTTAATTACCACGTTGGAAATTGCTCTGTAAACATTAATAACCAGACCGAAACGAACGAAAAACGTTTCCTTACCTAACCTAAATGACGAAATAATGACAATTAATAAAAATTCTGAACACAATATTTCCAGTGTAAATCAAATCTAAGGAAATCTCCATATAAGGAGTCCAGAAAAATTCACTATAGTTTCCTTCCGATATAAGACGACGGCTCGGGACCGTCTTTCATCTTATTTCGAACAACGAAGAAAGATTATCTAATTTCGAAACAAAAAGCATCGATTTATGAAACGGAATAAAATTGTGCTCAATCACAGTCTCTCGAGCTTATGCCCCACCGCTCGACGGGTCACGAATGACCCGAGGGTTAATTATCATCTCGCCGATTTCAATTCTCATGAATCCGTCTCATGTATCCGGCGTTTACCATTCCCATGAATACTAACGGTCGCATAATTCCGTGATCGATCGACGGGAATTTGGATTGATCGCCGATTACGTAATTAATAATTCGTTTATTAATTCGCGCGACTAATCGATCGTCGAAGTTCCTCGACGCGGCGAGAATTTCTGTTACCGCGTATCCCCGGTTTCGAACTACTTTCGATCAATTGTTCGAACAAGGGGGTGGGGGGGGGCGGGGGGCGAAGTAGGGGGAGTGGAAGGTGGCGAACATCGCGCGTTTAGGGTCGATCGAGCCCCGATTAGGACAATACCGCGGGTTTTAGGGACAGTTTCTGGTCCCCGCGAGAAATATGATCGAGTTCTGGTCGGCGATTCAGTTGTCGGCGGAGGAATTCGGTGTCGGTGTCGGGGATGAGTTTGCAACGATAGGTTTCCACGGGTGAATTCGAGCCCCGTCGAATCGGTTTCCCTGTGGCGGGCGAACGTTTATGGTCGGCGTATCGAGATAATTTCGAGGGTGCTGCCCGGTCGACGCCGAACTTCCCTAGAAACGCCGAGCTTCCGTCGAAAACCCTTTCGACACGAACGTGCTCCGCGCACGAATCGAAAAGGATTTTTAATACCTCGACGCGCGTCGCGTTTGAAAGACTTTTCGACGCTCGTTTCCAAGGTTCGAAAGCTTTAATTTTTAGAGTCGTTGCGAAGAGCAAAGTCCAATGTTCAAATCTGTGCTGGTTTTAACCCTGAAAACAGTTTTTTAATGCCTGCAGAGATATTCGAATTTGACTGTTTTCTAGTGATTTCCAGAGAGAATCAGCATTCGTTGACAAAGACTACTTAGAGTTTCTGTAGAAGAGTTCTTTGTCACAGATGCATCGAAATTCATTGAGAAGGACTACTTAAAGCTCTTGAAAGGGGAGGCATTACGCTTAAAAGTTAGCACTGATTCTTACTTCATACTAAAAATGCCGTTAAAATCAACAACGATTGACTGATTCCGAGTTTATGAAAATTAACGCTACACAAAAGCACAGCCAATGATTTTTACATTTCGTAGAACCTCCTTTGCTATTCGGATGAACGATTATGCAATGGTATTTGCTTTGTGAAGGAAATCTTTATTATCGGTCGTGAGCAACATCGGTTCCGTTTTGTTTTCAATTTTCTATTCTTTTATCAAGCTCTGTTTAGGTCGCCTTTATATGAAAGGAAATTGAGCTACGAAGAAACTTTGTATTTTCTTGTTGTAAATATATTCTAGGTTCTTTATTTGCTTTGTTAGGTGGGATTATTGTTCTTCAGTTTACACGACTGGTTAGGAGACACCCTGTGCATAAAATGAAAACCATAGTGAAAAGGAAAGAGAAAATATACGGAGCCGACTTTTGTTTTCCGCTTTTATTATATTCCCAGCGTTTCGTTGAATTAAACATTATTTTAAATGGGTCGAATGGGTTTTGAATTAGGTTAAACGAGTTTTAAATTTATATTTGCTTATAATTAAACTTATGCTGAATTAAATTTATACTAGTTCGTATTAATAATATCCACTGTTCATAGTTGGCCACGTTTGTGAACTATGAACGTGACGTGAATGATAAACAAAGGGAGGCTTCGTCTGAATAAATTATTCCACCGATATGTTTAATTAACTGCGATATTGGACTAAAAACGATCACCGAAGGAGGAAAGTAGTGTTCGCTGAATTTCAATCGACATTTATGCGAACGCATAACCTCAGAAATGATTTATAAAACAGTAATTTCACCGGCACTTTGTCATTTACTCGGGAGATGCGTTCGTTATAATTTTAATCATTTTCTCCATTAGCTAATCATAATGTTTGGTTATTATTAACCGAATCAATGTTCACTCGAAGCGGCATAAATTATTATTACGTTCCCAGGTAGTGACACTTTGAAACATCCTGATATTAAAGTGTCTGGCAGCACGCGCTTATGATTATGATTATATTATGGCCGTCGGGGGGTTATTTCAGACCCGGGGACCATTCATCCGTTTCCTTCTTTAACTTTTTGCCTTGAAGTACCACGTTATGTTCCTGATAAAAGTTTAATAAAATAGAATACTATTTTCCTCGTCGCATAAAACTACAACACCATTTTTTCGTTGTTAGTACATTTTTAAAACGTAGACTTACGACAAACGTACAATTTATTCGATAATAAATTATGAAGAATAAAATAGAAATTAAATGAATTTCTACTTTTAATGAATTTAATCTTACGTTCTTTTAATATTTTTACAGTTTCATATTTCATCTACTCATTTTTATTATAAATCCGTAAAATCCACATTTATCACTTGCAATTCATGGTTCATAAAAGTGCTCTGACTAAATGTCGAAAATTTTTCGAATTTCCCATCGAAATGGCGACTGTACGAAACGGTCAGAAATTCTACAATCCGGCACAAAAGACAGATTACACTGCGGAACATCCTCCTCGAATAATTACGGTTTCAATGCGCATTATCTCGAACGATTCAAAACTCTTAACAGCGGAAACGAAATTTCGCTCGCTCCTCGTTATCGCGGAATAATCCGGCGGGGGAAAAAAAGTCGCTTTCTCACAAAAATCCACGTTCTAATTATATCCTGTAGTTAATGCATCGCTCGTAAACAAGCGCCATTTCGGATTCGCAACGAACTCTTCCTCGGCTCTCGACATTTTCAACATTTTATAATTTACAATTCCGCGCGTTCACCGGGACCTGTTTGTTGTTCCGTCCGCGTGTGTCGAAATAAATAACGCGAGCGTAACAATGACAAAATGGCTTGATTCGATTCGGGCGCAGGAACGGAATTATCTGTCAGAATAGAAGGGTGGAGGGGGGTAGAGGGAGCCTCGATCGGAGGTTCAGTTTCAACGAAGCGGATTCGAATTGAATGAAGTTCGTTTTATTAGCACGCTTTCAGACGATTTTCCCTAGGAAAAAGTTTCGCAGCGCAATCGATTTCCCTAGTCGAAATTCCGTTTTAACAGTTACGATTCTGATACACGATATTTCATCCGAAATCATAGCTCTATCTAATGCCGATCAAATTCCACAGCCATTTCGGTCAGAGTCGCCTAGGGAATCGAGGGGAATACAGTTACCCCCTCTCTGCCAGTACCGGGCCACGTGACCTGTGCCCCCACTTTGGAGAATCTGAAAAAATTAACAACCACAAAGAGAAGCTAAAACTGTGAAAATATGAACTCAGTGTCTCGAAACATCGGGAAATCGGCATTTGAAAAGGTTTTTTTAAAATTCGGTTTCGAAGCAAAAAATTCTGAAAAAATTCATAGATGCACGTTCCAACAGCTAAAATATGCCTGATTTTTTTCAGAATTTTTGATCGAAGAGGGTGAGAGAAATCACGGTAACACTTGATTTTCTTTGTCGCCCCATTGCTACCCCCCATGTCGACATACAGGGTTGAAAATTGACACAAAGTGTTTTCTTCGGATAAGCTATCGATAAGCTTATTGCAAATTCAATTTGTTTTGCGGGCACGAAGTGTCGTGACCGTTCTAAAATTCTGTGCAAATTTTCTTAGACAATTTTGAGTGCATAATTCACGACTATAAACAATTGAAAAATTCTGGAAAAATTCATAGATGTGCATTCTAATAGTTAAAATATGCCTGATTTTTTTCAGAATTTTTGATCGAAGAGGGTAGGAGAAATCACGGTAACACTTGATTCTCTTTGTCACCCCATTGCTACCCCCCATGTCGACATACAGGGTTGAAAATTGACACAAAGTGTTTTCTTCAGATAAGCTATCGATAAGCTTATTGTAAATTCAATTCGTTTTGAGGGCACGAAGTGTCGTGGCCCTTCTAAAATTCTGTGCAAATTTTCTTAGACAATTTTGAGTGTATAATTCACGACTATAAACAATTGAAAAATTCTGGAAAAATTCATAGATGTGCATTCTAATAGCTAAAATATGCCTGATTTTTTTCAGAATTTTTGATCGAAGAGGGTGGGAGAAATCACGGTAACACTTGATTTTCTTTGTCGCCCCATTGCTACCCCCCATGTCGACATACAGGGTTGAAAATTGACACAAAGTGTTTTCTTCGGATAAGCTATCGATAAGCTTATTGCAAATTCAATTTGTTTTCCGGGCACGAAGTGTCGTGACCCTTCTAAAATTCTGTGCAAATTTTCTCGGACAATTTTGAGTATACAATTCACGACTATGAACAATTGAACAATTCAAGAAATTTGATATCTCCAATTCTCGTACAATACAGTGGCGAAAGTGTAGAGAAATTTTGCGGAAATTGAGCGTAGGGACACGAAACCGGATCCAGTATTTATATTTATACGTCGGTGTCCCTACATGCTTGCGCGAGTCCTGCACGGTGAAATTTCTGTTTATCTTCATTATCGGATCGTTATCGCTCTAATCCGAGTTACACAGAGGCCACTACAGCTTCATCATGAACGACACATCATTCCCAACGGTGTCAGATTGAATTTTCTAATTAGAATATTATTAAAAGTCTCTCGTGTCTATCAGCCCGGTTCACTGCGACCTCCTTTTATCTTAAAGCGTGCTTTGCAGTAGTAATGCCAGTGATAAATATGTATATTCGAACGGGCGCGTGTAAAGAACAATAATGTATTCGTTGAGGAACTCCGAGCGCATAACTGATCATTTAAATAATTTCATGAAGCTTGCTAGAAAGGCTAGAAGAAAAATTTATTCACAGTGTTGCAGATAATATTTTCGAGAAATCGAAATAAATATTATATAAAAGTATATTTCAGACAAATTAAAATGAATATCGTTCTCCACAGTGTTCCAATCTTTTTAGATTGTACATTTTCGACAAATCAAAGTAAACATTGTTGATGTTCCAAATAAGTTTGTTCGAAATGAAGTTTCCGCGTGGTCACCTAACCGTGCTGAATATGCACACCTGCTGGACAAAGTGCAACACAGATTCATAAGACACGACGTATTCAGAACTAGTTATCCTCTGTCCACGTGCGACCAAAATTTAGGCTCCCTTGCAACCACTCAATCTTACTTCGTCATGAGAGTGTCGAGTAGCCATTGATTTATTATTTGTTTACAAACTTGTCAACGACATCGTTCTCGTTGCATTAACAATCTTCATGGAACGTCCGGGTCAGTACAAAACGCCATTATACACACATATCGTTTTCTAAACACGCCTCATTCTCGCCTACTCGATCATGCTCGAGACATTGGCAATAAATTCTCACAGAACTGCTCGTTTCTAGATCACTATTGTATCGAGTCGTAAAATCCGTGACGGACAAATTAAATAGTCGTGAAAATTGGTGAGAAAAGCAGTATCATGATCAATAATGATTTCGATGAGTGTCTTCAGTCGATCACGGTTCGCGAAAATGAAAGCAGAAATTGTGTACGTTCCAATCACATTTAATTACTTGAAATGATAATGATATCCAGCAAACCACGATTAATTGCGCTATTTACGTTTTCAGATGCTGAAATTAATTTTATCCAATTTCAATGAAGCAATTAATACCGCGATAAACTTCGGCAAACATGTGTATCGTGTTCGCATGATTTCTGGCCGTATTCAAACGGCAAAACGTCGTGTTGGCATAGTACCTAATTTTATAATACAATGAATGAAACTTAACAAACACGATTTAGATTATTACTTGTAGACGAAGTATGCCAATCTTCGACAAATCAGGCTTTCGTTGTTCGAAGAAAAGGCTGCAAATTTTATGCGCTCGCGGCAAAAGTGACCAGAGTATTAACTTGTAATATAAATCAGTAGAAATATTCTGACCTGAATTCAATATTTATAAATTATCATGAATATTGAATGATCATAATGTAGCGTGCAAAAATAAATACGCGACTTCGTCGATTTTAATTTTTATCTCGGCGAGGGGTTTATGCAAAAGTGTTTGTAGCGTTTTGAAAATGTCTGACGTCAGCTGCAAAAATACGTAACCAAAAGGTAGATTTGCATGTGAAATTTTAAGACCGTCACCAAAGTCGCTACAATGTCGAACCGACATAATCATCATATAATTGTCTCTGTTACTCTACTAAACTTTTGTCCGAAACATTTTTTTTAAAACTGCTTCTATATTTTGAGGAATTTTCTCGAGGAAACGGGATATCTGTGCGACGCGACGTCCCGTCGAACGCGCGGCCGATAACGCGACAGGTATTATTATTATTACAAACGTCAGTGTCTGTCGCGAATCAGCCAGGTAACATGGAAACATTAGGCGAGAGACCGGTCGCTCGGTGGAAAGTGGTGACATTGACAGCCGATACCGTGACGCGCCGCGCCGGAACGAATTTGTTTACAGGCCTGCTTCGTGCGCAAGAAAATTCTATTTAGCAAATAAGATCGTATCGGACGCCGCGATACCGTTTCGCGTGACACCTGGAATAAGCGTTGCCGGCTATTTGTCCCGGGCTCTCTCACCTGTTCTACATTTCTTTCGCCGGCCGGTACCCTCTGGCAAACAGTCAATTGCAACACTCGCACACCACTCAGGATTTATTCATTAGGATTTTATCACCATCGTCCATTTCCACCATTCATCTACTTTAGCCTGTAATTTATTTATATTCGATATTTAACCGGCCTTACGAATGTCCATTTTAGCTTGTCTTATTTTATTAAGGGGTTGTACACATTCAAGAACCCCAAAAATAGTGGTTTTCTAAGAATTTTTCCTGACAAGACATTTACATTTATTAGTGTACAAAATTTGTACACGTATTTTGGTAACTTTTAACTGTATTTTAACATTTTTTAGTTGTAAAAATAAAAATTTTGAAAGCTGCTGTAGCTGATCTCCAAGAGCTCCTCCAAAAAAGAAGAGCTCCTCTGCCTCGCGGTGATCATGATATCTCTGGACTGGATTTTTACAAATAAAAAATGGTAAAATACAGTTAAAAGTTACCATAATGTGTGCACAAATTTTTAAATTAATAGATGTAAATGTCTTCTCAGGAAAAATTCTTAAAAAATCGCTGTTTTTGTGCCTCCTAACTGTATCTAACCCCTTAATTCCTAATTTCTTCTCTTATAATTACTGCAATTTTAAAAAATTTTTTAATGAACCTCTTCATTGAAGCACATATTACAACAAGAGTTGTATGAAGTCTGAATGGGCACAGTCTTGTCACTGTTACAAACCCACACACGTCGGTCGCATTTATTGCTCGGTAGTTCTAGTGTTAGTTTTACATTAAATAAAATACCTACAAACGTCGCAACGAATACGTCCTCTCGACCTCGGTGAAAGTAAATGACTATGAAATTACGATATTTTGTTAAACACCGCTGTGCCCGATAGAAGATATAAAATTTAACAAAAAAATAATCACTGGGTATTACACAGTGCGTCGCAGTTATGAATAACAACTCGCGTGAAATTAATTAAGCTCTTTGCATTGTATGCAAAATGATGGTGCCAGAAGTATGCGTACGTACGTGACGTTGACGTAGTAATCGTGTTGACGTCGTTCAATAATTCCATCGAGTATGATAAAAAAAAAAGTATTAGCTTGTAAACGGAGTCCTTGGGTTTATCGCTGAAATTTATCGATTCTGTTAACAGACACGAGAAAGGACAATCGTATACAATGGAAATTACAGTAGTTTAAACAGGCCGGCAGATAAAATGTCGTGGAAGAAAAAGAGAAAATAAAACTGTTTGGACAGGACATGATTATTGACTAGGCTATAATGAACCTGCTTGGTTACACAATTATTTACTAATTTCCATGCAAAACGTCGTTTATCGTTACGCGTCGAAGCTGTTACACTTTTACGTTAGTCATGCGCGATTGACGTAACTCTTTGTCCTTATGGTAAACGTACGTCGGTTAACGTTTTTTCTTTTACGTTCATTGCAGAATATCCATGAATAAGTACGTTTAACTAATAATTTCTCCCAGCAGAATTTGTATGATACCAGCAGTTATAAAGTTTTGAAGATTTTAAGCATTACTGTTTCAATAGAAGTAGAATCTAGCAATTAGGATTTATGAAATCACTGTACAGTAAAAAGTGTACCAATTAAGTGAAACTTCACCTTCTGGGACCAAAATTTTGTAACTTTTTAAAATATATAATCCTGTAGATCTTCGCGAGAAAATGCGAAAAATCGAAGTTTTAATGCGAGGAATTCGCTGGTTCGAAAGTTATGTTTAAAGATGAGCGTTTCTTAGCGTTTTGGACAGATAAGGACGCCGTAGAGTGGAGCCGCTGGACGGCACCACAAGCACTATTCTATTTCATGAAATAAACGGGACAAAACATATGAAATTGTTTACGTCGTTTACCAGAGAGACGCAAGATTTGTTATCGATAGAAACAGAAATGATCCGTGTTTGTATTTTAACGAATCGCCAAAAGGAAAAGGTAAAACGGTTCGAAGCTTTTTTGACTAATGGTCTGTCGATCCTCTTTTCATTTTCATGATTTCTGTTACGCTCTTTTTCATCGGATTGACTTTGTCAGCGATAGTTGGCTGAGTATTGTTCCACCGGGACAATATTTCAAATTTTATGCCTTTATTTCGATCGGTCCATTTGTTCGGATTTCGTTCACTCTAGCGTAAAACAAAATTGAACTGTTAGTTTCAGTCACGCGAATGATACATTAAAAAAAAAAATGGTTATACATGAAAATTTGAAATTTCAGCCATGGGATAGCTTATACATACGCATTAGTATACTGTATGAATACTTTTTTTAAGTAATCCCTTGCCTCAGAATGTTAGATAGAAAGAAATATATATCCTCGCAGAATTTTCAAAATTTTTTAAAACGCTACAAATTGGAGATAGTGGTTATATGAATAGACATCCCAATGTTTATTGTTACTTTATAAAAATCAGAATTCTAAGTAGTTTCTTCTTAAAAAAGAAGAGAAAGTAATAAATGGAAAATACCAATAATTGTTACTGCACAAATTTTCATCAGAAATTTGCAATTGCAATAAATGCATGAAAATTCGCAGGAAAAAAAGAAGAAATTGATTTGTAGTTTTTTGAGTATATACAATGTGGAATCGTCTTATTTGTCTGTTGTACTACAACAATGAAGTTCAATCACGTTCGAACGCAGTGGAACAAGAGCTGCGAGCAAAATGGCCGGCAATTTCTCTTCGCTCCTAAATATTTGATTCGCCCCCTACCCCCTCACCTGAGCAGTCCAAGTACCATCCAAGTTCGACGGAAATATTCGCGCAGAGCTGGATCGCCGGTAGAGACAATGGCCGTAATATTCCAGCGGGAAGACAACTGCTGACGAAGCATAAAGTCGAAAAGAGGATGGTAAAGTGAATCGTTTAATTACCGAGACGAAGAGAAAGCGTAACGGTCTAACGAAGCTTATTGCGACTTCATTGAGCCCTTGGAAAGATTGCCCGCTGTAATAGGGTAAACGGGGCACAAAGATTTTATTTGCAATTCTCGCTTCTGTGCGAGCATCCTCGCCGTCTCCCCGGATAAGAAAGAACGAGAGAGAGAGAGAAAGAGAGACAGTGAGAGAGAAAGAGAGAAGAAAAGGAGCGGGACTAAATACGTTTCTGTAATCGATAGTACACCCTTGACGAAGTGATTCTCGTCCCCCTGTTATGCGGACGAGGGTGTCGCGTCCCACCGAAGCGAGCTTTATTTATTTCTTTGAACGCGGAAAGCGCGAAACGAGGAAGGAGGAGAAGCGTCGTTGAGCTTAACTGTGCTTACCGCCGAGCCCTCGTGCCGGGCGATCTTCATTTAAATACAATGTCGAGGGTAATTTCGAATTACGACCGACTCTTTTCTTTTTTCTCTCTGTCTCTTTTCCTTTTTGTAACAAATCGAGTCGCTGGCTTCCACCCAGCGCTTGAATGCTCCTCGTGTAGTCCGCAGCCTCCGAACTTTCTTCTCCCTCGCGCGCGCGCCCCATTTGCCTGAAATATTTCTATTATCAATTGAATGCGATCTTTACGCGAAATTGGAATCTACGTTAAAAAGAGGCGGGTTGCCCGGTGGAAGTTTATTTCCGTTTCTAAGCGATAAGGTATCGGGGTTATGGAACAGAGTTTAAACGAATTTAGAACGAGGACGCAAGACGTAAATCGTAGTTGCACACATTGTGCCGATCATTTAAATACAGTTCCCACCGTTGAAGATGATGATACGTTGAAGACAGTTCCCAGTGTTGACGGATTAGGGGAAATGGCTCGAATTGGGGGGAATACAGTTCCCATCTCCCTCGCAGTGTGACGCATGCGCGACAGAGACGAAACGCGTCACGCGACCTGGACCCTGGCAGAAGCGTGGGGGAATAGTGCGGTAGAAGGGGAAATTAAAGTGGGGGAACAAGTCTTGATGAACTGAGGGGAATACAGTCTTACCACCTCTCCGCCCGTACCGGAGTGGTCATGTGACTCTGCGACGCATGCGCGACAGAGACGAAACGCGTCACGTGACCGGGAGCATAGCCAAAGCGTGGGGGAACAGCGCGGTGGAAGGGGAGAGGGTAAAAATGTTCACAATAGGACTACCAATAACCAAATAACCAATTTCATATTTTTCTTTTACAATTACTATAAAATATAAAAATACTTTCCCCCCAAAAATTCCTAAATATTCCTCGCGTGAATGTCACAATAGAAAATCGAATTAAAATTCTCCTACAGAAATTTAAACTAGACCAATTTTCCTAGTTACTTCCTGCGTTTCAAACATAAAAAAATGGCGGTCTCCTACTATGAAATATAAAAATACTTTCCTCGAAAAGTTCCTAAATACTCCTCCCCTGAATGTCACAATACAAAATCGAATTATAATTCTCGTGAAGAAATCCAAACTAGACCAATTTTCCTAGTTACTTCCGGTTCTAAAAACGTCAAAAAATGGCGGTCTCCTACTATGAAATATAAAAATACTTTCCCCCAAAAATTCCTAAATACTCCTCCCCTGAATGTCACAATACAAAATCGAATTATAATTCTCGTAAAGAAATCCAAACTAGACCAATTTTCCTAGTTACTTCCGGTTCTAAAAACGTCAAAAAATGGCGGTCTCCTACTATGAAATATAAAAATACTTTCCCCCAAAAATTCCTAAATACTCCTCCCCTGAATGTCACAATACAAACTCGAATTATAATTCTCGTAAAGAAATCCAAACTAGACCAATTTTCCTAGTTACTTCTGGTTCTAAAAACGTCAAAAAATGGCGGTCTTCTACTATGAAATATAAAAATACTTTGCCCAACAAGTTCTTAAATACTACTCGCGTGAATGTCACAATAAAAAATCGAATTAAAATCCTCCTACAGAAATTTAAACTAGACCAATTTTCCTAGTTACTTCCGGCGTTGCAAACATAAAAAAATGGCGGTCTCCTACTATGAAATATAAAAATACTTTCCTCCAAAAAAATTCCTAAATATTCCTCCCGTGAATGTCACAATACAAAATCGAATTATAATTCTCGTAAAGAAATCCAAACTAGACCAATTTTCCTAATTACTTCTGGTTCTAAAAACGCCAAAAAATGGCGGTCTCCTACTATGAAATATAAAAATACTTTCCCCCAAAAATTCCTAAATACTCCTCCCGTGAATGTCACAATACAAAATCGAATTATAATTCTCGTAAAGAAATCCAAACTAGACCAATTTTCCTAGTTACTTCCGGTTCTAAAAACGCCAAAAAATGGCGGTCTCCTACTATGAAATATAAAAATACTTTCCCCCAAAAAGTTCCCAAATACTACTCGCGTGAATGTCACAATAGAGAACCGAATCAAAACTTTTGATTCTCGTAAAGAAATCTAAACTAATGTTCCTAGTTACTTCCGGTGCTAAAAACATTAGAAAATGGCGGCCTGGTTGACCAACGAGTCTGGTCGAAGGAAATGGCACCGGTGCTCGAAACTGGACGAAGAACTCGCCTCGAACGCAACGTTTACCGTAGCAATTGAAGACAATAGTTCGAGAGGTATGTCCGGGGGTCAGAGGTCGCGAATTCACGCGCCGTGATTTTCCGGCATCCCGGTGGAGTTTCATTCGAAAAATTTCGGTGGAAACGACGGGTAGACCACGCCGGACCGGAACCGAACGGAAAAACGCAATATAAATCTCGTCCGGTATCGGGACGCACTTGCAAACCGAAACAAAAAAAAAGGTAAATAAATAAAAGAGAGCAGAGCTCGCCGTCATCCTTTACAGCCGCGATACGAACGGGATTTACTGCCTCGAGACAAAGGTCGATCGTTTAAAATCGTTCCGTGAAATCGGCAAACTTGTTGGTGAAACGCTAACCGGTGTGTTTCGTTGCGCGAAAGAAAAAGATACACGAACGCAACGTTTGTTGCCTGCCGCCATTTTTAACGCGACAGTACTTGTGAAGACGTTGCACGAATTTAAACGAAGAACCACATTGTCGTTTAATTTCCGTTCGTTGTAATTTTTGTGGATAATTTTTATTTCGAGGGAAGATCCACGGTCTACTTTCACTATCTATGCGATAGCATAGATAGTAAATAATAAGAGAAAAATATTTCTTTCAGTTTATGTAACGTCACAGAGAAAATGCTTTTACATTTCTACGACTGATATTGCCGGCATGTTTATGTATGGTTACATGTATATGTATGAGTCGATGCCGATGAGTAGCAATGTTTCTATATTTAACGTTTACCAATATAAACGCTGTTGCATAATTTGTTGTATTTAAAACAGAACTGAAATGCAAAACGATAGCCCAAACCTAAACGGAATTTGCTGTTTTCGCGCAACAATTTTTGTGGTTCTTTTTACAGAAAATACAGAAAATCTGCATACAAATTTTGCAGCACATTTATTGTGTACCGAGATTCTGGTTTGCTTTTATTGACTACATTATTTCAACTTGCTGCAGCTGCAAATGTTACTCAACTTTTCTCAACATTAGCATCCGATCTTCGCTCGTGATGCTTATTTACATAAACTTCTTATTTACATGAACTTCTTATTTCCAGAATCAATCAGCGCGTTGAGCATTTCAGTATAAAAATACACACTTCACTTTCACACATAAATATAGATTCTTACATGCACAACAGAAAATCGATATTAATACCGCGGCGCATCGATTGTCAAGGTCTATTTTTCTTTTTTGCGAGAGCTTTAATAACGAACTATTTCTAGCCTAATTATAAGAACACGTGCTGATAATTAGATGATAAACATCAATTTGTAAGCTGTAAACATAAAATGCCGATTTGTATCTCATCTTATATATTCAACACGCGTTCGCACGTGCATCCAGAGTTAGAACCTAACGAGAGCGAACGTATAGCGTGCGATTCACTATATGTTCCTCCATCTATCTGTACGTATCGTTTTAATAGTTGTTGCAGCGTCGATTCGAATCGACTGCGCGGCGAGGCTCGAGAATCGATGAATATATTCTTGAACATCGGTTTCGATGATTTCCTGGATGGAAGAAACACGGTTCGCATTCTAAGACGCAGCCAAGATTGATGCACCGTGCAAGGTTAAGGCAATTTCGATTATGTAACGCGTGGCGTGCAAGAAATCCGAAATGCAACTGCAAATTCGCATCGCGCGACGCGAAAGCTATTGTACGCACCGCTGTCACAGGGAACCGAGCAGTCACGTTTCGTTTCAGCACTATAGTTCTGCGGATTTTCTGCATTCCTCGCGATGACTGATCATGCGAACAAAATTACATTTCTAACGAACGTTTCGCGAGAAGTTCAATTTCGATTTTAAAAACGCTTTTCCGACGATAAAGACAGCAGAAAAATTTAAGAACATTGTTACAGTTGTGGATTTTTATGGAAAATAAAAATTTTGTAGGGATTTGGTTACGTAGACACGAAAGAAGATGGACGCTACGAATCACTATAATTGTCTGCCTTTTTCGCCAGTAGCCGTTCAACTGAAAAATACTTCAAGCAAAAATAATTGTAAAATTGGGCAATTTGATAAAAGTTTTAACGTCTGCTTTAAAAACCGTTGCTTCGAAGAATTAAAGAGCAAGAAATATGGCGATTTAAAATGCCCTATAATAAAGAAAGACAGAAAAATAATATTTACGTTGAAAATAAGATGAAAACATTGCGCATTTTTGTTGAAGTTCTTGTGTCACAATGTTTTCCTGGTTTGCACGCGCGGTGCACGCATGAAGTCCTCCGGTCAAGAGACGGCATTCATAGTGAAACGTGCTCGTCGAGTGTGACGTAACGCGCTTTTTGAACACGTTTATAACTATGAATATTGAAATTACAACGACCGCTTGCTCGCAATGATTATCCCCGTTCGTTGCATCCATTGGATACGTGCAGCAACAGGAACTATGTTCAATATTCACGAGCTATAAAACACTCGTACCACAGATTTCTATCATCCGAAAGAAATATTGTTGCTCCCTTCCCCGGATTTTTTACGGCGCGATGTAATCATTCTGTTTATTACTTACGTAAACTTTCACGTTTGTCGCTCGACGGCCGACTGATTTATGCGCACGGTTCATTCTCATCGCTTCTGTTTCCAGCAATATTTATTTTCATCGGAATGAGAATAATTCTTGTCCGTTAAAAACCTGTTTCAACACATTTCCAATTTTAACACGCTCAAATAACCCCTATTTAGATCAGTTTTATTTATTGTCCACATATTATTTATTACGATATAATTTTTATTTATTCGAATGGAGACATATAAAATTTTAATGTTTCCATTTCGAACACCAGTTAAATAATTAACGTTCGTTTTATTTATCTAACCAGAGACACCGGAGGAACATTGACAGTTGTTTAATTGTCACATGTGTACACCCCGCGGTAGTGGGTATAATTCCGCGACGTATATTCGCCATGCCTCGGCGACATATATAGATAATTGCATACAAAACAAGTGATTCAACGAAAAACGATAAAATGTGAATACACTTTGCAGTGGCCCAATTAGTTAACACTATTTCGAAAAGGTTAACGATTAAAAATCTCGACAGAAAATTTGTGTACCGGTTCTCGAAAAAGTAATAACAACTCGCGAAAATTGATGGCTTTCCGGTCAATTAATTGACGCATTCAACCCCCTCCCCCCACCCCCGGCCCACAGTCCCTCGATTCAATTTACAAGCGGCATTTCACTCGACCGACGTGTCAATTAAAAGTTTATTAATCTCCGGGTTTAATTCCCGGTCAGTGTACAGGCATGTATATGTGTGTGTGTGAACGTGTGCGTGTGGTGGGGTAGGTGTTGATGGGAATGGGAAGATTAGGTTGCGAACGATAGCTGGTGGAGTCGTCGGTGAGTTCTCTCGGGCAAAAACGAACCAACGAACTGCACACGGTTACCGAGTAATTAGAGAACGCGAGGTTATCCGAAGTTATGCCAATTGTGCTCTCTCTCTCTCTCTCTCTCCCGTGTTGTTAACAAATAATTGCCGTCGGAATAACAAGTTTATCGCCGGCTGCTGAAACTGTTCCCGATCCGCAAACACGCGTCGAGAACGCTCATGTCAGTCGTGTTCGACTGCTACGAGCCCGTTCCGTTCTCCATTTCAAGTGTTAGTATGCGAGAACAACTATCGAAGACCAGTTTCCCCGCTGCGCATACCGCGGTGTGTATAGTTCTCCAACGTCGGACGGTGTTCCTTAAAGAATTATCAAACATGATCATTCATGTTCGCAGCACGAGAATTAATTACGCTTTAATACAAAAGATTTAACACTTGAGTGACGCGGAGCTCTCTAAAATTCTGTGTCGACACAGAAAGCGGTTGAACTTCGCCTTGGGAAACCAGAAATTTTTCACTTTTTTCAATACAGTCCTGCACATCTTGACGAGGAAACGCGAAAAATGGATGTTTCACGGCGAGGAATTCACAGGAACAAAATTTATGCAACAGTAAAATGAAAAGTTGTGAAGTAAAAATAGCCTTTTCTGTTTTGATTCAGGAACAGCGTCTTTAATCGTTTTCGGGAAACATTTGGACGATTCTGAGATGGTTCTAGCGCGTTTAAATATAGTCCGAATCCACGATTATGCAATTGTCGGCTGACATGAGCCGCAGGAGCTCGAGATAAGGCAGCCGTCTAATTATCTCGAGCCGACGCGGCGGTGATCCGTCGGTACACCGATATCAAACCGTTCTGGACAGTTAGGGTCGCCCGGAGCTGAACAATGTTCCTCGAATTATCCTGTAAGAAACTGTACGGCCGGCGCGGATCATCGCCAAAGAGAATCGCACTCGGGAAGCTTCCGGCTACCCTTGGATCGCGTTTCGAAAGCTTTTGTGCTGTTCTTGGACTTCCTCCATGGCGCGTTTAACGCTCTCCGATCAATTGCCGTGTCCTCTCGAGACGGCCCGGAGCCCGTCCCGGAAACTTTTAATTCCCTTCTTAAGCTGAATCTCAATCGCCCCGCCTCTCGATAGATTTCAGTTTCTGTTCGCCTAACGCGAAACTTTCCGCGCGGACTTAAGGCGGACTTTGAGGTTAGGTCGCGCGCGAAGCTCGGTGGAATTCTATTTCAAATAGCGAACGTTCAGCAGTCCATTGAAAATCACGCGTGCACTTTTCTGAATAGCATTAAAGTTTTCACAGCAGTATCTCACATAGTATTTTATTCGATGGATTCTCGAATTGGTCGGAATTTTATTTATTGTAATTTCTTTTGGAAATTGTCAGCAATTCTTTTGTTGGATGTTGACTCACACTCGACAAGGTGCAAACGCTTCTTACAAGAGTTATGGGAATTTTATTTCAGCTAGATTTCCATTTAAAAATTATATAATACGATAAATATTATTGATAATATAATAATATAATATAATTATATATAATATGATAAATTAATCATATCATTATATATCAATCATATCATTATATATAATATAATTGATATTATAATATATTATATGTTACATAATCGTGTTAATCATATTATATTATCGTTATTATTACTATTATTGA
>CM052129.1:2419985-2440213 GCA_028454255.1 Halictus ligatus
AATTTTAAAGTTTTCATTGATTTCAATAATTAACCTATAACGATAGTTTAACCGCTGACGCTATAGAATATAAAACTATAGGAAACAAAATATAGAGAACAGTCGTAAATTGTTCCGGCTAGCCTCGACAGTCGCGTTTCCCCGAATTTCGGAAATCCCCTCCGTTCGGTCAGATCCCGGGGATCTGCACCGCGCGAAGAAGAAGTCCGTCTCGATGGTTATCTGGAATATCCCGTTTCCGGCGAACCGTCGCGCGGCTATGAGTTAATGGACTTCCGGCGCGCACGATTGTCAGAGGAAATTCAGCTGTCTTCCCGCCGCCGCCATGGAACCGTGCCTCGTATGAAGATTCTGGCGGCCGGTGTGTGTGTACAGCGGAGAGCTGGATATTTCCCTCAAGTGAATAATAGCCAATCGAATAGTCATAGGTCATAATAAAGCGAGCAGTCGGTCGTGCCGGTGTTAGCGCCTCTTCGCCACACGTTGCTGCGGTCTCTGAAGCTTGCCCCAGGAGCATTCGAGCTGCAACGATCGCGACACGGACGCTGGGTCGTCTCGACCCCACCGTAAACATTCTCCGAACGCGTGTCTTCACGCAAAAAAGAAAAAGAAAAATAAACACGTTACAGGAAAGTTTGATCACCTTACGATCTTTTTCTTTTCATGTATTTGTTTGGTGTTGCTTCAACGTCAAAGGTCATCAGCAACACGGTACATTTTGGTACAGTATATTATACACTTATAGAATAGATAAGGATCTTAGCATTTTTACTTTAATTCTGATATTTTTTGCATTCTATTGTTAGATGATTTATGTTAACTGGTACTTTACATATATCGCAGATCGTGTTCTCTTTCTTATTTAACAGAAATGAATGGGTTATTTCTGAGTGGCCAATTCTGATTCTAGAAATTGAAGTTTGAGTTAGGACGATCTACTCGACTTGGAAATTCCAAGTTTCCAAATACCAATATTTTTGTATATAATTCCTTTTAATTTTGTCAAATACCTGTTTCGTAAAAATTTCGTTTAGGTGGTTTCTGAGATCTTTTAGTCTGGTGTAATGGGTGATTTGTTTCATTTTTGTGTTGCAGGCTGCTAATTTGGCTGCTCTATCAGCGTTTTCATTACCTTGTGTACCGATATGCGATGGAATCCAGCAAAAATTAATAGATTTGCCAGTTTCAACCGCCGAGTTATAACTTTCTCGTATTTCCTGTATATCGGTTGTATCCAAATCTTCAATGGCCATAGCAGCACTCTTTGAGCCTGTGAAAATTGTGAATCTATTCCCAGTGGACTTTTTGATTACTTCTAGTGCTTTGAATGAAGCTAGGAAAAACGAAAACTACCGCTACCGAAAACAGAGCAGATGTTATTTAGTTATGTTATTTATCCTGTACCATTTTTTGTTTTAGAGCCGTCCGTGTATATATTAATTGCTAACGGGTCACCATTTTAAGAAACTGCAGATACGCGTTCTCTGTAAATGAAACAACTGCACAGTTTTTGGCATCGGCCAATAATTTGCATCATTTACAAAAAAAAAAAAAAAGAAGGTGAAGACGTGGAGTTTCTTCACTTGCCGCAGCATCTCAGCATTCGTTAAACAACGTTAGCCTATTAAGAGTAGGTTAATGCTCGGTCGACCCCACTGTCGAGCATGTTCGCCCCGGTTTGTTTGAACGATAACAATAACGCGCGGTCGAGATGAATAATTGGTTAAACGAAAACAACGAATAATTTGGTCAGCTGATCGCAATCTAGAAAAAATAAATCCCGTACGAGCCTTATGGGAAAACAACCCGCGGTGACTAATGGTGTTTCAAGATGGAGGTGTTGTAATACGTTGAACAGATTGTTACCGACCGCGGTAAATTCGTTTATTTCTGAAATCATTCGGTCATCTTCGTTTTCCGCGCTTTTCGCTGTGCATCCGCGAGATACAACGAGGAGAAAATTTAGAAAGCGTGTCCCGAGTTTCCTCGAACTCCTCTCCCGATGTTGGGCAAAATATCGCCGGAACTTTTCACGGATGATCGGCTTTGTTAACTCGGTTCGATGCGGGGGGCGAAAGTTGCGCGTGCCGGAAAGTTTTTAATCGTAGTTCGCGAAGATTATTAATCTCGGGGCGAACTTGTTCCGCACGAAGTGCGTAAAATGTTCACGCGAACCGTTACTTGTTGCTCGCCGAACAAAAATGATAACGCATTCCGTTCTCCGGTTAAGAAAATGCTATCGTAATTACGGACGAGCAATATTCAATTAAATCGATTAGCACCGACACGCGAAAAACGCCTTGAAAATTCGATAAATGTAATTAAACGTTACATTCAATACACGCGTTACACCGCATTCGATTGCGATAAATGTTATTAAATAAATTACATTTATTTTTGCGCGTGCGCACGACGCCGACCGGGCTCGATTCGCCCGGCGCATTGTTGTCAACAATGTCACTTTGTTTCTCCGCGTGCCCGTGTTTTCGCACCAGAAAATATCCATTAAAACGCTCATCGACAAGCACAATCGACACTGTGCGTTCTAAACATTCGCGGTTTTCATTGAATACCGATATCAATTAATTCATCTCGCTGAAAACGGTCCCGGTTGAAAATTGAAAATATGTAAAGTCATTTTATTTCGGTGCTGTGACCACAGCCGCGGAGTTTATTTAATTTTCTCGTTGCTTTATCCGCGACTGCAATTTGTTACAGTGAAATCTTCGAACGGAGCTACACGGTCTTAGTCAGTTCGGCTACACGATCTGTGTCACTGCGCGAAGGCGTCACAGAATTAATTCCGTGTCGAATGCGAGAGAAAATTGAAAAGATTTCTGAAAATATACTGTCCGCTGTAATCGGTTCGCCTTTTCTTTTTTTCTTTTTAATTTCGAGACGAGATCAACGAGTCAAAGCAGACGATACTTATCCTGGAAATCCGAATAGAATCGCGAGTTAATTAAACTGTTGCGACGCTAAGCGGATGTTGTTAGATTTGTCTGTAACGTCCGCAACGTTACAATTTCCCATTTCCGCGGGTATTAGATCTACGCTGGGAACGAAGTGGTAATTGCTGTAGAAATTAAGCAAGTCAGATCCACCGTGGCCTGTTCGAGATTTAGCAAATCCAGTTGCTCCACAAAGGGACATAATCGTTTAGCATAAGGTCGAAAGTTCAGTCCGGTTCGGCGCGCACTTGTAGAACAAATCAGGGATTAGCACGATTCAGGAATTTCCCTGGCCACCGTTCGCACTTCATTCCCGCGTAAAGAACAGTGGAAAATTCGGAAAATTAGAGCACGTTCGAAATTGTTCCCGTCGAGCGGGAACAGTGAGATTTATTTTCCTCCGTTATTAAACTCAGCTTTTGGAAATAATAATGATTGAATGACCGACCGAAACACGGCGCAGTTTGTTTTTATTTATGATGTTTTTTACACGGACTTTAAATATTTTTAGCGTTCGTCGAGCTGAACGAAATGAAAACTGTAATTCAATCGCGTATTATTCAGTCCGACTTTTGACGTTAAATTGACCGCAAATAGATGGTTATTAGAGACCATTCGACCGTGTTAATTTTCACGGAAAAAGTAGGGATTTTTCACCGACTGATTTTTCTCGTCATATATATTTTTTTTCAATCCATAAAAATATGAATGACGAGTCGACAGATGAATGTAATATCGAATCTATTTGCTGGAATTTTCCGTGCCATGTTGATGTTACTCGTATAATTGTTTGTTATAGTAGTAGTTCCGTTTCATTTTCGGGGAATACTGTCGGACACTTTGTGTCAGAGTTTGCTTATTTCTGTTGTTATAATGTAATATCGAAATACACGTCGACTGCAGAGCCAACAACCATAAAATTCCACAGAATTGAAGTAATTTACACAATGAATCAAAAACTAGAAAATTAATTCGTACGTCGCGGAATTTTTAATTAAATCTCGAGCGGCCAATATATCAGCGCAGAAATTAATTTTCAAACCTGGCTAATGAGACAATGAACATGTGAGATCATATTTACGAGATATTTCAGCATTTACTCCCAACTTCACACATTCATTTCCGAAGAATACTCGGTATGAATGCACCGCGGATTCGCTTTATGCAATGAAAAAATCATTTATTGAGTATTTCCATCCAAATTTAATTTATTTTTCGCATACGTCACCTTTGCGTTCTTGTTATATGTTTTTAGTTAATTAATGAAATAAATACATCACATTATTTTACCGTTATTGTATCCACGAGTGTGTGAAATAATATAAAATGCTGCAAATAATGAAGGTTTGACTGATTTTTCATTTTATTTTTAATCAGAAGGAATTCTTCATGGAAAATGCAAGATACTAATTAGTTGAAATTATTAAAACGAAGAAGGCAAATTTTAATTTTCAGAAATATTCGCAATGTAAAATAAGTAGTTCAAAATGACTGATTGTGTATAGATTTTTTGATGTTCCTTCGCTAGATAATTAGGAGACTGCAGATCGTTATGCAAAATAACAAATTCAGTAACAAGTTCAGAAACTAAAGTAGCCATTTTTGTCGCAAGTACATAAAATTTGCAACTTTAAAAAAAGAAAGAAGACCAACGAAGCTACAGCAGCGCCATTGTTTACGTTGTCGGCCACGCGCGCTCAGATCGCCTCCCTGACAGGCATCATGCGACCGAATAATGCAAAATAATGCTCGACAACGCAAAAGTAAGACCTTCCTGGTAGCGAGCGCACTAGATTTATCCTTTAACTAGCGCTTTTGACCACTGACAAGTCCCATCTTTGCATTATCGAACAATGATTTGCCGCCTCCCGAACCGTTGCAACCTTGTACGACCTAGCGTTGTGTGCGGCACACCATGGCACACGCACACGGCACTCACACTGGGGCGGATCAAGGCCATCTGGCAAAGCTGGCCCTTAATGGCACGCGTGGCCGACAACGTAAACAACGGCGCTGCCGTAGCTTCGGCCATGCGCGCTCAGATCGCCTCTCTGACAGGCATCATGCGACCGAATAATGCAAAATAATGCTCGACAACGCAAAAGTAGGAGCTTCCTGGCAGCGAGCGCACTAGATTTATCCTTTAACTAGCGCTCTTGACCACTGACAAGCCCCATCTTTGCATTATCGAGCCATAAATTCGCGCCTCCCGAACCCTTGCAACCTTGTACGATCTAACGTTCTTGTTCTTGACAGATGTCCGTTCATGAGCATCGAGAAAATTAGAGATCTCTTCCGTACACGCCGAAAAGCAGCAGAGAACCTCCTCGGTTACCAGACACATAAAGGATCAATGCATTTCATAGTGGATGCCGAGATTGAATGCATAAGGTTAGAGGACAGGCGGCGCGGTACACACGAGAAAGACTTATCAAAATGGAATTCCGTCCGGAAGCGTAGGAAAAGTGGCTTCGTGTCTGATGGAACCCCAACAGGTGTTCAGGGGCTGGAATAGTCGGCATAATGCCTTTCAAATCAAGTCGGAAGCTCGGATTTTCCGCGCGTTCGCATGCAAATGCATCCTTCCGATGGACGGATCGCGTGTAAACATCGCGCGAGCGGATTATTCGCGTGTTACGGACCTGTCATCGCTGCTAATCGATTTTTCCTCGGCCCGCGCAAAGTCACATCCTCCGGCCTGCCGACTTAGACGGGACTGACGTATCCTGTTGTTGCGATTTTTCGCGGAATTTCTCGGCACGGCCGCGGCACAGTCCGTCGGGATCGTGAACGGAATTTTCTTTCCTTAACCCATTGTACCGTCTAACACCATTTGTTGTCCATTTTCACAAACGCAAACCTCCTGTACGAAATATTGAACTGTTCAGCAGAAGAACGCCGCGGAGTTTCTGAATATTTTACGGCAAGCAAGGACCTCGTTGTAAACGAACGGAAGCAATAAAACAAACAATAATTCGCCAGCTACTAGGTACCACCGTAGACTGGAATTGTGCACATTGTCTTCTTAAGTGTGGCATAGCTTGAAGTTATATTTACATAACTATCGTTGCGTAACTGCGAAGCTATTTACTGTTTTATATACAATACAATCCAGTCACAGTTATGCGGAATGTTAACCAGCTCGCATTGTTATATTTCGTTGGGTAATTGTATCCTTCCAAGGTACTGATTTAATCCAAGGATCTTTCCTCGTTCCGCCATTGCATCTGGAATTTTCTTTTGTCTTGTAGATCCTTTGAATAAATAATTGCTCCGGTAAAGACGAATTTTATCAGTTCCGAGGTGGGTTTCAAGCAGTTTAACACTGTTTTTGAATACTTCCGAGGTTTCTACCGTTTTGTGTTCGACCTATTTCTCGCGAACGCGTAAATCCGTATAATTATTGTTATCGTTTCCCCTTTCATGCGGTTTGCTTTTCAATAATACCACTCCAGGCCAGTCGATTGTTTGGAATGCTGTATTTCGGGAGACTGAGAGCAACGTCGGTAATCATCGAGTGCGGCCATAATGCGACAAGGATTTTCCGCCTCATTATTACCGTCTCGTGTCTGAGATATGCGGCCTCGGGGGAGGAAAAGAGTTCAATACCGGTTCCCCGGAGGAATGTTATTGCGAGCGAAAGCCGGAGAAATGAAGACGCCGAGAGGACACGCTCAATGTCGAGGTCCACGCGAGAAGCCATTTTCTTGCGTCCTAGTCGTGGTCGTCGTCGTGGTCGTCGATCTGAGAACGGTTCGCGCCACGTAATTGCCGGGCAACCATTTTACTTGCTCCACCCTCAGAAATTACTCGCCCGTCGGACGATCTTAATGGATTCTATCGGCGTTCTATTCCCCCGCGGTTACTTTAATCGAACATGCTCAAAAATGGACACATGTGTCTCGAACGCGAGCTCTCCGCGTCCTTCAGAAATCTAGTGGATTGTGGCTCTCGTGTAATTATTAGGCGGACCTATAAGCAATCAATTATTTCGAAGTCTGAAACAAACTTTGTGGTAAATTCAAGGTTTTATTTCTTAATTTATTATATAATCTCATGTATACTTAATTTTGGATCAGGTTCCACTAGAGATTTCAGGGTGTCATTATCAATGTTAATACTAAATATGTAGATTGCAATTTTTGAAAAAGGAATGAATATTAAGGCAAGCTTCAATATTTGGCTTCGCTATGAGTGTGTCTACATTAAGATGCCTCCATTTTATTACAGGGTTGTAAAAGTAAATTATACTTTTTAGAATATTTGGAACACGGGCTGGTTTACCGAAAGCTGTAAAACTAAAGGCAAAACAAATCCTTTGCAAATAATTGATTGCTTATGGGTACCGCCAATGTATTAACTAATTGTTTTGCCCCTGTGCTAAACCTTCGTCAATCCCATTAAGCGGTAACATTTTTAATCCTCGTCTGTACCTTGTATTTAATCGGTTCTTTTCAATTTGTTGGAACATGGTATTATATCGCTATGTAATTGTGGTTACATATTGGTTATATATATTGCTATATAACTATTCGAAATTAATTAAATGGTTCGTTCACAATTTAAAGATCCGAGGTTCAATTTTGAAGTTCGAAGTATGAGATGCACGAATTCAACACGTTTCGTGGACGGAATAGAACTTCCTTCGTCGGATAATTACTTGCAGATACTTCGAGGTCATTTCCACAATTCTATAAATAAAGCTTCCTATAATACAGTATAAAGTCCAAGGTAGCACTTTCCACAATCGTTAGAACCGGTCTATAGTTGTTTATAGTCCATCGACAAGCACGTGCGCCTACAAATTCGCGTCGCATTGGTGAAAGCTCCAGCTGCGATAAATAAATTATAAATCTTTCTTCCCCCCCCCCCCCTGTGGGAATGCTATACGTGAACGGCGCGGAGTAAAAATACCATCGGTGACATTAACATTGTTGGAATGGCATTGCATTGTCAGAAATCGTGCGTGAAGTTATGTAAGTAAACGCGGGACGTTTCTATTGTGAACAAACTGTATACTAATGACTTAATCATCTCCGACCAGATCTGCAATAATAGCAATCGCGTGTCACGGGATCATTAATTGTTAAACATGTTATTTCGGTTGGTTCGAGAGATCGTCAGTTGATCTACCAAATTTACGTTTCGTGCGTGTAATATCTATAATTATTCTTAATTTTCTATTCGTTTTTACACGACGAATGTAAAACTTCTGTATTAATGTTTGACCCGCTGACAGTTGAATAGTTCTTAGAAATTGAGAATCACTTCTCAAATACTGCTATACGTACTATAATATATACAATACTATACTATACTGTACTATACTATACTATACTATACTATATACAATACTATATTATACTGTACTATACTATACTGTACTATACTATACTATACTGTACTATAATATACTATACTATATACAATACTATACTATACTGTACTATACTATACTATACTGTACTATACTAAACTATAATATATACAATACTATACTATACTGTACTGTACTGTAATATACTATACTGTACTATACTATACTGTACTATACTATGCTATACTATATACAATACTATACTATACTGTACTATACTATACTATAATATATACAATACTATACTATACTGTAATATACTATACTGTACTATACTATACTATACTATACTGTACTGTACTGTACTATACTATACTATACTATACTATACTATACTATACATATACTATACATTATAAATCAGACTTGGAAGAAATTGACCTGTTGTCACGTGAGTTCGGTGCACATGAGAACAAGTGAGCAGTAATTAAATAATTGTAGGAATATTTCGGCAACTTTTAATAAAGTTATCTCGACGAGGCTGTTCCCATCAGTACCGGAACGATTAAACGAACGCGATCGATAGCAGCGCAGGCGCGGCGTCTTTAATTTAAAGTCGGTTTGAAATTCTCAATCTGTTCGACGGAGAATGGAAGGAAAAAAGGCGATCTCAGATTAAAAGATCAGGTTCCGTGATTTACGAATGCATATCGTTATATCTCGGCAGCCTACGGGGGAGTATAATAATCTAATAAAAAAAAAAAACGACGAACCCGTCCCGACAGACGCAATAACGATAAAATATCATGCCTCCGAGGAGGACAATCCCATAAGGATCGGCGTTCATACCGGGGTACTGTTTCGATGGGTTGCCATAATGAATCGTGATTTCTATGGACGTTTCGTGCAGGCGTTTCGAAACACGTTCTATGCATTTTTTTAAGTGAATCGTCCTCTCCAGACGAATTTCGAGACGCATCGAACGCTGCCGTAACGTGCAAACTTCTGTACTCTTAGAGTCCCACGGAAGAATTTCAACGATTTACGATTTAATTTGCAATTCTACGAAGAAGTAATTGAAGATTTTTATCGGAGTCACGTTTTCTGCGAATGTAGGACGAAGAAGGAATAATAATATTCCCGTAGAAGTATCGGGGGATGCAAATTGGACGTCGTCGTGTTACTTAATATTATTTTCTAATTTTTTTTTCTAGTTAAAAATCATTACATTTTGTAGACGTAATTATTAAGAGTCTTGAGTTGTACAATGTTTACGATCAAACTGCAAATTTGTACTTAGGTAACACTAATATTTTAGGTTATACTGATTTAATAGTAGTTACAATTTGTCTGACAAATTAAATTGTTTTTGTTACAGAAAGTTTACGAAGTTCGTGGGTGCCTCTGCTTTCTCTACAAGTCACATTGCTGTAAGTATACAACAATTAATTAGTAACTAACCCACGAAGATAAATTAATGCTCAGAACTGAAGGAAAACGATTCTACTGCATCTATGTTCTTCGCAGAAAAATCCAGAAAATCCTTTTCGGCGAAAGCGAATAATTTCAGCAGAGATTTCACGAGTCTTAAAAACGTCTTGCGCTTAAGAAAATCCGAGGAGATTTGTAACACCGACATAAAACAATTCCGGCTGAAATTTCTCGAGACAGAAAATTGGTAAGATTGACATAAAACAATTCCGGCAGAAATTGCTCGAGCTTGAAGAATTTCTCGTTTCCAATAAACCCCGGGAAAATGTCTAGCTTCTGCGAAATGGGCTAATTTCGAAAATTTCCGGTGCGCAAAACTTTCCACCTCGTGCGAAGTTCTCATTTTTCGAAGTTCACCGCGCGCGCAGTAAATCCCGCGCTAATTCGCGCCGAGGCAACAGCATTACTTCCACGTAATAGATTGGTACCTGTACTTAGACGAAAGAGACGTCCACCAGGTAATCCAATCTGGCTGTTACTCTATCAATGTGCTCCAAGGTGCCATCGTACATTGCGGGATCATTGTCGGGCAGTGTTTTAGTGCATTGTGACACGCGAAATTAGAAACGGTGTGCCCCACCATCCAACTCTGGACCTAGCGTGACCAATCAGACAGCGCCTTGGAGGATTCAATTAGTTGAAATCGCACGAAACCGACTTGCTGCTCCTTTTTTAATTTTCCGTTGCTTTGGCAAAAGAATATTAATCATTCGAACGAAGTTCCACAATTCAATTTTATTAGGGGTACCGTAAGTAATCAATCATTTGCAGAGAATTTTTTTTTATGTTAATACTGTAATAGTACAAAATATTCCAAAAAGTATCTCTGTACCATTATTTAACACTTACGGCACCCGACAAAATGACGGATTCTAATATTCTTAAATTGCGAATGCTGAGATTGTAAGAACGCATCCATGAGTAATTATTCAACAAATTGATTTGTTTGGGTATATATTATTAAAGAAATGGCTACAAACGGTGATAGATACATTCATGTTATTTTTATAAAGTATTGTAAAACAGTCATTTTTAGTGCTCCGTGAACCTAGTGTTAAGAAATAAAACATTCACTTCTGTAGAAGATGTAAGGAGTCACCTTGAATCATATTTTGCTTCACGAATCCTGGATTTCAATAAGAGGGGGATTGAAAATTTGCAGGAAAGATGGCAAACTGTCCTTGATGATGATTATATAATAAATTAAGAAATAAAAACTTGAATTTACTACAAAGTTTGTTTCAGATTCCGAAAGTAATTGATTGCTTATAGGCCCCCCTAATATTATGAGTTTCTTATTATCGAAAAGAGTTGAATTGTGTGACGGATAATTTTCTGAATTTCCGCGATACTATTTCATCATTTTCGGCGGGCCGGGGGAAAGTTTGCGGACAGCTCCCGTGGGGAAAATTCGCGTGCATGATTCGCGGCCAAAAACAATCTCAAGTACGCCGCAACTGTACGAACTGCGAAATCGACGGAACTAATAATTTTAAGCCACGCTGAACCGTATCTTCCACACTTTCGATCAATATAACTCACTATACATATGCATAGAATACACACGCCGAGAAAGCTCGGCAACTTCGGAACGTTGTTATAGCGCGCGCGATGTTTGAGCATAGTTGGATCGATCTTCGGAACTTTTATTGCGCGATATCTTTGTTTAATCGTTACTTTTGCATCCCGGCCGTCAGAGATTCCGCTTAAATGGAAAACTTCCTTCGCCAAGATTCTTGCGAGCGATGTAATCTCCACGGAAATTGGTATGTAATGTAGTTACAAACAATGGATATTGAAAACGGGAACTTGGGACTGCGGTTTGCTCCTGCGTTAATCTCGCCTGATTATAAACAAAGCTCTCTTGGTCGCAACGAGTTTCATTCGATTTTATTGCGACGTTCTTTGCTCACTTTTTGTCAAATGTAAAACGGCAAATATCGAGCACATTTCATAACCGTACAGCTGTCGGCTAAACTTCACTTCGGGAAACCAGAAGTTGATAACTTCTTTTTATGTTGTCCCGCAAATTTTGGCGAGAAAATTCCGAAAATCCGAGTTTTAGGCTTAGGAGATCGGTAGTTCAAAAGTTATGCGTGTGTACAATTGTACGGTTTTCAGCGTTTCTGACAGGTACGGGCACCGCCATATCCAATGAACGGATCCGCGTTAGGTGACGCGGCCTCACCTGTCAAAACGCTTCGAATCTGTCACTTTTGAACGCACATAACTTTTGAACTACTGATCTTCTACGATCAAAACTCGGATTTTCGGTATTTTCTTGCCAAAATCTACAGGATTACGTTTGAAAAAGTTGAAAATTTCTGGTTCCCTGAGCTGAAGTTTAACCTCGTTGCCTCTTGAATTTATCAGACGATGTCGTTCGAAAAAAAAGAACCACCGCAACATATTTAACTTTCAGCGTGGTTTTGCACGTATTCTGCAGCTATACGAACTTAATTGGAGCATGCATTATATTAAATTGCTGGCATCCGAAGCGTGTACAGAATATTTCAGCGGGATGCAGCAAAATTCCGACGATTGTATGGAACAATACGCAACAAAGAGCATAGAAGTCCATCGATAATTCGTTTATGTTCATCCGGAATGGAATGCTGCCGGTCTAACGAAAATTAATTCATGAAACGAGTATCGAGTAAAATCATTTAATTATTACTAGAACTTATTCGAAGATAATACGGCTTCCATTAAAATTCATTCGACTTCGGGCCGCCTCTGCGAAGATGGTCGCGTTCGAGACCCCGTATTAATTCGATAAATTATTGAATCGGCTGCTTTCGCGTTCGATATTTTTCGAGGGAAGCGGCGAAAACGCCCGACGGTTCTGCGGCACAATATGCAGATAGGAGAACGGAACGGAAGGTCGTCGGTAATTTCATTCGACCGTACGAATTGATCCGGTTACCGCGTCGAAAGAAAAATTCCCGCGGAACGACGGTTTTCCGGTCCGCCGGTCCTTCCGGCGACGTCTTGCATAACCAACGACGTCGCCGCTCGGATATCCCGACGTCCCGAGGTATCCGCGTTGAATCCATTTCCGGGCCATCGGCGAAGATATTGCGCTCCCGGCAGTCATTAAATCTGCTCGCGGACACGTAACCGCGATATGGAAAAGAGAATCGCGATGCGCTCCTGGAAATCCGCGTTTGTTTGTTTCTCCGCGTTACGCCCTTCCATCGTCCTGCGCCATCACTGTGCGGCGAAACTCGCCATTGACTGTCTTATTCTTCATTTAGAAGGACTCTTTCATAGTAATTTCCTGATCCATTGCGTCTCGGAATATTACACTGCACCCTCTAACAGGATACCGTAGTATAAATCGATAGGCGATTTTTGGGAATTTTTTCGGCGGAGACTGTTCCTTGCAGCGATTTGTAACTTTATGAGTTCGTTAAGGTGTGTTTCAGGAATGCGCAGTATTTTTTGTAGCTCGAAATACTGTGTCAGTTCGAAGTTGCGTGAGTTGCACTATCTCGATGCACCGGCTAACAGGATACCGTAGTATAAATCGATAGGCGATTTTTCGGAATTTTTTCGGCGGAGACTGTTCGATGCAGCGATTTGTAACTTTATGAGTTCGTTAAGGTGTGTTTCAGGAATGCACAGTATTTTTTGTAGCTCGAAATACTGTGTCAGTTCGAAGTTGCGTGAGTTGCACTATCTCGATGCACCGGCTAACAGGATACCGTAGTATAAATGATAGGCGATTTTTGGAATTTTTTGGGGAGACTGTTCGATGCACGATTTGTAACTTTGTGGGTTCGTTAAGGTGTGTTTCAGGAATGCGCAGTATTTTTTGTAGCTCGAAATACTGTGTCAGTTCGAAGTTGCGGGAGTTGCACTATCTCGATGCACCGGCTCCAGGGAATTGTTCTTTGATTACGGATTGAAGGTCTGCTGATGATCTAAAAATTGCATCGTGTGAAAGAGTTCTTAGAGAATCGAAATTTCATTTCGAAACATTTTTAAAAGCGTTGTCCGTGAACCCGGAAGCGTCTCTATTAAATTTTACTAATTGCCTAAAATGTTCGGCGACGTACATGAATTGTTCGGTGACATACATAAATTGTCCAACTCGCCGCGCACCGGTTTTCGGTAAAATAATTAAAACTCTTGCTTTGCGCGGCATTTCGTTCAAATCTCGGGAAATAGAGGCTGTCGATCAGGATTTTCCAAGCAGCCTTTATGAAACATGATATTAAAATTTCCTAAAATGGAGTTCCCCAATCAGACTCTAGAAGCAATGAACCATGATGTCTCACTGGGAGGAATTTTTCTGAAAATTGGAATAGTACATCCCACATTTTTCTCTGAATTTCTGCTCCTTCCTTTTCACAACGAAATTGGTATCGCCAAATTTTAAATTACTCCAGCTTTTAATTTACAGTCGTCGTTTGTATACGATTCGTAACAAAATACCGGCAAGAGGAAATAATTTAATTTTAATTACGCTACAGGGGATGTCGAAAATTATATAAACACCAAGTTGATAACAATGGACAGCTGATAAAATATATCTTTTGACAGAATATTGAGAAATTGTCTTACAGTTACTAATAGAAGGCAATAAATATATTTCCGTAAGCGTACGTCTCCTTTGAGAAACGAATTATTGCTACGAGAAGCAAGAAAGGATTTCCTGGAGAAAAGTAAAATTTTTTGGGAACACTTGGAGTCTGTGGTCGGTGCAAACGCAGTGGCATTTTCGCGAATTCATGCTCCCCGAAGGGCAATCGGCATCGAGAGCCATTAGCCGAGGATTTCCAATTAAACCGGGGGCCCGTCAGCGAAGAAGTTCGCAGCCGGGAATTCCGGAAAAATTCCGGGAGCAGACGCCGCCGAAAATCAGTCGCTGCACTGTGCTGCTGATGCACCGGAACGGGGTATACGGCCTTATGCACCGCGCGCATTAGATCGATCGCAGCCCTACAGAGGAAACTGCATTGCAGCTACCGAACACGCGGACCGACCTGAAATTTCCAATTTCGACGTGTCTCGATTGCATGATTCTCAAAAGTCGCCCGGCCGCGTTCCGTTGTCCCCTCTGATTGCTGTTTCATTGCACTTTGCTGGGCCGCGTTGCTGTAAATTATACTCAAACGAACCTATTCACGAATCTGCTAAAAGAAAAGAAAAAAGGAGCCCGATCAGCACAGAGACGCGAAACGTTTAATTACCCACCGGCACCAAAAAATGAACACCCTTCTGTTGTCACAGAGTATTTCATCCCCCGTCGCACGGTTATGCTTGCACACGGCCCGCCATTATCGGGGCCATCGATCTTCATGCAAAATGTTTGCAAAGATCGAGAAACAACAACAGTATGTTTATCGGGAAGTTTAATACCGTTCCGCTTTATTTTCTGTTCACGATAACATTTTATTCGAGGGAATGCAAACTCGCTGAGATTTTTGTTACGAGATAAAATATTATTTTACTGCGTTCTGTATTTACTCGACATATGTCGAAAACGCTAATAATTTCCATTGGCTTACAAAAATATTAAAACTGAAACTACCAAAAAGACACAAAATTCTTACAAAAGTGTGTTTCTAGTATCAAACATTGTAAAATAAAAAATCGAACGACTAGTTCCAGTATTAATACAGGCACTTCTACGCTCGATGCTGTGCTTACGACTCAACTGACCAGAAAATCCTCGATCAATAATTCAATTCGTTCGCCAAGGAAATTCCACGCGAACGCTCGCCGCGAAAAATCTTCGCGACAGATTTACGAGCGATGTCCCTCATAAATCCGGCGAACTGTAAGCCGGGACGAGAAAGGATTGAATAAATAGTGTATTAAACTTCCCCGAAAGTCTTCGAGAGATCCAGCATCTGTATCGGTTTATCGAGCACTCGTTCCGATTAACCGTTTCCGAGGATGCGCCCCGAGAAAGATCAACAGACAGTGGCTGTTCGCGGGGCAGACACGGATTAATTTCATGCGACGAAGTTCATTAACGAGCCGCGCCGATTACCGAGATCTCGCTGCGCCGTCGGGATCTCGCAAGTGCCGACGGGAATTTCCCCGGAAAAGAAACGGCGGACGCGCGTCCCGTCGACGAGAAGTGGAAATTAAAATGATCTCGACTCGTCCGCGCAATCAACGTGTCCTCAGAAACGCAGCTTGCACGAATATTTGCTTCATTAGCGTTCCCCGAGTGTCGTCCACTGCTACGGATTTGCATTTCGTTAAGCTCGCAAGAAGTTTAATTGCTAATTTGCAATATTTCGCCGCCGTTCCGTTCCTTCGCCTCGGCGTTTGCGTTTCAATGAATCGGGGCGGTTGAACAAGACGTTGGACCGTTTTCTTCGTTGCTTTCTCCGTTTATCGTTCATTTAGCATGCCTTCCTTAATGCGACATCGATTTACTGAAAAAAGAGCGTTGGGAAAGAATTTTTCTGTGCACACTGTAAGCGAAACAGTGAAACAGTGAAAGCAATGTTCTGTGCTTTCTGTGATCTTTATGCGTTAAAATAAAATTTTTAATGCTGTGCGTACATTGACATCAATAAACAAACGTCCGTCATTAACGAAGAAATTCTGGATCGCTCCTAGACGGTTTTTGACGTTATTTACGGTTCAAATGGGACATTAAACAGCATATATCGCGATGACAGACCACTGGGAAGCATACGTTCTTACTTATTAGCGAGTGTGAAGGTCGATGTGTTGCTCGGACGGAGTTCGACCGAAAATGAGTGCCGCGTTGTACAGGTTCGGCGACCAACCGCTCAAGAAGAAATTCTGTATCGCTCCTAGACCGTTTTTGATGTTATTTGCGGTTCAAATGGGACATTAAACAGCATATATCGCTATGACATACCGCTGGGAAGCGTACGTACGGCCTTCAGGCGCTGGTCGAAATTATCAAACGTTTCGATAAGAGTTGGGAATACATCTTACAAAGTTAACCGCGGCAAACACGACCTACAAAGATGCCGGAGTTATGATAGAAGCGGTTGTTTTCGCTGAAACTTTTGCCGGGTAATCAGAGGCTGTTTCAATTTAGCAATTCAGCAAACTGAAGCTGAACAGTTTCGACTACGCGACAGGAAAAAGCGGGTAATTGACAGTGAACTGCGACGGTCGACGGGACACGCTAGTTTGTCAAGGTAGTTGATTGGTTGAAAGCCCACGGGCAGGACGCGGGGACGGGAACTTTCGCGATTGTTTATCGCAGACAGCCGTCTAATGACGCGCGGCTCGCGATAGACGAGAAGTTAAGAAGTTTCTCGGAGTTCATAAGTTTTCCTATCAGCGGGACCGTTCTTCGGCCGTGCGACAGTTGTTCCGTGGAAAAGTTGCGTGGAAGGACGCGCGTTCTGCGAGTCGATAGATCTCAATTTGATCGCCGCGAGTTTCGGTGCTCGGAAAGAAATCGATTATCGCAGTGGGATCTCGAATTCTTTTCTGAAACTCTTCGCACCCTCGGCGAGCTTCATCGATCTCTCGCTTCACGAAATTTTTTGCTACCGTGCTTATCGTGGCCATCTTGTAAAGAATTCTCAAGTCTGTTATAAATTCAATTTGTAACATTTTCGACCTAAAAACGAGTCCTTAGTTATCAAAAAATGTACCCAGTTTTCTTAGAACGAGTCCAAAATTATTGTGCAATTTTTTTTTGAAGAAATTATCATAGTTCGACGATATTTTTTTGCTATCGTGCTTATCATGGCCATCTCGTAAACAATTCTCAAATCTGTCATAGATTCAATTTGTAACATTTTCGACCTAAAAACGAGTCCTTAGTTATCAAAAAATATCCTCAGTTTTCTTATAACGAGTCCAAATTTATTAGTGTGCTATTTTCTTAACGAAATTATCAAAGTTTGACGATTTTTTTGCTACCGTGCTTATCATGGCCATCTTGTGAAGAATTCTCAAATCTTTTATAAATTCAATTTGTAACATTTTCGACCTAAAAACGAGTCCTTAGTTATCAAAAAATATACCCAGTTTTCTTAGAACGAGTCCAAAATTATTGTGCAATTTTTTTTAAAGAAATTATCATAGTTTGACGATATTTTTTCCTACCGTGCTTATCATGGCCATCTTGTAAAGAATTCTCAAACCTTTTATAAATTCAATTTGTAACATTTTCGACCAAAACCGTGTCCTCTGTTTTCAAAAAATGTTCCCAGTTTTCTTACAACGAGTCCAAATTTATTATTGTGCAATTTTTTTTAACGAAATTATCAAAGTTTGACGATTTTTTTTTTTGCTACCGTACTTATCATGGCCATCTCGTAAACAATTCTCAAATTTGTTATAGATTCAATTTGTAACATCTTCGACCTAAAAACGAGTCCTCAGTTTTCGAAAAATATCCCCAGTTTTCTTATAGTGACTCAAAATTTGTTATTGTGCTATTTTCTTAACGAAATTGTCACAGTTAAAATTTAATGTTTGAATACTTTCTGCTTCGAGAAAGGATGACTAGAATCGATGACATTTATTTTGCACCGATTTTGAACGATTCAAGTGCGTTGAGAGGAATAATTAGAACTTATGATATCTACTCCACGTTAATTGTGAACGCATCGAATTCCACGGGCGCGCATCGTAGACGGATTTTCCGGTGGAATTGTTGCGACGTCTCGCATCCAGCGAAATAAAATCCTGAAAATATGTCTCTTGCAAAAGATCGATCGGCAGCATTTGCGTACAAAGGGAATTTCGTTACGGGTCAGTGACCCAATGTCCGCCGTACTTACATTTATTTCGCTGTTCCCTGTCCAATAGTTCGTGCAGAAATCTGCTTCCCTTTCCACGGTCGTTCTTGCCTTGTTTATTCTGCTTTGAAACCAGCTGCGTTTGTCGTTTCTTGGCGAAAAAAGAAGTGACCCGGTTCGTCGACAAGTATCGGGGTCCTCGGTGTGGTCGAACGAAGTATTTATTCACGCGTCAGTTGCCAAACTGAATTACTATATTAATGCATACTTTACTATCCCTTACGTATTGTTTATTTATTCGACGTGCCACTGAACAATTGAGATTGTTTTACTGTTCTTCAATTATTTCACTTTATTCCATTCGACAACTGTCTCTATTCATTTATGAAGTGTCTCACAGTTATTCCATCTTTACTATTAAAATTTTTGCCACATACGTCCATTTATGTTGTTCAATGTTTTAGGTTCCTCCGATAGACGAGAAATTGAACGCGAATATCCAGGTTACCTCCTGAATACTTATTCTACAAAGAGTATCACGATGTCTACAGGGTGTCCCAACGCGATACAGTGAATTCTCGATATATGTCAACAACACGGTTCTTGTCAGGGTCACGTATCGTTCAGGAGACATAGCAGAGTTACGTTTCGAGCCTAAGCCTCTCGAGCTCCGTGGCCCCTCGTATACCCTGCGGTAGCAGGCGTAACGAAGTTTATCATCCAGGCCTTGGCGACATATACGGAGAAACCACTGTATACGGTGCTGGAAACAATTTCGCTCGGAGGGAGATTAGCATAAGCGTGGATAACGGGCGAACAGGGGTCGTCGATCCGAGCAGCGCGTCCCAAGGTCGTGAAATCGATGACGACCTTGGCGCGGATAATCGGGGACATGGTTCTCGGTTTCGCGGGAAAAGAAAAACGGATTAACGCGGACAAAGTGTGCTCGAGGCAGCAACGTGTGTTACGCGGTTTCGATTACTTATTCATGAACGCGTGTCCCTAATCGAGTCGGGGGAGCCGCAGCCGATATTAACTCGAGCCAGAAATCAGCCCCGGCCGCCTTCGAGTCGGCTAATTAATATTCACTTTAGCGGGAATTAGCGCGCGGCTGCGGCGCCGCCGTAATTGATGAGTTAACCGAGACCAATGCGCGAAAGTTAAGTCGAAACCCGATCCGGCTAAGCTCTCCTCCGGTTTCTTCGTTTAATTTTGGACCGAGCAGTCACCTTGACTCGGTAACACGATGGCGGGCCGCCGACGTCTTCTGGTTTCATCCTTTCTCTTAACCCTCGAACGACAACCGAAGCTAAGAAGCTTACTCCGCCGGAGCATGATCGCGCTCGAATCCTAAGGTTCTCTCGGGAGATATCTCGGCCGAGCGGAACAAAAAGAAGAAGAAGAAGAAGAAAAAAGGAAAGGTTCTCTCGGTATCGATCGCGACGATGGCGGCAGGTCGATAAATAGTTGCCGGCGAACAACCTAATCCTGGAAGGATTACGCCACCCAGATTAGAAAGCTTATCTACAAGCAACCGCGATTTAGCGATGACTTGTTTGCGACTCATGCGCTTCTCGGGGACTAATCGAACGTAAAAATTGTTTGTTTATCTAGACAGGGTTCCCTTAGATCGCCGAATTTTTATGTTGGTATTTATCGTTAGGTTTTCAACGAAGAAATGCTTCTAATTTTACTACATATACAGTAGCTCACGAAAGTATTCGAACGCTTCCAATCTACATCGTTAACAAATAAAATACACTCGTT
>CM052129.1:2447837-2460003 GCA_028454255.1 Halictus ligatus
GCGAATTTTGTCTTTAACAGGCAGCACATCGTTGAGAAAATTGAAAATTATCAAAAGGAAAGTATCAGAGAAATAATGGTCAGCGCTGAACTGGGTTAATTATTCTTTCCAATTTGGAGAGAATGTGTGCAAGACGCATTATGCTAGGACAGGTCCGGAGTGCTTCGGCTAAGTTAGGTTTAGATTGTATTCAATTAGATAATACGCGATAGTTGTGTAACTAACTCGCTTTAGCTGTATTAGTTCTGAGCTGGCTAGTTTAGGCCAGCTAAGTTAACCCCCAAGCAGTCACGTGCCACTGGGAAAATTTATTCGTTCGTAAATTTTCGATGTTCATAAACAGATGACATTTACGTTCAGTTTCCAACAAATTCTGAGATAGCGCCATTTTCTCCTGGTTTTAGGGGACAAAAATCACCGATTGAAAGCAAATTGATGGTTAAAACGAAATTTGAATCGAAATTGGTAGGCCTAGCACACATTGTGTCGGGATAGGTTGAAATTACGTTGGTTAGGCTAGGTTTTCATTATATTACGTTAGATAATTTACGTTAATTATGCGGGTAACTCACGTTGGCCGCGCCGGTTTTGGCTTATCTAGCTTCGGCTGGCTAAGTCATTATAACACGTAACGAGTAGGTTTAGGATAGATTATATTGGAACATGTTCAGATTACATTCGTTAGGCTAGCTTCTTACTGTATCGCGTGAAATAATTTATGTCGGCTATGCAGCTAATATACTATTTATGCTAAGTCTGGCTTTATTCGCGCCCGGCGTAATCGCTTTGCATCAATTTCATTAAACCGTATCGAGGTTAATTATTTCAAGTCAGATCTGGCGTGGCAAACTGGCGTCAACTGATCTCGGAACGTATACTACTCTGTTCAAAAAGATTATAGAATCGTATCAACAAAATTCGGTGTTTCAATTTTCTTCTAAATCTATTTATTTCATTATTTCTTTACGAAATCGTCACTAACAATTTGGCCACATTTTCCCGATTAAAATGAGACCAAACACGACCCAATTCGGAGCACATTTGCTCATGTAATTCGCGATATAGTAAAACCTCGACTATCCGAACCGCAGGACATGTACTCACACAATTCAATCTAGACTGTTCCATATAGACCACGATTCATAGCACGAATCAGTAAAGATTCAATCTAACATTATAGTTAGTATTGCCCGAACACTCACATTTCACCGATCAGTTCGGATAATCGAGGTTCCACTGTATCGCGGATTAAACAAGCGAATTTGATCGGAATTGTGTCGTGTTTGGACTCATTTTAATCGAAAAAGTCTCGCGAACATGTTGGTAAACGTTCCATATAAAAAGAAACGAAATTAGAAACGAAATTTTATCGCCCAATTAGCAGTGTCCGATACAATATCCTCTTTCGTGGTCAAGTGCGAGAAATCGAAGGATAACGTCAGACCACACAACATAAATGACATTTCGGTTCGAAAACGTTTCGCCTACGTCCAGCCATTACGGTACTTCGCAGCATCCCCATCAGTTATCCCGCCAGTTCCATCGTCGCGGCATCGATCACCCGAACATTCGTGCACAAGCGACGATCGTAGCATCGCTGTTAGGGTGAGGGGGCCAGGGGTAGCGGGCGAAGGCGTCGCGACGGAAGGCCAGAAGACAAAACCTCGAAGGACAAAGGCGAGAGACGCGAAATTTTAGTGACATTCTGCCAAAAAATCAACTCCCTCGTATTGACCCATAAGTCAACATATCGAATGCTTATTGCTTTCTAAGTATCCATCAACCTTGAAAATGAAAAAATTAATAAAATTTAATGAATACCATTACTGTAATAAACGGCTTTTCTTCTTTGAAATGCCCTGACGATCCTTTTCAATATTTTCCTTGCAATTTTTTTTTTAAATGAAAAGTTTATCTTTAAGCTGTAAATTACCATTGTCGATTAAAAATTACTATCCATAATGTATTAAACATGTTATGCCGAATGCAATGTAGAAAATTTTTTAAATTCCTAAGACTTCGCTTATATTCTGTATCATACCAGATCATGGAATTTTACAAAATGGAATATGTTCAGCACACTTTCTTCCATATAATCGTGCAAGAATTATTTCTAATCTCGTCCCATATCACAGGTTATTATTGTTTAAAGTCGCCCGCGTCCGTGCGTCTATGTGCACAGGTCCTCGGACACCTCAGTATACTCTGTCCATTTTTGCAGTATATCTTCTAAGACAGAAGAGATCATGGAATTTTACAAAATGGAATATGTCCAGCACACTTTCTTCCATATAATCGTGCAAAAATTATTTCTAATCTCGTCCCATATCACAGGTTATTATTGTTTAAAGTCACCCGCTTCCGTGCGTCTATGTGCATAGGACTCGGACACCTCAGTATACTTTGTCCATTAGTTCAGTACATCTTCTAAGACAGAAGAGATCATGGAATTTTACAGAATGGAATATGTTCAGCACACTTTCTTCGATATAATCGTGCAAAAATTATTTCTAATCTCGTCCCGTATCACAGGTTATTATTGTTTAAAGTCGCCCGCGTCCGTGCGTCTATGTGCACAGGTCCTCGGACACCTCAGTATACTCTGTCCATTTTTTCAGTATATCTTCTAAGACAGAAGAGATCATGGAATTTTACAAAATGGAATATGTCCAGCACACTTTCTTCCATATAATCGTGCAAGAATTATTTCTAATCTCGTCCCGCATCACAGGTTATTATTGTTTAAAGTCACCCGCGTCCGTGCGTCTATGTGCATGGATTCTAGGGTTATTCGTCGTGACTCTTTGACAACTAAGAAACACTTTACACGCTAAATTTCACTTAAAGAGCGATTTTTCAAAAATTTATATTAATTTGCTAAGCTGAATGTGTGTCTGAAAATTGTTAAATTTGTAAATATATTTAAAAAATAGTGAGGAAAGCTATTAAATAAACAAAAAGTATGGTACATTACGCACCATTAAGAAAGATTACTTGTTAATATTCAAATATCACTTCGATATCTCGAATAGTGTAGAAGTTGTACCAAAATGTCGCTAAATTTCGCGTTTTAGACCACTGTGGGCCGGGCCGGGCCGGGCCGGAGTAATCAAACGCGAATCCCAGCGGCGCTGTCGTGTTCGCCGGGGAATAAAAGTATCGTTCCCGTGGGCGTTTAGGCGATCGTGACGAGAGGGGAGGGAGGATCCGTCGGGACGAATGGAGTGTGTTTTTTCTCTTTATTTTTCGTTGTCGGGGTCTCGGGCCGACTCGAAATCGCGTTCTCGCGGCCGGCTAGCACGCTCGCCGTCGCGAATAATTGACCCAAATGTACCGCAAAAATAGCGGATCATAAATTACACGGGCGGGAACGGGGAGTGCACTTGACACGGCCCTGTCGCGACACGGTCAACGGAGCTCGAGAGGCAGACGACGCGGCAGAAAAAGAGGGTTCCCATTCAAGGTTACTCATTCTTCCGGCACGTCCTCGTTTCGAGTGGTGACAATCGGGGGAAACTGGTGGAAGCTCTTCAAAGGGCTGAATGCGTGCACGGCGATGCCGCGATCCGGCAATCAGAGACGAGAGACTGCGAACGGTCCGCGTTTCGTGTAAATATTTGCTATGCCGATCTGTCATTCATTATTCCGCCGTCGCGCATTACGCTCGCCGCGATTTATCCACGGTGTTGCGTCGCGGTTCACAACGTTTGTTGCCATTCACCACGCTGACGGTCGACAAACGTTTTCAAGGTACACTGTGCGACAAAATGATACATTCTTATTTACATACAATACATATACAGAAAACATATATAAATATATAAAGTAAATATTGAATAAACATATACAGTAAACATTAGATAAAAATGAAAGAGGAGAAGGTAGTACTGTGTTTCACACGCAACACAATGGCGTATGTAATTTTTTTGTGTTTATACTATTCTGTTAGATGTGAAGGTGACCTTCAATTTTTTAAAGGAATGATATACATTTCTTTATACTGCACTGTGACCTTCAAGCTCGTGCAAGGGTAGAAATGGAACAAACATTTCACAGTATGCTGCACTGTGACCATCAAGGTCGTGCAAGGTCAAAAATGGAAGAAACTTTTTGAATATGACTCGGCTAGTGAACATCCTGTATGCATATTTGTAACCAAGGGGTCGTATATTAAATATTTCGACTACAAACTTTTAATTACTGGAAATGACGAGCGTAATCATCGTCTTTTGGTGCGTTTACGTCGCAACGGCTGCGATGAAGAATCGTTTCTAATATGAACAACGACGACGGCGGCGGAGTAACTATTAAAACAGTTTCGAAAGTAATTAAACCCGTTACAACACCCGCGTAATTTGAAACTTGAGCACTTTTCGGGCGGAACCTTGTAAATAATTGCAAACGGAGACTCACCAAGTTGCTTGTCATATTAAAGGCAACATGGTGGCGCTATCTGTGTCAAGGCGACGTTCAGAAAACTGCCCGTATCTTCGTCGAAATGAAAACAAGATGCAAAACATGTTTCTTCGCACCGTCTCGACGCCATTTTTCATGCCATTCAGCGAATTCGAATAATTCGTAAAATTCTCTTTCGCGCATTGATATTTTTACAATAATTCTCGAATTACTTCAGAATATTTGTTCCACTTAACGACGTTCACATTAGCGTATAATATCGAAGATTTCGAGTCAGCTGTTGACTACACGGGGAGCTCGGTATTCGCATAATGTTCGAGGTCTTGCAGAAAATCCTTGCAGAGGATGTCGGCTCGAGAAGACGCAAACTCGGAGCAAGCGAATCTGCTGGAACGGTACAGTGCCGTGCAGGCCGAATAAATTGAATAGTCCGAATGATTGTAATGGATTGAGTAGATTAACCAGATAGCACAAACAAATCGAATAAAGTGGGTCGTCTAGTGTGCTTGATATCCCTCTCGTGTCGAATACCTCAATGGGGACGATAAGAAATTCGTATCACGTTTAAACAACGCACGGCTGCTCCCATTGGAGTCATTGTTTGTTCCCCAATCACGATTGTTCAAATTTTATGACAATTTTAATCAAAATTTATACATCTCATTCTCCCCGCCACAGACGAAACTTGTCCCTCTTGTTTCTCGTCGGGAAACAGCAAGGAATTGAATATTTATTAAAATGAATATTAGACTGCGAATTTTATGCAGTAGTGACAAGAATGGGCAACCACAATTTAAAACAGCGGACATATTAAAAAGATCTAAGGATATCAGCGTATTGGTTTCAGCTTAATAAAGTAATTAAAAGAAGAAAGAAATTTTTATTTTACTCCCTTGATGTAGTTTCATTGCAGAGTATTTTATAATTGTACTCCAATTGCAATTACGAATTACACTGTAATTTAATTGAACGAAGATCTGAATTATACATTACGATATGATTGAGTTACAATGTAATGCAATTAGTTTGTAATTCTAATTCTCGGAGCAGTTCAATTGTAATTCTGCGCAAGTCTGATCGTAATTCGTAATTAATGCAATTCAATAACAAAGTATTTTGTAAGTCTACTTCATTACAATTACGAATTACATTGTAATTTAGTTGAACAAAGATCTGAATTATAAATTACGATATGATTGAGTTACAATGTAATTCAATTACTTTGTAATTCTAATTCCCGGAGTAGTTCAATTGTAATTCTGCTCAAGTCTGATCGTAATTCGTAATTAATGTAATTCAATAACAAAGTATCTTGTAATTCTACTGCAATTGCAATTACGAACTACATTGTAATTTAGTTGAACAAAGATCTGAATTATAAATTCCGATATGATTGAGTTACAATGTAATTCAATTACTTTGTAATTCTAATTCCCGGAGTAGTACAATTGTAATTCTGCGCAAGTCTGATCGTAATTCGTAATTAATGTAATTCGATAACAAAGTATTTTGTAATTCTACTCCATTGCAATTACGAATTACATCTTAGTTTAATTGAACGAAGATTTGAATTATAAATTACGAATTACATCGTAATTTAATTGAACGAAGATCTGAATTATAAATTCCGATATGATTGAGTTACAATGTAACTCACTTACTTTGTAATTCTAATTCCTGCAGTAAATCAATTGTAATTCTGCACAAGTCTAATCGTAATTCGTAATTAATGTAATTCGATAACAAAGTATTTTGTAATTCTACTCCATTGCAATTACGAATTACATCTTAATTTAATTGAACGAAGATCTGAGTTATAAATTACGAATTACATCGTAATTTAATTGAACGAAGATCCGAATTATAAATTCCGATATGATTGAGTGACAACGTGATTCAATTACTTGGTAATTCTACTTTCCGTAGTAGCACAATTCTAATTCGGCAGAACAGTGGTCGTAACGCGGCGTATTCGCGCCATCGTTGAACCTCGTCGGACAAAAACGCGACGATTAACCGAGTCTCTCTGTTTCCAGGTCAGCGGCGAGCGTTCCCGTCGAAACATGTAGAGCCGTTGATCACGGTGTTCGCTGTGAGGTCGCGTTGTCGTGTGATCGGCGTGGAATCGAGGGTGTTCGAGGTCGCCGAGGAGCCGGTGTCGATCGTGTCGCCGAGAATCGTCGTATCGGGAAACTACGCTGGCAAGCGTCCCGTCATCGTCGCGACTTGGCAAGTGGCAACGCCCTTACCCGGCGAAGATGAAGGCCAACCTGGTACGTCGGCTCGTCGGCACGTCCGTGACCTAAGGCCGCCCGTCGAGTCTCTTCCGGCCGAAGAAGAGGATCAAGGCCAAGGGAAACGAGGGGTCTAACTGGTCGGCTGAGCATGACGACGATCGCGAGCACCTCCGAGCCAACGGAGGTGTCCCCGGTGGACGTGACGACGCTGCTGACCGCCATCTCCACGGAAGAGAGCCAGTTCGGGAACAGCAGTTACACGAACGACCAGAAGTGGACGCTACCGACGACGATCGCGAAGGGCTGCCTCCTGGGATCGATCATCCTGACGGCGTTGTTCGGCAACCTGCTGGTGATGGTGTCCGTGATGCGGCACAGGAAGCTGCGCATCATCACCAACTACTTCGTGGTCTCGCTGGCCCTGGCCGACATGCTGGTCGCCATGTTCGCGATGACGTTCAACGCCAGCGTGCAGATGACCGGGAAATGGCTGTTCGGCTACTTCATGTGCGACGTCTGGAACTCGTTGGACGTCTACTTCAGCACCAGCTCGATCCTCCACCTGATGTGCATCTCGGTGGACCGTTACTGGGCCATAGTCAAGCCCCTCAAGTACCCGATCATCATGACCAAGAAGGTGGCCGCGTACATGTTGCTCGCCTGTTGGGTGATGCCGGCGTTCATCTCGTTCGTGCCGATCTTCATGGGCTGGTACACCACCGTCGAGAACAGCACGTACAGGCGCAAACACCCGGACCTCTGCGAGTTCAAGGTGAACAAGATCTACGTGATATTCTCGTCGAGCATCTCCTTCTGGATACCGTGCACGATCATGACGCTCACGTACTTGGCGATATTCAAGGAGGCTAACGAACAGGAGAAGCAGATGCACAGCCGAATGGGCAACGTGATGCTGCTCAGCCACAGGCCCAGCAAGGACCTGAACAATCTGAACGGAGAGCTGAACAGCGCCGGCTCCTCGAAGACGCTCACGCTCAACGAGATCAGCACCGATCATCTACACACTCCTACGAAGGACAAGAACATCATGAAGATGAAGAGGGAGCACAAAGCCGCCAGAACGTTAGGCATCATCATGGGGACCTTCATTATATGCTGGTTGCCGTTCTTCCTCTGGTGCGTTTCCCTTGTTCGGACTTGCTCGGCCCTGCTCGGGCTCTTCCGGTCCTCTCTCTCTTTCTCTCAATTGACACCTTCTTTTTTCTTCGTGTTCGGTCTGGGTCTCGCTCCTCGTTTCCTCGTGGTTGAAGTGTTTCTCACGTGACGGTTCGCTGAATTGCTGATTCCCCTGCGTTTGTTTAGCGTCACGTGAAAATTGAGAAGGATTGCTGCACGCGTAACGGTTCCAATTGTTCTCGTTAGTTTAAAACGCAATTAAGTAAATACGCCCGGCCGGGATACGCGGCTTCTGTGGATTAGCGGTTAACCTTGCGACACTAGCTGAAGAGCAGCAGAGAATTGGGATTTTTCAGGCTAATTTCGTCCGTTCCGACTTTCTACAGAGATTCGGGGATTTTTCCTAATTAGTGGAGATCAACGGGTACTCCTTTATTTCAGATTTTCGTGCAAATGATTTTTAAATGACGCAGACAAATTTTTTTATCGCTTATTGGACTGCGGAAGCTTGAGCAAAATATTTTTATAGACATTTTTGTCACCCGGTCTGCCGAACAATTTTATTCGAGATTTTCATTCAGCTTATGCAAATATGGTAAGAAGAAAATGCCAATTGTATGCAAAAATATGATACTATTGCATCATTGTTTTAACCTAGATAAAGTAAATGTCTGTGTAGCATCCGTGGCTTGTAATTATAAAATTTTTATTTTGCACAAAGACCCGCAGTCTGGTAGCCCACGGTTAAGTGTCAGCACGTTCGGGACCCAGCAGCGAAATTGTCGCAAGAGTATCGGCGAGGATCGCTTTGACACGCGCAAACGGTGGTTTTCAATGAAGTTTGTCTCAGTTTTCTTTTAGACGAGTCAAGCAGTACGAACCGTGTTGTTGCTCGAGGCGGGTGGTTTTCAATGAGGTTTGTCTTCAGGTACGTGATCACGACCCTATGCGGCGAATCCTGTCCCTGTCCCGACATCGTGATCGCGCTTCTCTTCTGGATCGGATACACGAACTCGGCGCTGAACCCGCTGATCTACGCGTACTTCAACCGCGACTTCCGAGAAGCCTTCAAGAACACGCTGCAGTGCGCTTTCTGCTCGCTCTGCAGACGAGAGCCGTCCGACCTCGAGGCGCTCGATTTCCGTCGGCCGTCCCTAAGGTACGATCTGGTCTGACACATTGAGGTACGCAATACGTTCTATCGCTTTTCTCGACCCCATTCCCGACCGCACAAGCCCCCTCATTTTCAACACCGTCGTTCGATGAAAGCGGCGTCGGATTCCGACTAGAATCCACGATTTCGAACGTGTACTAACCTTCCAGAGAGAGGACCACAGCGAGTTCTACGCCTATGCCGGAGACATTTCTGAACCGTCTTGATATTTACAGTTTTCTTTCGGTATAAGGCGACGACTCGGGATCGGAGCCAAGACTTGTTTCTCCACACTACATTCTCCTTCAGATCAAGACTTGTGTCCCCACTCTACCTTCTCTATCAGATCGAGACTTGTCTCCCCACTCTACCTTCCCCTTCTCATCAAGACTTGTGTCCCCACTCTACCTTCCCCTTTAGATCAAGACATGTTTCCCCACTCTACCTTCCCCTGAACATCAATCTTTATCTCCCCACTCTACCTTCCCCTTCTAATCAATCCTTGTCTCTCCACTCTACCTTCTCTTTCAGATCAAGACTTGTCTCCCCATTCTACCTTTCCCTTCAAATCAAGACTTGTCTCCCCACTATCTTCCCCTTCTGATCAAGACTTGTGTCCCCACTCTACCTTCCCCTTCCGATCAAGACTTGTCTCCCCACTCTACCTACCCATGCAGATCAGGTCTTGTCTCCCACTCTACCTTCTCATTCCAATCAAGACTTGTCTCACCACTCTACCTTCTCCTTCAAATCAAGACTTGTCTCCCACTCTACCTTCCCTTCGAATCAAGACTTGTCTCCCCACTCTACCTTTCTCGTTTAGATCAAGACTTGTTTCCCCACTCTACCTTCCCCTGAACATCAATCTTTATCTCTCCACTCTACCTTCCCATGCAGATCAATCTGTATCTCCCCACTCTACCTTCCCCTTCTAATCAATCCTTGTCTCCCCATTCTACCTTCCCTTTCTAATCAATCCTCGTCTCCCCATTGTACCTTCCCTTTCCAATCAAGACTTGTCTCCCCACTCTACCTTCTCCTTTAGATCAAGACTTGTTTCCCCACTCTACCTTCCCCTGAAGATCAATCTTTATCTCCCCACTCTACCTTCCCCTGCAGATCAATCTTTATCTCCCCACTCTACCTTCCCCTTCTAATCATTCCTTGTCTCCCCACTCTACCTTCTCTTTCAGATCAAGACTTGTCCCCCCACTTTACCTTCCCCTTCTAATCAATTTTTATCTCCCCACTCTACCTTCCCCTTCTAATCAATCCTTCTCTCCCCACTCTACCTTCCCCTTCTAATCAATCCTCGCCTCCCCATTCTACCTTCCCCTTCCACGATCCCATACCCCCACTCTTGCCTGGTCACGTGACGCACTTCATCTCTGTCACGCCTAAATCGCAATGCCATGTGACTAAGCTGGTACTGGAAGAGAGGGGGTAACCTTTTCCTCTCAATTCGAGTGAGTTCCCCTGACCCGACCACTCGGGACAGATTTGAACGTATTGCGAATTAGGGTACCCATGAGGCTAGAGAAGTATCCTCTCGTCCCGGTACTAAACCGCGTCGAGCGGACAAAAGAAGAGGGGATATTTTCTTGTTGCGAAGGAAACAGTGTCGTTTTATATCGAGAGAAAACTGTAACGTCTATGTCTTCCGATGTTCCAATGATTAAGTTATTGATTTTAGTAATATATTTTGCACAGGACGCGCACACAGAACTGCTTAGTAGTGGTAGGATTTCCTACAAAGGAATATTATGTTCACGTTTGGCCACTGTAGTACGCTTTATAACATTTTAATATAATGTAGACGATATTATAACTATATTGCGTTATTGAACGCAAGATTTCAGTGGAAAGTCATTTAAAACACGTCCGACAAACATGTATATTATTCCTTATAGCACATGTTGTATCAGAACCTACGTTAGATAGTTTTACCATGCTGAAATGATCATGAGCTTTGGACATCATCAATTGTCGACTCGATTATTTTTTCTGTAGCAGGAGTTAATAGATGACGTATTGCACTGTGCATATCTGTTGAATACGAGTGATCTATTCTGGATTAGGGTTATTCTTCGTACCATTCGAAACGTTTGCGGGGAAATTGTACAGTTTTCATTGTCATAAGATTGACAGGGAACAGCATTGTTTAACCCTTTGCACTCGCAGCCATTTTAACTCTAAAACGAATCATTTCTTTCGACCTAGAATATTTCCCTTCTATAAATTCGAATTTACTCGTAGAGTACTGAAATGTTTAGTAATTTATTAAATACAAACAAATCTCATAACGTAAAAAATATTTTGAATCATGATACAGCAATTTTCAGTGGCGCCTTACAGTCGCCATTCGAGGGCTAAGGGTTAACAGATTTTACAGAAATAGTTTTGTACATCTACAGTAAAAAAAAAAAAGAAGAATTGCATCGACATATATTTCTTCCGTTAACAATTTCAACGAGTTAAAAATAATTTAATCATATTCTGATAATCTTTTCACCGTTTCCAGTTTCGCCTGCTCGCTTTTGTCACAAATGCAGAAAATCTGCGATTACTGTTGAAAAAAGAAACTCTTGAAAATTCCGTCCTGTTATCTGATTCGTGGTCGAATATTCAAACGAGCGATGTAAATTTAGTTCAAGTTCGCGCGTGCAGCGCGGAAAGTTGTTTTGGAAAATGACCGCCGTTTCCACGCATGATTTAATTAATGCGTCTCGAGTGTGCGGGTCGCCTTCCGTTTGATAACGCACGTGGCTCGCGTGCGACTTTGCTCCTCGTCGCAGAATTACACGTTACATGCGCCGCGAAATGCACAAAGCCCGGCCGGGAACACGCGCTGTCGACGCGGACGTTGAATTTCATGTGGACAAAACTCGTAGAACATAATCAGGACGCGATGAAGTCGTTGAACCGTGATGCGGCGTTCCATACCGGCGTCGAATTTCTTTCATGAAAATCATGTTGCGCTCGACGATCGACAGAAAATTTTTATTTTGAACCACGCGATCTACATGCAACAGTTTAGCACTGTTTTATAATTGAGCCGTTCGATGCAGAAATGATGCAAGAATTTTGTTAAAAGTTTTTTTAGAGAAGGATGCTACGTTTGTCTTGTGCAAGTCACGCAAGAATTAAATTACAATTATTTTATTCAACGCTGGATCTACAGGGCCCAGGTTCTACATTTTTTTATTTACAATTAGTGGGATTT
>CM052129.1:2460103-2477807 GCA_028454255.1 Halictus ligatus
GCCCGTTGCAAGTGGGGATCGAGCTTAATCCCTGGCGGCCATGATGGTCTGCAAAGCAGATGCCTTTTTCATCCGCAAAAGAGAAAAATAGGTACTGATTTTTGGAATAATGATCATTGAAATTAGATCTTTGGAGGGTTCTATTAAGTTAATTCGTATCCCTTATAATTAGTCACTTTAATATTGCAATTTCCGAGACTGTCAAAATGGCGGATTCCATATCTGTTCTCCTACAATTATTAGTCCAACTACAAAAATATTTGGCATACTTCTGCAAAGAGAATGCCTTTTTCATCCACAAAAGAGACAAATAGGTACCGAATTTGGAATAATGATCATTGAAATTAGATCTTTGGAGGGTTCTATTAAGTTAATTCGTATCCCTTATAATTAGTCACTTTAATATTGCAATTGCCGAGACTGTCAAAATGGCGGATTCCAGATTCGTTCTCCTACAATTGTTATTCCAACTACAAAAATATTTGGCATACTTCTGCAAAGAAAATGCCTTTTTCATCCACAAAAGAGAAAAATAGGTATTGATTTTTGGAATAATGATAATTGAAATTAGATCTTTGGAGGGTTCTATTAAGTTAATTCGTATCCCTTATAATTAGTCACTTTAATATTGCAATTGCCGAGACTGTCAAAATGGCGGATTCCAGATTCGTTCTCCTACAATTATTAGTCCAACTACAAAAATATTTGGCATACTTCTGCAAAGAAAATGCCTTTTTCATCCGCAAAAGAGAAAAATAGGTATTGATTTTTGGAATAATGATAATTGAAATTAAATCGTTGGAGGGTTCTATTAAGTTAATTCGTATCCCTTATAATTAGTCACTTTAATATTGCAATTGCCGAGACTGTCAAAATGGCGGATTCCAGATTTGTTCTCCTACAATTATTAGTCCAACTACAAAAATATTTGGCATACTTCTGCAAAGAAAATGCCTTTTTCATCCACAAAAGAGACAAATAGGTATTGATTTTTGGAATAATGATCATTGAAATTAGATCTTTGGAGGGTTCTATTAAGTTAATTCGTATCCCTTAAAATTAGTCACTTTAATATTGCAATTGCCGAGACTGTCAAAATGGCGGATTCCAGATTTGTTCTCCTACAATTATTAGTCCAACCACAAAAATATTTGGCATACTTCTTTATTCAAATATCACCCCAAAATTCGTATGAAGCCGAGTAAAATTCGTAAACACCGAGCCAGTGAAAATGGCGGTTCTGTTACCTTCACTATAATAACACTATAATAGTACAGCCCAGTGTACATTAAAACAAACGCAAAACGAGCGCAGAGTCCTGCAACCGATGCGGAAACGTAGATCAAAATGCTGCGTCGAACGTCCTCAAAATTAAATTTCGTTGTATCGAGCGACCTCCAAACTACATTTCGCCGAGCTGGTTCGCATAGTCCGCGGTCGTCCGTCAGCTTCGGAACGGACTCGAAGACACTGGCTCGTCCCCAACAGAATAATGAAAAACGCAACGGCGGAACCCGGACGGAAAGTGGCGGTAATAATTCTCGCGTCTGTTGTCCAGTTCAAAAATACCGAATGTCGGACGACAAAAGCCGGACTCGAACCGGAAGTACACGGGGCCAGGTGAGACCCGGAACATTGCCAAACCGCTCGCAGAGAAGCACACCGGACAGATAACCACACAGACGTGTCGCGCCGCTATGTATTGCCAAAGAATAATATTGTTAAGCGATGCTTTCGGTGGCGAGAAAGATCGTTTGCGGGGATCGATCGATGGGTGAGGCGAGGATCGAGGACAAGCCGTGAGCCGTCTCGTTCTTCACCGGCAAGAAGATGGCCGCTGGGACAACAGGTGTCGAGCCTTCGGCTTTGTTAGGTACCTAGCTGATCCCGAGATGATGATTTCCGATTGGGTGGCCGGGTTCATTAGCTCTCTCTCTCACTCTCTTTCTCGCTCTCTCTCCCGTTCACTCGAGTCCCACTCGAGTCTCTTTCTGCTTCCTGCTCCCGAAACGCAAACAAACCGGAAGGCAGATATCGCGACACGATCGTATAAACGGCCGCGTTTGATTGGCAGTTGGAGTGGCGGGCTCTGAGTCATCGCCGGCAATAAATAAACAGCCGAAGGCAGTCCGATTCCGGATCTGGTATCTGTTATTGGCTTCGCGGTGAACCCCCTTAAACTGCGAACCGTTTCGAGAAGAGATCGGACCACCGTGAATCTCAGATTCTGCTGCCAACGAGAGACCAACCACTTCAGGGTCACCTGGGAATTTTCTTGCTCCGCCGAGGAACGGCCGAGGGACGGATAGCGTTTGCCGGGAGATTGACGAGCTCTGATAAACCGAAATTCGTGATATCTCTCGGTGTTTGTTCGGGACATTTTTCATTTTACAGTTACTCGAGAATGTCCGGGAACCATTCTTCATCTTGGACTTGCTCGAGGAACTTGTATTTTTCTGTTGTTCGGACTATTTTTCATTTTGTTGTCACGCCGACAGTTGCTCGCTGCGACTGTCACTGGCTCGTGCGATTTTTCATTTTCCCGTTACGCGGAAACTTCGTCGTTACATTGTTATTTCTCTGGTCGGCTGTTCGAACGAGTTTTCTGTACATTGTAGTCTGTTTCCAGAATGAAGATACCTAATGACGACAGCTGCGACTGTGAGTCTTTAAAATGGCTGTTCTTTTTTTTTTACACAATTTATACACGCATAACTTTTGGAAATAGTGAGCTCCTATTATCGAAACTTGGATTTTCGGAATTCTCTCGCCAAAATCTGTAGAATTACGTTTAAAAAGGTTGAAAATTTCTGGTTTCCCGAAGTGAAGTTAAGTCCTAAATGATATTTCTAACCAAGGAGCGGAAAATCTATGAAAATTTAAGATCAGACGAACTGAACAACAAGTAAAAATAAGGAGCAAAACATAAGTTTTTGATTGTGCACGAGTGATCGATGCTCGTAGAAAAGAATCGTCCAACAACAAATCCATCGTCGTTTTGAAGCTTGAATCCCCTACATCCGAAGATTCGAGAAACGTTGAAAAAACCTTTTTCATGATCGAATCCGCTACAGATTTGAAGCTCAGAATTTTGTAACAATCCCCTAAAAATTAATAAGGTCCAAGTCGGTCGTATACAACACTCACGGTGTACATTATCGTAAAGATGGCGGTACACAGCTTCCATTCAAAGCTTGATAAAACGACCAAAAAAATGTGGTACATAAAAATTTACGGGGTCGTTGCGAGGCGAAAGCTTCAATCTTGAAATCCACGTTGGATTTGGCCACGGAAAAAATTTTCCAAAGCTACTGGGGAATTTCTATTTGCAGCATCTCTGACGAGGCTCGAAGCTTTCGGATTTATTGTATCGCAGTTCTTTTTCACGAGAGGATAACCGTTAAAATTTCGCGAAAATTGGAAATTCAGCGGTGAAATACTTTTCGGAGCTATAGTGATCTCCATCCGCTCTATACCCACTTGCAGAGTCAGCTCGAATTTGTCCACTGTCTCTGGTCTCTTCCGGCGAGAATCTGTGATTTGTAACCGGTGTTCCCGCTATCGAACGTGGCAGGAGAATTGTTGTTACCGCTGTTTCATTGGTGTTATTTATTATCGATGGAAAATACTCTACGCGACGCGTTACATGACAATTTATCCGTTTTATTTCCGACGCTGTTGCGTTATTATCGAATCCCCGCGCCCGAGCAGATGTACCATACCAAAGAGATTGCGCGGCAGATCGTTATTGTTACCGTTGTTGTTTAATTAATATTATTTATCGCCGGCAGAGCAGTTGTTTAACGGTTGTCCGGGCAGTTATCTGTCGGTCTAGATTTACGGTTATCGGTCGGAAGGATAGGATCGCGACGACACGCGGAAAATTTTATGTTGTTCCTCTTTGTTTTGTTTTGTTTTTTTTTTATAATTCAAAAATGGGAACGGAACTTCTGTACATTGTTTTTAGATGTCCGTCCCTTTAATGAGAAAAGATGCTTAACGTCCCTACGATGAATTATTTATTCGTTTCTCGTGGAGTAATTCTGTAATCGATTCGAATACATTATGTGTGATAAGGTTAAACATCATTTTCTGGGACGAAAAGTTTTGAATTTTCCTTAACATGATCCTCTACATTTTGACGAGAAAATCCCAAAAATCGAAGTTTCAAGGTGAGGAATTCACTGGTTCAAAAGTTAGGCGTGTTTAAAGTTGAGCGATTACACTTTCTTAAACCTTAAACACTCATAACTTTTGAACCAGTGAATTCCTCATCTTAAAACTTCGATTTTTGGAATTTTCTCGTCAAGTTCTACGGGATTACATAAGAAAAAGTTAACAATTTTTGGTCCCAGATAGTGAAGTTCAGTGAAGTTTTATTTATCATCGCATCGAGGTAGGGTCAACGTTAATTTTGATTTGATTTTTCGATGTTCGAACGCACGTGCTCCGCACATGCAAATAAACTTCCATCGCTGTTGCATTGTTGATGATTGAAAATTTAAGTCACTCAAAGAATTGTAAATATTTTTCGTTGAAACTCTTTTAACTAGTTTTATTATTGTCGTTGAATCTTGGTTGATAATTTAAGCCCAGAGAATATTTATTTAAACGTGCAATTATGGTATCCTAATTTGTGTATCACAATGGAAGGACACTGCGGCACAAAGTTGTTAATTAACAGATCAGAAGGTCAACAATTAACGAGTGCGTGTTAACGGTAAACTCGAGGTTCCCGAAGCAATGTAATTAATTCACAAAGTTAACTGGCAAATAAACATTGATAAATATTCGTCGGAGAATCACTGTCGTTGAAGGAACGGAATGTTTCGATAGTTTCGGAATCGATACGATCGAGATGCGATTCAGGCGTGTTAAACAGCCGGCTTCGCCGCAATTTATTTATTAAATGTATATTTTTAGTTGTTAATTAACTGTAATTCGCCAGGCGAAGAGTCTACTGTTCATACATACGTACACACATATATTTTATACTTTTAACCGTGTAATCGTCGTCCGTTGAGTTCGTTTTTACCAAGTCTGAGAATTTTATTTATGACAACACCGTGGTTTTGTTTTCCTTTTACGTTTTACCTTTTCGTTTTTCCTTTTTTTTATATATATATACATACATATACGTATATCTATATATGCGATTCACCGTTTCTCTGTGATAGAATGTATTAAAGTAACAAACAAACAAACAAACAAAAAAAAAGGAAGAGAAAAGAGAATATTCACGATAATGTTGTACATAGTTTGTATATAATATAATGTCGCTCCACGGGGCGTTCAGTTGCAATAATTGAAAGTTAATACAGCGTTTCTTCCGTGATCGACCTATTAGTTCGTAATGAAGAAAAAAGAAAAAGAGGAACGAAAATGAAGAAGAACAAGAAGCGGAAGACGATGAAGAAAAAGAAGAAAGAGAACGTAAAAATTGGATGAAGAAGAAATGTTCAGTCGGCGTATTAACAATCAAAAAATCTGTACCGAGCGCAGTGTGTAAAAATGATAAGCGAGAAATGACAACGCGTGGAGAACGAACACATTGTACGGGTTACGTTTCGATGATTTCGGCGCGTGATTCCGTAGCGCCGGTGTTTCTCCCCTTTCATTACCGTTACGCTTATTGTTGTCGAAGCACGAACACTTTTCCGAATGTACGATCGAACCGTTTTCCGTTTCCCTTTGATAACACCGACCGGAAACGTGCGCGAGGCGAATACGAAATTTTCGCGAATCTTCCGCCCGGCATCCTGAAACTAAGGAGAAACGCCAAATTTATGTTTCCGTTCATTTTCGTGGCAAGACCTTTCTGTTCCCTCTCTATATTCGCGTTTTCTTTCATTTTTAGAGTGCCATCGTTCTCTCGATATATTTTACCGTATTGCGATAAGCGCGTTGATAGTAGTCGTCGAAAGACTGCGAATGTCTATGCAATATTTTCGCACACATGTTGCGAATAAACGGAGTTTAGGAAATGGGTTCCACACGTTCAGATCGGTGGAGATTTGTTAAAAAAACCTTTTCGCAAAGTTGACCTTGACCATCCCTTTCAAGGTCAAATCTTTTATTTCATTGCATCGTATAGTACTAATCGCGAGGAACAACAGTCTTCAAGGAACTGTGGGTCTCATGTCAACCGTTTCCTTAAAAAACAACTTTAAAGTTACGTAAACAATTTTTCTTTCCATATGTCTGGACGTTGTCGCATAATAGTATTGTAGCGTATGATTTTCGAAATTTGATAAAACACCGAGTTTGGTAATTTTTTGAAAAGTACTATGAGAATTCATGGAGATTCGCAGTCTTAATTATTACGATTAGTCTCATGCGTTGCTCTCTACAACCATGATGCGTTTATAAGGAGGGAATAATTTTCTATCAGATGTTTGAAACATCCTATTTTTGCATCGAAATTTAAAATGAATACTGATTTCTTATATTAATCTAGTATAAAAAAATTGGAGTAGTTTTTAGCAAAAATCTCCTATTGCAATTAAATTTTCTAGTCAGTGACGCGCTCGCGACCAGTCACCAAAAAACGAATTGTAAATATAAGTTTTTTTCTGTATCATATTGTTCTGTTTTATTAATTTAAGAAAGATAGTATTATTTATTGCTTTCTCTTGGTTTTAGGATGAAACACGTTTCTGGGTAATTGGCAAGATCGTTATTACGAAACAAAAAAGCCGAGATACACTTTCGTTTGTTTTTCGTTGATCAAATTCGCAATGTCGAGAATTGCAATAAAAACAGATAGCACGAGCGACAGATGTGTAAAGAGAATAAAGAATGCACAAATACTGCAAAGCGCACTGGAGGCGTTGTTTATGCGATTTTTCAGCTCAATCAACTTTATAAGTGTTTTGTATTGTTTGTAATAGTTTTATTGTAAATTTTCATAACGGTACTGTAATTATTTCATTGTAAATTGGTCTCCTCTGATCGATCAAACTGTTGATTGTCACTCCTTGTTTTTTACTCCCTTCGCTTTATTTATTTATTCTTTTTTTTTCATTTTTTGGTATACATGGAGTGTATGGAATTAAAAAAACAAAAAAACGCTTTTGAGTTACGCTGCATACTTATGTCTCAGTTGGCAAAACAAAATGATAACCGTTACACATTCCGTATGATTTTCTGTCTCGTTCTCGCTTCGTTTCTTTGTATGAATTTCCAGAAAATAAAATTTGATTATAATTCAGTAACAACAACCGCTGGCACTATACTTCTTTTCATTCACACATCAACATACTCCGAACACATTCTTCTGTCGTCCGAAACAACAATAAAAATTTCCTGTTAGTTTTGTTATGTTGTCATTATTACTAGAAATTGGAAGACACTGTTCCTTAATTTTTTTTAAATGTAATAATAATTTCAAGGATATTCGATTGATTCTCAGTCACTCTAATGGACCCTTGTCTTTATTGAACTTCCGCAAACAGCAAAACTAGTAACACACTTTTCTTTAACATTCATGCCGAAATTAAACGAAACAGCAACTTGCTTTGCAAGAAAACTATACCGACATTTAATTACACTCAATTTTGCAACAGTTTCATTTATTTTCCAGTTGATTATTTTGCTAAAAATTTCGTATTCATTTAAAAAAAATTCTGGACGCTGTTACGACTAAAATTGGAGCGCATTTTTCTTCGACGATTGCTGCGAAATTAAAATTCCGTTGAATAAAAATTTCTTACACAATTTGTTACCGTCGGCGACGCTGTTATTACTAAAAATTGAAAGACATCTATGGCGATAGCTACCGAATTAATTAGACCAACAATTTCCAAGGAAATTCCACAGATTTTTTCCACACTTGTGCGCTTTTATTGAAAATGATTCTAGAAGGAACTTTTAATATAGACGCGCAACTTCCCTGGAATTTGTTTAGCACTTTTACGGAATGTAATAAGCCGTACAGCCCGCGTAATGAGCTTCTCAAAGCGTTTCGTCGGGGCGGATAATAAATCAAATATCCTTTTTTTTTCAATAAAAACGCGATTCGCCGTCTGCGAGTTACTGAGCCACGCGCGCACGCGAATCGAACGATCAAATTCACTGGCCAGGATCGTAAATGAACCGTTGCCGAGTTTTTTATGAGCTCTTTACGGTCTTCCATTTATGCCAGTTACCGCGCGGAATGCGCATTCCCTTTCTCGCGATCGCTAATCCGCCGTTGAATGAAAAATTTTCCTCGGGACGCTTCTCAAACCGTTTTCGGACGGCCATAAAACGCACGCTGCATCGACTTTTAATCGTCGCGAAGGAACTACAAAGCCGTGGAAAAGTAAATATCAAAAGCCCCGGTCGCTCAGAATTTTTACGATACCGGAATCTCGCTTTTTCTCCTCGGTGCATCAGTTTTTAATATTTTTCGCTACAATTTTCCAGCTGAAATTACTTCGATTCTAGCCTCGATCTTTCAAGTTTACGTTGTAGACAAGCATTCGTTACTAGAGTGCAAATTTTATTTTAGGAAAGGTCATAGTATTTAGTTTCTTCATCCTTGAAGGAAAATTATTAAATTAGTCTTGGAAAATCTACATTTCCTATATCTTCAAACTTTTCTGTGAAATTGTATAGACAGTCTATTTATTGCTGAGCTTGTTTCAGAAGCCGAATTAATTTTTGAGAAATGTGAAATCCTAAACAAGGTAAAGGTAATTGTTTCTTGTGAATATTATGTAAAGGACAGCGGAGGGGTGCATACTATCCGAAAAATGATTAATTTAGGGCGCATACTTTTAGCCCGTCAAAACTCGCTGAGCACTACAATCAAAAGTTACGAGTTGTTCTGTATACAGATGCAGTATTATAGCCATAAAACACGTTTAAACGCACGCACATAGTTCAGCGTTTACGGAGTTTGTCATGCAAAGTTTCCGACTGGAGGAGTCCGGATAATATTAACGGAACTTTGTTTCTTTCCTATTAATAATATGGCATTGAAGATAAGCTGAGGCGTTCTCAAGCTGGGCGCAGCCATTTTCATTTTAGAACCTATAATCTCCCAAACGAACCTCGTTTCCGAAAGTTCCTATTGATGACGCACACGTCGGGAACAATTTAGTATTTTTATTGTACAGAACGAGGTTAGCTTGTACGTTTTACGGTAATCGAAATGTAGACGGTCTATCACTTAGCGCTGCATACAAACATAACCTAAAACTGCCAAATCTCTGTATAAATTTTTCCATTGAAAAGCATCCACTGTAATGAAAGCTAGTTCAATCTCGGACATGATTCATAATTTTCCGGTTCTTTATTGTTTCAATGTTGAGTTGTGACATTAAAAATATACATTCAATTATGTACTGCAATGATTTAATGAAAATTCTATATCTAAATTAAACAGAAATAGTTACTAAATAGTCACTTAGTTATTTAATTTGTAAATATTGGAATTGTCATGGTTGCAGTTTTTCAACATCATGTACAGACTGAAACGTATAAGAAACGACTGTAAAATCAAAAGAAAGTATGACACTTAGAGGCGAAGAAGAAATTATGTTAATTATTCTGACTTAGAACTCGTAAATAATGTTTTACATATTCTTGCATACACATTTCACATTACATGTATCACTTTCAGTTCAAACATTTATTATCGTTATTTAAACGCTTCTTTAGCGTAACATTTTATTGCTCTCTGATCGAACAATTTGTTTATTGTCATTTACCGACAACTTGAAATATAAATTATTAACCCTCGTACGCTCCTCAAGTGACAGTTCACAGTATGATTGCGTTAAAAGTGGACGTGCTTGTATAAAATATGAATTTCCGAATAAAACGCAGCTCGAAAACATTATTGTGTCACAGTTCGTAAAAATGTTCGTCTAAAATATGAATTTCTAGCTGGAATTGAACTGGAAGACGAAAATCACGATAATCTTTGGCGCAACGAATTTTGAGGAGCGTAAAAGGGTTAAGCATTTGCAACTCGAGGCGATTAAATACCTCGATGGGTCACAGTTTAGGTGAAACAATGCGAAACCGATGGGAGAACACGAAGAAACAAGTCCGGAAAATAATTAAACGTAATCCAGGCCGCGATTCGTACACGTGGATCGCGCGCGCGCGCGAGAGGCAATTAATCGGATCGATGAGCGCGACAGGCCCCCAATACGGATAATTATCTTGGCTAATTAAAGCCATCTGGCTGATCTGGAGGAGGACGCAGCAACAGGCTGGCGCGGGCGGAATCCAAGACTCGGGGCCGAGAGTAGAAAAAGCTCTGCTTCAATTCTCCGGAAGCCGGGGCCGGTGGATTGAGCAACATGCGAATTAAATATCTTGATGGGGCAAATTGACGGAGGCGTGGATCAATTTCGCTCGGCACACCGTTAGTGCAACCTTGTGTCTGCCGGCCATTTTTCTGTCCGGTCGCCTCTTCGTTTTTCTTTTATTTTCTTCTGCCCGAGAAACGGGCCGCGCACTTGGCGACGAAAGAGACTGCACCGGGGACGAGGCGGCTCGAAAACGCAGGCCGACAATACGAATTGAACAATTTTACTTGCAAAAATTCGGTAATAATAATAGTACCAGTCCCACGAGACATTTATGTATATTTTTCATTTTCAGTCTTCAGTCGGAGAGCAAATTCATTCAAGAATCTCCCAAAATATGCTCGATTTCGAATTTCTCTGTTGATTCCACCGTAAACAAATTGTTGCAGAGTATAAACTTAAAATAAAATAAGATAACAGTAATATCAATAAAATTTTACACGATTTTTGTTCCTCCGATTTTACAATCCGTACTAATGAATAAGAAAATGCTTCTACTAATTTTCGCTCGAAACTCGTGATTTTCCGAAGCAATAAATTGTTAGGTTAGGTTAGAATTTTACACGATTTTTGTTCCTTCGATTTTACAATCCGTACTAATGAATAAGAAAATGCTTCTACTAATTGTCGCTCGAAACTCGTAATTTTCCGCAGGAATAAATTGTTAGGTTATGTTAGAATTGGTTAAAGCGGATAAAACTGCTGCAAAAATATTTCTAAAAGCGGAATAATTTGTACAAAAATTTGCATTCGTACGAGAGACAAGAAAGCTTAATTTTATTATTTACATTTTCGTCCGAACGTGTCGCAAATGTGTTACTACCGTCTTTCGTTCATTTTCGAGTTTTTCAAAGTGCAAAATTGATGGGGGGCGGGAAAGGATAAGAAAAATTGGATAGCTGCCTCGATCCCTTGCAAGCTCGTCGACACTCGATTCCTATTCTCGTTCGCGCTGAGTCACTGTGATTCAGGACGATTAGCAAGCAATAATACGATAATGTGTGTGATAACTAAGTAAGCTGTCTCGGATCACTACGAGATTATCGTTCATAATCGTTTCTTTGTAACGCTAAGGGCAAAGGGGTCAGTCATAGGCCGTTATCGAGCACGCAGGACTTTTCATAATGAATCAAACGTGTCAGTCACGAGAGGAAACATTTCACCGGAGGAAACCTCGAGTACAGTAAAGTCTTGTTCTAAGTCGAACGGAGCTGCACGATCTTAGTCAGTGCGCCTATCCCCTCCACTGTTGGGCATACCCCGCGAGGGACCGAGAAGGTCGCCGAGTGCTATAAACATACCGCGTAATCTGATATAGATTAGGGTTGACTATACCGGTGTGAACCACTACTAATCCAATTACAAAACTTCTTTATTTTTCGTGATTTTTTAACGGAACTTTCACCAATTTTCTCGTGGCATTTTTCTGATTAAAATGACGCTAAACACGATACAATTTGAACTGTATTTAGTGGTTTAATTGACGGTATGCAGCGCGCCCTACACGATCTATGTCACAGCACGGACCCGAAGATTGGGCTTAGATCAAGACTTTACCGTACCAACGTACTTTCTAGATTAGGTATATTAAATGTGCCGCAATAATATTATTATAAAGGGAGACTAAGTCTCGAAAACAATATGGCGTTCGGAAGCTTGTGAAAATTAACAGACTGCGAATTTTTATGCAAAATAAATGAATTTCTCATGCAACAAGAACCATAAAATCGCATAAAAAATGTATCACTCTTAATCATTTAGAAAGTGAAATTTTAATCATTTATGAAAGTTCAGTACAATGCAGCGTTTGAAAATTATACAAGTATTTTTACAAATTCGCAATTTGACCTTTTTCCCGTCAAAATTGTATAAAATTCGCAGTCCAGAGATGAGTACTTGAGCGATTGCGTCGCACGTCGAGAAGAATAAGTCTAATAAATGTTAACGAACAATTAGCAAACGTTACACGTTGATTAACAATATTTTTTGTATCACATATTTCATGTAGCTTGTTGAATCATCAATGCTTCCATAAACACCTACCAAAATTGACATTATAGAAGCCATTCGAATTTGTTACATTGGCTATCGTAATGTTAAGTATTTATACTTTGTCGTAAATAACGTTTAAGTTTTTCTATTTGCGAATTGGCGACACCATGAGTGATCGAGCAGCCACGTTATTATATTCGGGCAATCATTTTCACGACGGTAAAACGCGGCAAACTAAACGTAACAAACGTGCGACTGTATAATTCATTTCACGCGAGCGAATTATTCTTTTCGATGTGTAATATGCTGACCCGTAACTCACGCTGGTGCATTCACACAGAAAAATTGCAAACACAGAACTGCCGCTGTTACGAATATTTAATATTAAAGGGCGACACTTCAGACCACGATGGTTCATTTAAACAAATGCTCGTATCGAAATCCAATTGTTTAACGTTGCTAAAAATAACGCAAAAATTGTTCCCATAGAAAAGAGTTCTCGAAACGAACATTTCTGGAATTTTTATTTCGCACAAGCTGCGACGCGAATTAAATATACTCAATTTTCATTTAAAATGACCTGAAACAGAAGTATAATACAGTCTGTAATCATAATTTAAAACAAGCCGCAATGGCGGCAGCGTATTTAATTTTAATTTTAAATATTCGGAACGAAAACCATAATATAGGGGCATTTTCACTTTATTTCTTTTACGTTTCTCCTTTCTGTCAATAAAAATTATTCTAGAGAATAACAAGTGAACGCTGAAAAATTTTATAATGTTGCTCCGCGGGTTAAAATATTTTCCAATTGCTTTTTCCACAGATCAAAATACGTAAAACAATAACGTGTTTACCACTTCGACATTTAATATTGATCGTTAATGAGTTCGCAACTTCGAAGTTCGTTGAGTTCGCAACTTTTTCCGAGCGAGTGTCCCAGCAGCCAGTGCGGCCATTTTGCGAAACCGGGGATGGATCTTGGAGGGATCGCGCGTGAAACAGACACTACAGACAATCAAAATGCGCGTCGCGAACTGAGCCGCGACGCGCGAATCGTAATCTCGCGGAATTTCGGCCGCAACGTCGAGATGGGGTATTTCGTGCGTGTGTCACGTGACCACGTGTCAATGATAACGATAATAACCGTACCTGTAATTATAAAACAATAAACACAGTAAACGTCGTAACGATCGGGATATGCATGCTACGGATGCAATAATGCGAGGGCTAGCCGGGGGTGTGCGGGAGCTGAGACCGTGTATGTTCTTTGTAAATAGTAAGTGTATAAAAATTGTCATTGTATAGCGATCACCGATTACTGTAGCTGGATATGCGATTGTACTTTAAATGTCCACCATTTCTTTTTGTTATCGCTCATTTAACGAAGATCAGTCGAAATAAAGATTGTTTTTCGATGATTACCTTGTCTGCATCCCCCCTCCCTTCCCGTCGTTACAAAAGCACAGAATATTTCTAATAATTGCAACATCTACAGCCACAATTTTATATACACTACCGTTCATAAGTAATTGGATACCTTTTAAAGTAGAATAACTTTTTACAAATTGGTCCAAATGACTTGAATCTTTTCTAGATGTTAGACCAACTAGTTTGCTGGAGAATGACTAAATAAACATTTCTTTAGATTGCAATTGTTTGGAATGACAAGAAAACGGAGAAACTATGATTTTACAACTTTCTTATCTGAGCCTACAATTTAAAAGAATGCGTTTTGTTGATTTCGGTAACTTACACGCATACAATGAGCTACATTTTCAGGAAACAGTACAGTTTCAAGATGGCTCACGTCTTAAGGGTGAAGTTTTAATCATTAAGGTTTTAACCTTGCCAGGGAGTTTCGCCCTTGCGGTGATCATCTGGAAACGTTTGCAGCTCACTGCAACGTTGACCGGTTCCCCTAAATATTTGCCGAGGGAACCGCAGCAAAGCATAACCGCCGTCTTCGAATCATAACTGGTCGAGCGAGTCTTCGCGAGGCTGGTCGAAGAAACGTCCCGTCGTCCTTGGGCTTTGTATATCGCGGCGGTTACCCTAATTAGCATCCGGCGTCCTCCTTTCGACGGTACTCGGGAGACTGATTCGTCACACACGGCGTTTAATGAAATTCCTAAATTCAACGGTAAAACGAGACGCGGGTCCCGGCGGCGTGGCCGTTGCGCATTGCAGCAACCCCACTACGAGCGTCGCCGCGCACCCTCGGTGCATGTATCTAATGCAGCAGCTGGCGTGCATTGCAGTTACAATTCTAGGAAGCCTGCCCCTTTGATTGCACCGCGCGCCGGCGACAGTTAATTGCCGGGGCTAATTCTTGTCTTTGTCATATCTTCGGGCCGGATCAACCACCCACCCCGCCGAGACGCTGATTAATTACCGATGGGAACGATATACCCGTATCAATTATTCGGAGAACCGTCCCGGCTACGAATATCAATAGACTTGTGCACGCTTACGCGTCCGCCATTTCGCACGGTTAAGTGTCCGACGATTTCCCCCCCAATCGACCGAAAAAGTGGGCCTCGGCGGGCCCACAGTGGACAAGAATTGCAAGCTGGACGTAATTCACGTCTTCCTTAATTAAAATTATTTTAAATTAAAAGAAGTTTTGAGGGTCGCAGAATATAATTCCGGTACTACCTATTTTCTAGAATGGGAAACTGTGTTGTTAAAATTGCCCTTCAGTTTAAATAATTGAATAGTTATTTAGCAAGTAAATAGTTTAAAAGTTTATGTTAACGAAAGTTACGGTCATTATAGATTGTGAGTTTGGCACGCCTAAATTAATTTTGAACGAATAGAGATTCAGAAGAAAGAAGAGAACGTAATTTCAAGAGAAGTTAGAACTGAAAATTTTATTTAATTGTATGAAGAATGGCGCGTGGAGCTTTCGGGCTAAACTGGTGAAGAGATTCCGTGATCTATCGGGTGCAAGGTCGGGAGCATAGTTCCGAGGAAAACACGATTAAACTTTCAAGTTAGCATTTATCTCACATGATGTACAGTCATTCGCCGTGCTGAAACAGCGAGTGTTTGGGTCAAGTAGATACGGTGGGCGCTAGTCAGACATGCTAACAGTAGTGTTTGAAAATAAATGACTCATCCCAAATTTTTCCCTAAAATTAAAGTCCTACTCTTCCCGATGAATTCTTCTAAAAGAAATATTGCTGTTTCCTGGTTTACATAAATCAAAGAAATAATTGTGGTAAAATAAAAAATTAACTACAAAGAAACAATATCGTGATTAACATACTAAAAGTAGAGAATAATCCTGAAAATGTGCAGCATTGTGTTTAATAATACAGTACAGCGTGTAATAAATCCAGCTTTCATGCTCGCGTTGAAAATAATAACAGTATTAAAACCGGCAGAAAAATTCTTCGTTTCGTGTCACGTGATAATGGTCCCTCTTTGAATTTTATTAAATTATTTTTAACGAGCTGTGTATCCCGGAATTGCGTCTTTTTATTATTCGACTTTCCCACTGAACCAAACGGATTTAAAAAAATGTTTTCACATTGCCGAAATGAAAATTTGCCGAAGAGCAACCGCGAACGTGTAAACACGTCTACGGTTCTCAAAGAACCAGCGAACCTCTTTCAATTTCGGATCCCTACTTTCGAAACGAGTTTCGTAATATAATTTCTGCAGCCAAGAATTCGCGGATGGGGTCGGCACCGTTTACCCTAGGGACGGACTTACCATTTGCATTTTCATTGGCGCCGAAGAGTGTAAAGCAAATGTGGTCGTACGCGGGTTAGGTTAATAAGCTTGTTAACGGGGACCACTGCGAGAGCCAAATGCTGGATAAATTGCGAATCTTGTATGAACAATTTGCGATTAAGACGGTGACGCGAAACGCGGGTCTCTTCGCCGCCATTATGATTGAATGATTCTTTCCTCTAACTTTGAAACAAAAAGCTGCTTCCCGTGGAGGGATCTGTGCATTCTCTCACAGGGATGAAACGGGGCGACACATTATTCAAGAAAAGGTAAGGATTCGAGGACTATGAATAATTAACCGTCGCTGTCTCCGATAGGACTAGAATGATCGACGATAGCTTCTCCTACCATCATTCTTTACTCTACAATTCGTTATTTTTTATTCTTACAGAGTACCTACTACATTCGTTAGTTAATTAATGTGGGATTGTCAAAAAATTGTCGGGAGAAGAAAAGGGTGATTCCTGAGGTGATTCTGAGCACATTTTTCCTTTACCAAATCGCACTAAAACGCTCCGTTTCCGAGTTATTGAGGAAAAACGCGGACCAATCAGGGCGCGGCAGCAGCGGCCGGACCCCGGCTCGGCCAACGGCAGCGTCGCGCTCAGCGGGGCCTGTCGCGGAGGCGGAGCCGATCCGCTACACCCGCGCTCTGATTGGTCCCGGTTTTTCGTTAATAACTCGAAAACGAAGCGTTTTGGCGCGAATTGACAAAGGAAAAAGTTGCTCAGAATCGCCTCAGGAATCACCTCTTTCTGTTTATTCAGCTTTACAGCCCGGAATTGAACTGTTAACTTATAGCATTTAAAAATAGTGAACCACACATTCAAACACGTCAATGTTAAACATATTCATTGTCATTCGTAGTAACACGGAATGGAGCAACTGGACGGTGATTGGACGATCGCGAACAGGAGCATCCCACTCGACGGACTGTTGAATCAGCGAGTTCTGGTTGCAAGGGAGACCGCGGGCTCGAGCGAAAGGTTGCGTTTTAACTTGCATCGGACGCCGGAATTTCGCATGCGGACGTAGGTTAAAAATCGTCGGCGTTGGAAGGACGCGGTTCGGCACAAAGGAAATTAGGTTCATCCGCAGCGACAAACAAGCCAGTCGATGGTGTCTCATCAGACCACTTGAAACTTAATCACATTGAGCGTTACGGCTAATAGGATTGCTTTCCGTGAAAACTGTACATATCGGGTTGAAGGGGGGTGGGGGGTATGTAATTATACCGGTATTGTCAGCGAGCTGTTACCAGAGACAGCTAAAGAGGTCCCCTCCCGGCTTAACAACGTTTCCTCGTTACTCCGTATTTGCTTTCCCCATCAAACTCTCCGGCCGCAATCTAATTTAGTTTTCATTCGTAGACGTAACAGCGCCCGTGACTAATAACGCCGGATTCCGCAGCCTCGCTGAGCCTTACAACTCCCTCTCTCTCCCTCTCTCTCTCTCGTCTCTTCTCCTCGCCCTTGTTTATAATTGAACGCATTTTATTGCTTGCTGAACCACAAAGCTCGCTAAACGCCGCGTGCTCGCTCGCAGAAATCCGCCGATTTATTGTCGCGACCCGCTCACCGCTCTCATCAAAGCCGCTTTGCCGCCGTTGCGAACTATGCCAGTAAATTTCGGTAATTATTGGACTCGGGATTTTATGCTTTTAAGGG
>CM052129.1:2477907-2490605 GCA_028454255.1 Halictus ligatus
GTGGGCGCTATAGTGGGGACAGTGGGTGCTATAGCGGGCACAGCGACTGCTTACTTAAAGGGGACAGGGGGCGCTATTGCGGGGATAGTGGGCGCTTACTGGAAGGCGACAGCGAGTGCTATGATGGGGACAGTGGGCGCCTACTGGAATGGGACAGGGGACGCTTACTTGAAGGGGATAGTGGGCGCTATAGTGGGGACAGTAGGCGCCTACTGTAAGGGAACAGCGAGTGCTAATGGTGGGGACAGTGGGCGCCTACTAGAAGAGAACAGCGAGTGCTATGATGGGGGGATAGTGGGCGCTTACTGGAAAGGGACACTGGTCGCTATAGTGGGGACACTAGTCGCCTACTGGAAAGGAACAGTGGCGCTTATTTGAAAGGGATAGTGGGCGCTATAGTGGGGACAGTGGGCGCCTGCTGGAAGGGGACAGTGGGCGCTATAGTGGGAATACTGGCCGCTTACTTGAAGGGGATCGTGTGCGCTATAGTCGGGACAGTGGGCGCTGACTTGAAGGGGATAGTGGGCGCTTACTGGAAAGGGACACTGGTCGCTATAGTGGGGACACTGGTCGCCTACTGGAAAGGAACAGTGGCGCTTATTTGAAAGGGATAGTGGGCGCTATAGTGGGGACAGTGGGCGCCTACTGGAAGGGGACAGTGGGCGCTATAGTGGGAACACTGGGCGCTCACTTGAAGGGGATAGTGTGCGCTATAGTCGGGACAGTGGGCGCTGACTTGAAGGGGATAGTGGGCGCTATAGTGGGGACAGTAGGCGCCTACTGGAAGAGGACAGTGGACGCTTACTTGAAAGGGATAGTGGACGCTTACTTGAAGGGGATAGTGGGCGCTATATTGGGGACAGTGGGCGCCTACTGGAAGGGGACAGTGAGTGCTATGATGAGTACAGTGTGCGCTATGATGTGGACAGTGGGCACTATGATGGGGACAGCGGGCGCTATGGCGGGGACGGTCTTGTCCCAATTGCCACAGAAATGCCCACGCACAGTTGTACTCCGAGATAAGATGACGCCGTTCATTCCGGAATAAGAAAATCGGTTATTCCCTCATTTCTGCCGACCACTGTACAATTTGCCGCCACATTCGATACACGACGAAAGACGATCCGAGACGTCGTCTTACATCGGACTACAACCGTGAAATATGAGAGTGAAAAAATCATTTCCAGGTAAGCACACCGGTTCCAGCAATCGCTGTATAGATTTTTTTATTAACCCTGCACGAAGCGATTGCGGACTGCAACCACGGTGACCGAAAACAATAAGGATATTACGACGGCAGCCAGAAATTCCATCTCGTTCCGTTGCATAATGCAGCGTCTCATTAGCGGGCTGCGGACCTTGATGCATACTCGCGATCTCGAGGGCCAATTGATGACTGCCGGAACGAAATGGAGGCTCGTCAGTCCCTGTCCCCCCCACCCTTCGCACCCAAATAAATGTTTTCGAGGCGGAATATCGAGGCACGGTTCACTCCGGTGGAAATTTTTATTTCGCCGGATTTGATCCCCGCGACCTCACTCGCGAATGCACAACCGCGCGCGCGCGCGCGCGCGTCGCTCGTCAGAGTTCATGTAAATTTCAAGGGCTTCGGTGCCGGGGAGATTCACACCATCGAACGTTGTCTCGTGCCGGATGAAAAAGCCGAGGCTGAAAAGACGCGAATGTAGGTCATTATCCACTTATTTTACGAGGAGGGAGCGAAGGTTGCAGCTTGCAGCTCGCGGGCTCGGAGCAGAGAGACAAAAAAGAAAAAAAGAAAGAAAGAAAAAGAAGAGACCGGTCGGTGCGTATGCTGCACAATAGCGCAATTTCACTTTATTTTCTGAATACTTTCTTCGAATAATAGTTTCTCCGCTATTCACGAAAGTCCCCACTCCGGTGTCTCGGCGGAGCTTTCGTCGTCGCGCGCACGCGAATCAGTGTGTTCGCCTCGAAATTCAAGTTCCGTGAACATTACACGATAAGTACAAAGTACGGGCACACTCTCCAGTGCACGCGAGGCTCATCACCTTCTCGAGTCGTTAAATTAAGTCGCCATGGCAGCGGAAAGTTGACAGCAGCGCGTCGCGTCTCTCTCGAAACTGTTAAACAAATAATCCGAAACGAAGCTTCGTATTCTTTAACACGCTGAATGCCGACGATCGTTGATACGTCCACCGAAATAATTTCATTGATCACGGTACAATAAGATTTGTTCGAACATGTCGATCGAGTTTTTCAACCCGGCAACGGATTAGCGATGATCATCGATATGGCAGTTAGCGTGTCAATTTCAGAAATACGCGTTTGCGCGATGGCGAATTTCGTTCGAGAACTTTTTTGGCAGCCGTGTGTATAGACGTATCAAACGAAAATCCGAAGGAATTATTGATAATTGAACACATTATGCACCGGGATCGATCGTGTACAATTTCCTTTGATTGTTCGGGGTGCAGACATTTATACATTCACTGTTCGTATATTTCGGTAACAATTCAAATGCAACGTTCAAAATCAGCATGATCTCTGTGCAGTCGCTGAAACATGAAATCGCACGAACATCTGCAGTCTCGTTGTAACAAAACATTGTTTACACTTTCGAGGGTGTCGAACAATTACGTATTATGGATTGAGAAAACAACGAAATATAATTTTATTTCAGATGACAGGGGGTGAGCAGCCTAATTTGAACCGGCTAATGTATACTCCTAGATGCACATTGTTATTCGTAAGATTGAACATTTAAATGGCCGATTTAAATTTGACCACTCACCCCTATTAAAGGGACGGTGGGAAAATTCAGTTCGCAATTATAAATACAAAGAATTCGGAAAATCCTATTACGTTTATCGCAATTTGTCGCGAACGAATTTTTAAATGAACCGAAATTATTGTTATCTTTGATTAAAAATTACCAGAAATTTCTGGACAGTGGTTTCAATTTTTTCCAAGCGCGGAAGGAGGAAATTAGTGGATCGTGAACACGAATCATTATCTTCCAGCTCGCAATAAACGTAATATCGTTTTCGCTGTTTTAAATTTTATCCATCGCCGGGAATAGCAACGATTCGATGACGCCGAGGTGATTATGCACTGGAGAGCCCGCGGCATAAAACAATTTTCGTAGCTTGCAATCCGGTGGATTTTACATTCCCGTTTCCGCGCGGCGATGACGCGCGCCCTTTAATGATTTCGCCGTTTAAGCCACGCGTTGCGACGTAACGCCGGTACTCGTCGGTGTCTAATCGCGCGGAGTCAGAGGAGCTTCTAATTACGACCATCTAAAACCGTGACGCTGGAACGGAAGCCCGATAGAAAATACCTAAACGCGTCGGCGCTGTCGAACGACGATTGTTCGCATAGAAAAATAAATTACGCTCCGACGCGTCGAACGGAACACATGTGTCGCTAGAAACGAAAGTCGCGGTTCGCAATCGAGCGATGGGACCGAAATCAGAAACGACCGAACTCGTTGCAAAACAATTTAATGAATTAAACAGTTTTTGAAAGGAAGTTTCCAATTTTCTTAAATTTCTCCATCGAAATGCGCACTTGCACAATATGCTCGCAAAGTCATAAATATTGATCGAATAGCTGGAATTCGTGCATCTAGGTTGATTAATATTTCATAGAGCCTGCATCGCGAACGTTGCAAATATTAAAAAAATATCAAGAAATCGCTTTAACATATTGCAAGGCTCAGACAGAAATTTCTTCATTTTGTTTGTCTCGTCATTTGGAAATTGCATGTGCGAACAAAGGACAATTTTTTTGCGGTAATTCATTATAAATCTCTGGGCATTATCGACTGTGTGAACGTATAATGTCTCGCGTATGAATTATGGTTGTGAAAGAAAGTGACTTATGAAATATTCGATATTTATGAAATTTTATTCTTTCTCGGTCCCGTCGCTAAATTTATCGGTCGAATCAGCTCGAAATATCCGATTTTCCCGGTGCACATTGTTTATTCGGCACATAAATTGTTATAAAACGAAAAAAACTGGAATAAGAACTTATATATTTTTAATATCACACGTCGACAATATTGGATTCAATAAATTCTTCCAGAAACCGATGATAAAGGTTATAGTTTTTGTGCATCGCCAGATGCGTAAAGCGCGAGACGTGTTTTCCGAAATGAGAAAATATTTTTTTAATATAGGACAACATTTTCGACGGGACATCGTTTTTGCAGCGGGCTAATATCGTCGATCGAAGCCGTGCCTGACAGCCGAATGCACTTTTCGATTGTTAACAAACAAAGTTACACACTGCACGTGTGTCTTTGACACTTTGATTACCGGGTGTACCTGCGAGTGACAATGAGTTTTTCCAAGCACACACACACACACATTGCTCGCGACAAAAATAGTCCGATTGACCTTTTTATTCGGAGTTTCGTAAAACTGAGTCACCATTGGACATTTAACATTTTCATTAACCTTCTGGTAAACAAAGAACATTTGTTAGAATAATTTATTAACGAACAGGATATTTTCAGAATCGATATGAATTAATATAATAGCTGTATATCAAATCGAAAGTCGCTAATTAATTTATTCAATCAATTTCCTGCTAAATCCGGAACATTTTATTTTCATTCTAAAACTAAATTTGTCTTCCGTTTTAGAATATTTTCATTTTATTCGTACGAAACTGTTCCGATTTCCATGTATAATATTTCAATGTTTAGTGATCTGTTGAATACAAATTTTGTAATGTAACAAATATTTTGTAATATTTCTTTTTTATTTCTTTGATATAATGCCACAACAATCTTTAGTGGCGCTTCTGAGTTGCCACTCGAGTGTAAAGGGTTAAGATAATTTAAGGGTTAATAATTTAAATCTACAATGAATGGCTCCGCTTAAAATTGAGATGTAGATTATCAGGTTGGAAATTCGCTAATTGGTTTCAACAAATTCGCGACAAAAGCAAGCGGATTAGAAACGAAGAAATATCTCAGGAACGGTTAGAAAAGAATTAGTGAAAAAATCGTATCAGGTGTTCTACATCTGCGCCCCTGTTATTGGCTACTGAACAGAGAAAATGAAACGTAGTTTTCGCGGAAGTAGTGCTTGGGAGTTTTCCAAGTCGATTATGTCGCGAACTTCGCTGTGCAATTTTTATCTTTTCCGAAGCTTCTACTTTTTAAATTGCAATCTCTGTCCAAAGAATATTTCTTAATTTTCGTTCCATTGACTCGACGGGTCGAGCACAACGTTATTACTTTCTGAAACAATTTACAACACGACACACCGTCACTATTAAAAGCAATGAGCCAATTTGAATGGACCAATTCATGGTCAAAAATACTTTTCTGATTTCTTGTACGTTCCGTTTAATCGCGGCAAACGCGGCGTTGTTATTTTTTGGAACAATGAAAATGGCTGGTTCACTATCAAAGTATTATCGTTCCGCAAGGAAATTTTTCAAAAAACCGAGGCAACGTATTGTTCCACAAAAATTGAAATTGAACGAACATTCCGAAAAATGATTTTCCTTGCGCCGCACCGTGGGCAATTCGGACAAAATCGGATTAAAAATCGAGGAACTTTCGATAGGAATCAGGTAGAGCCGTGAAATTTCTAAAAAATTAAATTAAATTTCAATTTTTTAAAATTGTGGTACGAGCGTTTTTTAACTTTGAGAAAATTCGTTAAACCTGCGGAAATTCAAGAAAATTTTGGATTTTCCAATACCACGAGCGGAAAAAAATTTTGTTTAACATGCTATACATCATTTCCCATAGATTTTTCCACGCTGATTTCAAATCTGGTCTCAAAATTTGTCTGCGACCTCAGGAGATTGCAAAAAATAGATTTCTGTGACAAAAAGTAATGAAATCAATTTTTCGTTGAAATGATTGTTGAAAATTTTGGTTTTTCCAAAAGCACATTCGTGGAAAAAAATTTGTTTAACATGCTATACATCATATCCCATAGATTTTTCCACGCAGATTTCAAATCTGGTCTCAAAATTTGTCTGCGACCTCAGGATTTTGCAAAAAATAGATTTCTGTGACAAAAACTAATGAAATCATTATTCCGTTGAAATGATTGGATGGTACTAATCTCCCTATTTTTCCTATAATCTACAAAGTTTGATCTTCAATTTAAAAAAAGTTTCATCGCTCTACCTCATTCCTATCGAACGTTCCTTGATTTCGAATCCGATTTTGTCCAAATTGCCGACTGCGCGCCGGAGGAGGAATTAATTATTCGGGATTAATTGGTCGAAATTTTCAATCATACCGATTCCCTGTATGTCACGCGGACACCGGGCAGGAAGTAGGTCATTTGCTCGATTCGGTTAGGGATTAGGTCCGCGTTTGCCCGGTTCATTTCACGGGAAAGATTCGAGAGAGGAGTCTGTGTTCGCGGCTGTCAGCCACGGACGATCGCCATCGACGCTGCTTAATTGCTTCGGATATAATTCCCTTTTGAAAATCCACGGCTCTTCCCGATATCCGCGCGTCGAATCCGCGCCGATGTCCCCGGCGATCGTTATTGTACGCCGGACAATACGTCTGTGTGCGTATGTAACCAACCGGGTAGGATTAATCGGAAACGTCGAGCGAATGGCGTCCGGCGCCGGGGGTCAGTGACACCGTCTCATCGAATGGAAGCCCCGTATAATTTTTCGCCCGTCATCGAAAGGAATTGGCTTTTAAACGGCCCTGTGAAACAGAAAGAGGATCGCCGAAGTTAATAACCGCGGCCCGCGTGCGATTTCCGCGGATTGTTGAAGCTCGCGAACCGCGAAAACCCCCTTCCGGCTAACGCGAATGAGGTCGTCGATTTTTTCCCCGATTAAAAACGAGAAAATTCCGTGGCATGAGATTTTATTCAACAGAAATATACAGACCGGTTACGGTAGAACCTCGGCTGGCCGAAACACTCGGCGGCGCACGGGTGTTCGGATAATAGAACAATTGGTCACGGTGCTGGATTAAATAATTACTCGTTTGTACAATCGATTGTGCTGTGTTTCGATCGCCTTACACTCAATAGTTTATACATGATTCGACACGTGAAACACGTCCGGTAATTCTAACGTCCGAGGTTCGGATAATCGAGGTTCTACTGTGCTCGGACAAACGTTTACGTTGTTCGTCTTCGAATATCCGTGCTTATGATATCGAAAACAGGTACAAAAGGGTGCCAACAAGGTTCGGTTACGTGTCTCGATCGGTGCGAATGAATTAGGTCCGGGTCACTTGAACGAACGTGAAATTATGCGAACATTGTCTAATTTCGTTTGTATGCAGTCTCGCTGTGATCTGCATACCGTGCAGCCTGTCACCAAATCGAGGATATTTGGGGTAACAGTGAGGAGAACGGTATAGTCGGGACCTGAGTGACGTCACGGAGCTATAGTGTAGTCCACGCGTGCGCAATCGGTGCTCCGAGAGTGGACGACGTGACCAACCCCCACCATCGCGTTTCGGTCGTCGTCCGTCGGAACAGGACGACTCGCACCAGCGCGAGAGGGGAGTACGAGGTGCGCGAAAGTGGGCGTGGCCGATCTACGTCATCGGAGCACCAATTGCGCAGGTGCAATGCGTGGTGTAGTGACCACACTATAGTCTAACCCACCGATTCGTGCTGAAGGTGGGAATCCTCTCCTATAGTTCGGATTATGACACCGCTGGGCGCCCCTCTCTCAAATTCTCGGCGCGTGACGTCACGCGCGATTCCCTCGAGGGACTTTTTAATAAAAGAGTGTGACAATTGCACAGGAATTTATGAAAGTTGAATGGAGGGGGTAGGGGAGGCGAGACGAGAAACGGAAGTACGTGAAAGGTGCGGTTGACGCGTGAACAATACGAATGAAGGTGTTCCCGGGTTGCGTTCGCTTGCATTCGATGGGCTACGAGGTCACTGACCTTTCAACAAAAGACAAAGGTACTCGGCTTTCTCCGTATCACCGAAAAAAAAAAAAGAAACGGTCGCTATTATCGTGGAATTGTGGAGATCTACCGACGTTTTTGTTTTCGATGGCGGGGGGGAGGTCAGCTACGGTAGTAATTACGCCGCTTGGGGATTTTGTTGTTGTTGTGTATGTGTGTTGTTGTGTCTCTGTGTATTACACCTGTGAAAGCAACACGGAACACGCACGCTACACGGTAACATATCAGTTACAAAAACGACGGGCACACAGGCATCCACACGCACGCACGCACGCATATATGCAAACACACGCACACAGGCTAGCCGACTCTCGCCATTTTTGTTCGTTCGTCGTCAATGTTATGTACAGTCCTCGATAATTATTGCTATGGTACATTTATACAGTCTAGACGCGTACAATAGGCCGTACGAATGAAAGTAAAGCGTTCGCAATTTCTCTAGAAAAAGTCGAGTCTCTAACGGCGGAGAGAAGCGGCGCTCGGGCTCTCGCGGCGGTCGACAAAATGGCGGATGGGAATTAGGAACCATGATTCCTCGACAGAATCCTGCCCCAGGTGGTTGGCTCGAGTTTCCATTTCGCGATTTTCCGGTGTGTCGGCGGGTTTCGGTGTGGGGGCCATTTCTCGAGTTCGAACTTGATCGAAAATGGACGCTGCTGGACTACTATGGCACATCCGAAAGAAATATAGTAAAGGAGACGTTTTGGTAGCGTTTAATTCAATTTGACAGATTTTTCTCCGATTGCTCGGGTTGGGTTTGTTGCAAAACAATTGGTTAAAAGGTACATCATCACTCTGCTTAATTATTAACGTTGAAATTTCCAGCACATGCCGACGTTTCGCACGGATAATATTTATATTAGCCTGCGGATGTATATGCAAAAGAAGAATTTTGTGCAAAATAGGAACCGACTACAATTTTCTATCTTATCTCCATTTAATTTTCTTACAACTTTAAATGGCACCTACTCGTTTCCGTTATAAATGCATGAAATCCGCAGTCTGTCGTCAGTGTGCATTGAAATATTTTAGATAGTTCACGTGTCAAATTGTATTATTTTTTAACAAAATTAGCTCGAACTGATTGTGCGTTGTACAACACAAATATGGCACCGGAACGCACGATCATTCTGCATTGTAAGAAAGCTATTCACACAATTTGCAAGTGAACATCGATCAACAAACTTTCCGCAGGATAATTTCGACAATTTACAGATTTCTACGGCAACTATTGCCTGTCGACGCACGGTCATCTTTAGCCCGCAGCCCGGCGCTCTTCTCTCGTCAACAATCTCATTGTTAATAAGTATTGCGTTACAGATAATACAGCTTTGTTGTCCTCTAATTACACCTAATTAGCACTGGTTGCGTTCATCCTACGATTATGGTTGACAACGTATTTACAAAGTCAACGCGTGCTCGCGAAATTCTGGTCGCTGTTTCGCCGCCATCTTGCAACTCATTGCCGTTTCAGATCCTGGTACCTTCCCGACAATTTCAACAATCCTAAACGAAGTCATGGTCGTCTTGCTAATTGAACCTTGTGCAACTTAATCGCAGTCCGTTCATTATCGTCATTTTTTCTAAAAAAAAAAGAAGCATCAAGTGAAAGTGAAAGATGTAAATTCGTTCACAAGAAACGAGGCTATACCAAATTCGATCCCAGTGAAATTTAATAACAATACACTGAGGAATTTATAACTTATTCTATATATTTCGTTACACCGAATACAAGGAAAAATTTCCCATTGATTTGGCTCAAATTTTTCTTATTTTTTCCGGACACAAATCCGCAGAAACACGTGCAACGTTTCGATTATAAATACGGGGGAGAAAGGAAGATAAATCAGGGAGAAATTGGAAAGATTTTTCTCCTCGGATCTTCGTTCAACAAAATCCTAAATAAATGCTCGGAGGCGTGGAAACGAGCAGATGTGTTTTCGAAACATTTTTGCCAAAACGATTCCACAGAGAGCGTCGAGTACACAGGGCTCAATTAGCCGAAGACCGGCCATTAATTGAAACCAGAAACACGACTGGCAGGCAAACAGCGGCCAAAGTCTCGTCTCCAACTTCCTCTTAGGCGAAGTTCGCCTAACACAGAGGTACGCGTTTCCGGCACGTGATACACTGTCGAAATTTGCAATTTCGCGCGTGCCAGCGAAAGACATAGAAGATGTGTGTTAGTTTATAGCGTTTTCTCGCCCCCCGTTTCCGGTCGCCGACGGCCGCAACGCCGCCGTCGGTCGTCACACCGAGCCTCGAAAAATCATTTTTAATTCATCATCACGAACCCGTTTACGGGCTCCCGGTCGTGCGTGGAATTCTTCGAATCGCATTTCAGCCCCTCCCGCGCGATCGAATGCTCGCTTCCTGTTTGCACCGTCGAATTTTTCGGTTATGCACATTCCATCGCTCCCGACGGCAACGGGAGATATCGATTCAAATGATTTTTGGAGATTCGCCAAATTTTCCTAATGGAATTCTCGCGTGACGTTACCGTCAACGAGAGATTCCCATTTTTTGGCGAACCTGAACACCGCGCAACGAAGTTATCGCACGAAATAATAGTTTTCAGTGGGCATTATCGAATCGAATTACATGAATTACTTCTATAAAAATTCAATTTTAATTTAACATAACGCTTAGTTTATTTCGGAATTTTTAATCGCATTGCTGACAATAATTTTTCTGTTTCATAAAAGTCGTTCAATGAGACATAGAATTTTAATCGAGAGTAATGCATTTACTTGAAATCAATTTAATTGCCTTTCTGATAACGTTTCTATTTATTTAGTTGAAAAGCATCACATTTCAATGGCGTTATATTTTTGAAGCTTCCAACGTTTATTCTTTGAAAATAATCGTCCGAATTATCGGTTTCTCCGTGTCGTTGAATTTGATTAACGATCCGAAAAGCATAGCATATTTCGAACACATTTAACATTTGCACTCTGGGGAAGATCATTCAAATTGTTTAATTCCGTTCATTTCCCGCGACCGTTTCCATTTGGTAAATCTCTCTCTCTCTCTCTCTCTCTCTCTCTGTTCAAATTTTCCGAATAACACGAAAAGCATTGCATAACGCTCGCGTAATTTGCGAAATTCGGAAGACGCATTTGCGAGCGAGTCTTACACGAAAATATTGATTTTCTTCAGCGGCGAAGTTGCCGCAGAAATTCATATCAAATTTGCATTTTCTTCGGAACAAGATATTCGGAGATTTATGGGCGACGGTGTGCGTATAAACATGGCATCGTCATATTTCATCGAACTAACAATAAGATAGGAAACATAATTTATGGAACGGCGTGCAGCGCGAGTTCAGCCAAAGAAGATGAAATATTTCATCTTCGAACCGTTCGAAATTGTACAAAAATGCCTCGGTTAGGTTAATTGAATTTCTCCGTTTTAATCGAAAGGCTCGTTGAACGATTTTTATTCGACACTGTTGGATTTCTTTTGCCGTTCGAACGAAGGTTCATTAGGCTCCATTTAAAACCGAGACACCTCGGACAGGGAAATATTAATTTCTGCTGCGAATAATTAAAAGTCGTCGCGAGACCCGATAAGGATAAAAACGTTTTCAAGGATCGCCGAGTTTTAATTTACGAAAGCTCGCGCTCGAATCGCAGCGGGGATCGCGCGTTAATCGAGGCGAGAACGCCGATTTCGCATAAACGGCGGTTCGGATCGCAAACAATTCGGAATTCCACGGCGCCGCCCGACCGGAAACCGGTCGGCCGAAGGGATCGGCCGTGTCGCGGGGACTGGCTGCGATCCACGGGGCAGGAAGTCCCTGGGAAGGGCTTAATTCGAGTCCAGAAATGCATAAAATCAGTCTCAAATACCGTTAGCACTCGTCGTGCACCGAACGATTGGCAAAACCTCGCGGGGCACGGGCTCCGGGCGTCCTGCGGATTAATTAACCTGTCCTTAAGCAATCGTCGGGACCAAACCGGCGATCGAGAACGATCGATTTTATCGGGACAAGCGCGAAACGTGCGTAACACCGATACTCGCGCATGATCGACGCCGCGCGTCGGGTCCCCGTCGAAATCGAAATTCGATCACGCCGAGGCACAAAGATAAGATTCCCCAGGTACTCGACGGCGCGAGAATCGAGATCCTTTTTCGACTTTTTTCCGCGGATTCCGGAGATGTGAAATGTCGCTTCCGGGATATTCGGGAAACTCGGGCCGGAATGGAACCCGCTTTTTCGGCTCCCCGCGAACTTATGGCTGGATAGCGAATTTTTCTAGGAAATTTAAATTGCTCCCATCAGTTCCGTCACCGTGGGAATTTCTTCTCCTTGACCAATATCGTTTTACGTGCGACATTTTCAATAAAAGCACGGCCTGCAGATGAGTAAGCTCAAAAATAAAATAATATATATAATATATTGCGAGTATACTGTGGATTTTGTGAAAAATTTTAAAACATAGAAATACGATTATTACAGAAATTTCTGTCGCGTTTTTAATAACTTTGATAAGTCCGGAATAAATTCGTCGATGTTTTCAAGCAGTTCCGATCTTTTTATAGATTTAAGGTAACGCCTAAACAATTTTGTTGTAAGTGCTTAGCCGTCGGCGGTCTAATTATAACGGTAGCAGATGCTCGATCATTGTTAAAAATAGCCGATATTATGAACTATTTGGTATGCTCGATGACTGGGCCGCGGATTTTAGCGCTTGTGACAAAAGTGTTTAGGAGAAATAGGTAACGTAGTTTCTGTTTTTATTTCGCATGAAGATCCGCGGAAAATTACAGGTCTCAAACA
>CM052129.1:2490705-2519647 GCA_028454255.1 Halictus ligatus
AAGAAGACAACGGAGCACATCAGAACAGAGATTGAAAGCGTCACAGAGCTTGTGCGACCATTCGAGGCCCCTTCGGGCCCCTTTCCTTCGAACGAGGTGGGGAGTAGCCGGGGCCCGAAGCTGGGACTCGCGGCGGACCTCCGGGAAGGGGGACACCGGGTGAATGACGCGCGCGGTGTCCTGCTCGATTAGGTATTGGGGGAGGGAAGCTTTACTTTCCCTGGGTGTTAATGTTGAGGAGACCTCCTCAGGGAGATCACCGTGGTGGATTTAGTGGATATATCTCTTCAAGGGGTGGGGGGTCCCCCAGAGAGGACGGGGAATCCTTATTGCGATTACCACCATGTAAAAAAAAAAAGTAACCATTTGGCCGATCAAGTTAAAATTTGGTGTACTACTAATACTAAGGGTAACACGTATTTCAGACAAAGATTTCTTTGAAATTCAGCCTACAGCCTGATCGGTAGCATCATTTAGCTTTAAGGTGACAGTGTGAAGCGGTCGGGGCGGGGACCTACGGGCCTCTTTCACCCGAGCGAGGTGGGGAGTCGCCTGGGCCCGTACCTGGGTCTCGTGGCACCCAGCCAAGCGGCCCTTTGAGAAGGGGGACCCGGGTGAGTGACCCGCGCGCTGTCCTACTCGATTAGGCATTGGAGGAAGCTTTACTACCCGGAGTGTTATTGTTGGGGAGGGGACGGCGAGTCGTTTTCGCTAGCTCAGGAAGGTCACCTTGGTACAGTTTGTGGATATACCTCTTCAGGGGGTCCCCCATATCCCCGTCTTTCCCCCCAGCAATGATGGGTCATCCTTATTGCGATCACCACTATTTAAAAAAAAAAGTAACCATTTGACCGATCAAGTTAAAATTTGGTGTACCACTAATCCTAAGGGTAACACGTATTTCAGACAAAGACTTTCTCAAAATTCAACCTACAAGCTAATCGGTAGCATCAGTTATGTTTAAGGTGGGAGTGTGAAGCGGTCGGGGTGGGGATCTACAGGCCTCTTTCGCCCGAGCGAGGTGGGGAGTCGCCTGGGCCCGAACCTGGGTCTCGTGGCGCCCAGCCAAGCGACCCTTTGGGAAGGGGGCCCGGGTGAGTGACCCGCGCGCTGTCCTACTCGGTTAGGCATTGGAGGAAACTTTACTTCCCGGAGTGTTATTGTTGGGGAGGGGACGGCGAGTCGTTTTCGCTAGCTCAGGAAGGTCACCTTGGTACAGTTAGTGGATATACCTCTTCAGGGGGTCCCCCATATCCCAGTCTTTCCCCCCAGCAATGATGGGTCATCCTTATTGCGATCATCACTATTTAAAAAAAAAAGTAACCATTTGACCGATCAAGTTAAAATTTGGTGTACCACTAATCCTAAGGGTAACACGTATTTCAGACAAAGACTTTCTCAAAATTCAACCTACAAGCTAATCGGTAGCATCATTTAGGTTCAGGGTGGGAGTATGAAGTCCGCATATTGATTGGACCATGTAATACTTTCTATCCGGTATCTCAAGCTTCTCTTCGGCTAAAATGCACATTCAGCATGGCACTAGACCCTCTACAAGTTTGAAATTGATAGCTGCAGTGGTTGCCGAAATTCTGGTGGAACCCGGTTGCAGCGGCGACGGTCCCTGGCTCGTCGCAAATATGCAGGACGTCGCGGCCATTTTGCGCATCCTGCATAAGAACGGTCGCCGAAGCAAGACAGAGCCGGTCGGGGGCGCAACTTCCACGAATAATTCGGTTTCACGAGCAACTTGACCGTGATACATCGGGCCGGGATATCAGCGAACGTCATCCGGAAACGTTTACGCTGACTAATATCCATATTTTCGGTTGCTGCGCAAAAGTTATTTATTTTGGAGGCGACGCAAACGGAGGTTTCGAAACGTCCTGCGGACCAGAGAGATCTCTGTCCGCACGCGCGACGGCTAATCGAGCAACGGCTGCCATGATTTGTGGTGAGCGTCGAACGTGCTCGCATACATATGTCCGCATCTGCACAATAACGCTCGTCACGCCGAGCATGCTTGCAAATCATTCAAAGTCTCTGTTTGTTTATACGCTTGGTTAAATCCACGGCCCGTTCTACACTCTCGCAAAATTCCGTGATATAATTCTACTTCCGAGACCGAGCACACCCGTTGCGCAAATATTTTCCCGCCCGGCTGTCGTTCGAACGGGGAACAACATAATTGTTGTTAAATTGCCGGATCGATCGCTTCGTCATTAATGCAAACGATTGTTGCCTGGTGACGGACCCGTTTCGCTGTCGGGTGTCAATTAGCTTGTCTGTGTGCCGTTGTTTGTCGATACTGTGCAACTATTTTGTCCGTCCATCTGTCGCGTACTCTGACAATTGTATTTATTAGTAAGTAAACGTTGGGAGATTGCAGAAGCTCAATTTTCAGAGGTCTCGAGATTTTCAAGCTTTGAAAATGGATGGATCAATTTTTATTCAACTAACAAGATGACGGGACGCGGTTTGAGGAAACTATATCAAGGTTAGTCTCAGAAAACTTGCAATCGCTCAAATTCCATAGAGTGTCCCAAAATGTTCTACTTCTTTGAAAGAGATGATTCCTGGGATCATTCCATGCAACTTTTTCCTTTGCGAAAATCTTCTCCGCGGCTCTGTTAAGGAGCTATTAACGAGAAACGCGGACCAATCAGAACGCGGACGCCACTCCCGTTCGGCCGCAGGCCCCACTGAGCGGCACGTCGGCATTGGCGGAGCCGGGGCCCGGGGTGGGGCCTGCCGCCGAACGGGAGTGGCGTCCGCTTCAGCCGCGTTCTGATTGGTCCGCGTTTTTCGCTAATAACTCCTTAACGGAGCGGCGGGGAGCAATTTGGCAAAGGACAAAGTTACTCGAAATGACCCGAGGAACCAGCTCGTTGAAGGACGTGATTTTTGGGACGCTCCGTCTAATGATAGCCCGAAGGAACGAGCACCGGTTCGTAATTAATCCGAAACAATTCGTCACGGCTTCGATCGTAAAAGAAGTCCCAAGCTCGAGTCACGAAAATGGCCGAACGTCGGCACAACAGGGCGGCTTTGGATTCTCATTAAGGGGCGATGCCACGCAACTTCTGTCTACGATATTATGCGAGCAATAAGGAGAGGGAGCTCGCTATTTCCACGGAAGCTGCGACCGCATTGCTTAGCCAAGCAAATAGTTAGACTATGAAGCGGCGGCGGCGGAGACTCGCGCTGCTGAGCCCTCGCCGTATACTGAGCGCGGGATGCACTCAGCTTTGCATTAATAAAACATGCGGCTGGCTCAGCTTTCGCGAGTATTCACCGGCTAGGGGGAACTTGGCGTCGATGAAACGAAAGCACCGAACAGCTTGCACCGTGCCTCGCTGATATATCGTGCGAGCCGAATAGACGGAGAGCTTCCGTGTGTCTGTGTGTGTTTTTTACGGAGAAATCGACGACGACCCCCCACCCACCTCCCAATTCCGCAGTCGTTACTGAAAGGCCGATGAAAATGAGCGGAAAATCCCCCCACGATGGGAACAGTCCAAAGAATGTTTCTTTTTCGTTTTACTGACGCAACAACCGCCTCGTTCCCATCGAATCTCTGCGAAATTGGTTGTACTTCTAATGAGCAGTCCTGCAGCCGCATTCTGGACAAAATGGCCTCGAATGTTTGTAAACAATTAGCTCCACTTCGAATGGAACGTGCCTCTTTATTGTTCATCTGCTGTCGCGGCTTCGTTAGCGGACGGTAATCGTGTTGTCTGCCTTGTGTGCTTGTTTGTTGTAACGTGAACGAATTTTATTAGTATTGTGCTTATCATTGGAAATTACGAAATTATTATTGCAACGCTCTGTTCTAATTTTGTCAGCTGAGAATGTACGAAAAGAAGAAATTGTGCAAATAATAACTTAACCCTTAAAACTCCAATTCAATATATTCTTTACATTATTAAATTTGTTTGTATGTAATAAATTACTAAACACTTCAGCATTTTACGAGTAAATTGCACCATTTTCATCTGTATAACATAGAAAACAAAATGTATTCAAGGGAAATATTCTAGGTCGTAAGAAATGTTTCGTTTTGGAGTTAAAACAGCTTCGAGTGCAAAGGGTTAAAGCATGAATGCTAGTCTTTAGTCTTTATGATTTCAATAAAAGCGGTCCCTTTGACAGAGATCTTTTCAAACTGAATTTTTGATCTTTTCCGCGAGAGAAAATAATTCCGTGTTTAATACAGCGGGCGTTCTCTTTTTCGTTTTATTAGCTCGATTTTTCAAACGACTTCTTTTCAAGACAATTCATTGTCGAAGAGAATTCATTCTCGGACGGGAGACTGATCACGTACAGGAATCGAATACGCGATCTTTCATTTGTCGGGCGACTTCTTTGTCCACTAACAATAAGCCGCCATCGTTGACTTTTCCGCTCGAGATTCACGTATAATGTTATTGTTAGGTTATTTGATACCCTCAACGCAAAGCAACAAACGGTAATAATAATTCCCCGAGGATGCACCGGGAAGGGAAAATCATATTGAAAGTAAAAATTCGGTATAAATTAAGTTCTCAGAGTGTACGATCCTCTCTGCTTACCAAAGGAAGAATGGCAGCCAACAAAGGAGGAACGCGCCCATTATTATTCCGAGCGTCCTCGCTGCTTTGTGTTCAGCCCTCCAACTTTTCGTTTGTTGTCGTATGGAAGTACCTGGAAAATAAAAATTTACGTTAGCAACGTAAAAGGATGAAAAAGTTTACTGTGTTATTCAGTTCGTAACTTTATTGCTCGTCTAGCTAGCTTCCATACGTACGAGGATTGTTAAAAAAAGTTGGACTAAAAATGTAGGATTTGGCGAATGTTTACGATTACTTAATTTATGCATTTGTGCGAGCAGTAAAAGTTTTGCTAAATGCTTTGTTTAATGCACCAGTAAAAGTTTTGTCAAACGCATTTACGCATTCGTCAAGGTCTTACCAAATGCATTTGTTTTTCTCTGCATAGTACCGTCAGATACGTTTAGATACAAATGTAATAATAAATGAAGACTAAGGAATATACAAATTTATACATTTTTGTTATTGTATGCTATCAAAAACGTAAGAATATTTACAAGTACTATTTATCCTATTGAAATCTATTGCAAAAGGTGCTTAAAAATCATAACAACTCTGAGAGAAGCTATTAAATTACAGTACTGAGGGTTAGACTTGTTGGTTTATGGTCAACATACGTATTTATGGTAATGTTTAACTACTGTTAAGATGTTTGTATGACATTCACTAAAGTGTATGTATTTATCAGATTTACATATTTACAGTGACATAGGTACTTTCTTCGAAAGTTGTCCTAAAACTAAACTCTTGATGTAAGTCCAATCCTGGGGTCCGTGCTGTGACATAGATCGTGTAGGTCTACCATTTACTCGCGACCGCGTCGACCTTGCCGAAAGCAGAAAAGGGCAGCGCGTGTAAATAAACACGGACCGCATCGTAAATTTGTTATTGCGCTACCTGTAGAAATTTCCCACCTATAAAAATTTCGCGTTTCAGAATGAAAAATGGCGGGAATTCATAGCATTTCTCCGTAATAAATTCGATAGACGCTTAGAACGGTATATCACGGGCAGAAGAGTAATGATAAATCCGGCTCTATTAATCATGTTTCTCTTAAACTCGATTCTTTTTATTGTTTCTCGTTGTATCGATGGAAACAACGGGCGTCGACGGGGTTATTAATGCTGGGCAAACAATGAACGGCACGCGATTGTGCGTTGAACATTGACGAACCGCACTGATAATTAATTTCAGTTTCACCGGTGTGTGTGTGTTTGTGTGGTACGAACGAAGAATTCGAACACGCGAGCGACGCGAATTCGGTTAAACAAAATCATGTTTATTGCGCGAGCACGGCCCGGCCCGGTTGATATTTTTGGCCCCGTTAATTCGCCGGGCAAACATTTTCTGCTCCCGTGGAAATCGGTTAATATTAATAAAGCCGTATCAGCGGATGACGGCCGAAGCTCAAGGTCACTGGCTGGATCCGAACAATCGCGTTTCGGTGGAACGAACCTGTAATTTATTCACGTGCTCGTCAATTACGCGGCGATATTTCGTTCATTTAACTGGCACATCGAATTACGCTGGCAGCTGTTTCGGAGGGGAATTATTCACGGGAGATTACGCGTTCCGCAACACCATTTTTTCGCCTGAGTTTATGTTTATTTTCAATCTCTGGCTGGCCAGACATTTCTACCAAGGTCGGAAGTTTGCAGAGTTTCTATTAAAGCGCCGGACGCGAGCAAACAATTTTTATATCGCTGACATGTTTATTGTGGAGTTTCAACAAATGTTACTCGAAACCATGTCACCGCAATAAGTGCAATATATACAAATATGCAGTCGTGAAAAATTATTTACTGTTTGGTAAAGAATTTCTCGTTCACAAGTGTCCTAAAATTTGTTTAAGTATTATTTTATCCACCTTGTTCCGCAATATTTGGAGATTTTCAAGTAATATTTCAACTGAAAATTCTGTTGAAAGATCTTTCACTGTATTACCGGAAAACTTTTGAAGTCCGTGATGTAAAACAGTTTTCAACAATTGAGTAACGAGTTACTCTTGAACTTGCTCTTGTTTTTAGCCGCATAGAAGCGACTATTAATCACTTCGTGGAAGTAAAAGAACAGAGTATTCGAATTCATTGTGCAGCATTAATTTACTTCTTTGTGTCGTTAAATTATGTGGCCACGCGGATTAAACAAAGGCTCGGCGATGGCAAACTCGTTATTTATGTTTCAAAGAGAACCAAAATTCCATTTCGTCTAATTACATCCCGTTTCTCGGTATTTCTTCCTCCTTTCTTCTCGTTTCCAGGTTTCCTCATTTCTCATTTTTCCAGGTTTCGTTCGAGATCATCTGTTCCCCTGAAGAACAGTATCTGGTAGTTTTTCAATTTTGCAGCAGAAAATTGTTATTCTTCAATTTCGTTGCTCGAATCGTAGTCCTGTAAATTTTTTCTTGGAAATCCCACGCACCATTATCCTCTGCTACAATCTTCGCAGCAGCTTCGAATTCGCAATTAGAATTCGCCAAGATACATTACCCCATTAACCCGGAATATAAGTTTTCTTTTCGACGATGACCTTTATCATCGCCTCTGTGCTTCCATGCGTTCTGCCAACCGCGCGTGTCGCGTCATTTTTACCACATACTGTTCCACCACCATAAATTTCTTCCTGCGGTCTTGCTGTTTCTGCTGTGCTTTAATTTAATTACTTTGAGCGACTTTCCATGTAAACGTTTTGTGACATGGTGAAGTAATAATACCTAAATTCTAGATTTTTATAAGTTTATAGCCAGCAGGACATTTTATGGATAAACTATTAGTGCTAGAAATAAAATTATAACTAGTTCTCAGTTTCTTGAAATAAAAGTAGAAGTTTGTAGAGAAATTCGAAATACAGAAATTTAATTAAAAGCTCCTATAATTTCTTTTTTTTTTTTTGGTGAAGGCATTTCAATTAAAATGGTACTTTAAGGCACGGATGATAAAATTCTTGCATTTAAATAGCAACTTAAATACCTCCTATGCTAATTCAGAATAGAATTTTATAGAAATGGCACCATGAGGAATTCATTGACAATTTATGCTTACTATTCTTAGTTTAGTGTGAACTACAGTACATTATTGTCAAGAATGTCATATGGCAGAAAGAAAATTTCTATTTATCATATCTACATTAAATTCCTCCTATGCTAATTCAGAATAGAATTTTATAGCAATGGCACCGTAAGGAATTCACTGATAATTTATGCTTACTATTCTTAGCTTAGTAACAACCACAATACATTATTGTCAAGAATGTCAAATGGCAGAAAGAAAATTTCTATTTATCATATCTACATTAAATTCCTCCTATGCTAATTCAGAATAGAATTTTATGAAAATGGCATCATAAGTAATTCACTGATAATTTATGCTTACTATTCTTAGCTTAGTGACACTTACAATACATTATTGTTAAGAATGTCATATAGCAGAAAGAAAAATTCTATTTATCATATTTACATTAAATTAATTCTCTGCTAATTCAGAATAGAATTTTATAGAAATGGCACCATAAAGAATTCATTGATAATTTATGCTTACTATTCTTAGCTTACAATTAGTGATAACTTTATTGTCAAGAATGTCATATAAGAGAAAGAAAATTTCTATTTATCATACCTACATTTAGCTTAACGTCTAAGCATTGATAAATATTGTATTTCGATTTAAAGGAATGCCATTAATTGATGTCGGTCTTGCTCGATATTATGGGGCAAGGGATGAATCATTGTAACGTTTCGAAGTCAGTGACAGGGGTTCGATTAAAGTTCCCGAAGAAGCCGTTAGAGCCCGGTTCTCGGCCGTGTGTCCGTTTAAGAACACGTCGCTTCCTGGCGGAGATAGCAAATTCATTTTGGCGGGACGATACCGAAGCGCTGTTTAGATAATGCGAAGTGCCAGAATAGGAAGGCAGTCGTTGGAGCGAAAGCTGAAGGGTTCGCGTGATCCGACGCAGTCAGGCAGATTTAGGTTGGTTGGTCGATGCTCACCGGCTTCTCCGTTTTCGTGCAATCGATGCACTCGTCTATCAAGATGCAAGAACCGTCTGCCCTACGGCATGCCCGATTTAAGTGTACACACGCAATTAGTTCTCGGCCTATTGAAGACGCGAACGAATCCACCCAACTCGGAGCAACATACAGTCGGGGACAAAACGGTAGGACACCGTATGTACGTTTCTTTGTCTTTTCATTTGATATCGGAAGAAACAATTTCGGGAAATCGTTTGTAATTGTACGGGTACAGTCAGTCGTATGATGGCGCATACTTTAGATCAGAATAACTTTTTTAAAAATGCATCAAACGACTCTAGTTTTTATACCAGGCTCGAAGGATTAATTGCTGGATAAACTTCACTTCAGGGAACCAGAAATTTTGAACTTTTTGTTATGTAATCCTGTAGATGTCGGCGAGGAAATTCCGGCAATTCAGGTTTTAATCCAAGAGGATTATTAGTTCAGAAGTTACACGTGTCTAACGATGTTCAGCCGTTTGACAGGCTAGGGCGCCGCCATGTTGGCATGTAGTACACTCAATTTCTGAAACACATGTCCTACTATTACGTCCAATTATTTTCTCTTGAAAATTGACATTTTTATAGATAAATTCGTACGGTGCAATATCTTAATTTTACCAACCGAGTGAAATGAACAAAAACAGTGTGAAACGATGTCTGTACTAGAATTTCCCTTATTTCGTCTACTAAATAAAGATTGACGAATCAGTAGGGTGTTCTATCTTTTTGTCACTGACTATACCACGCTGATCAACACAATCCAGAATTTTCGCATCGATTCGGTTCAACGAACGCCACGCGAATCGATAGTTCGTCCTCTTCCGCAATCTCGTTCCCTTTTCAATTCGACTTTTCCCACTGCCAATTTTGTTCCTGTTATGTGACTGACATGGACATGTAATTGTGGGCAGCACTAAAAGCGATTATTCCAAATCACATTGTAGACATAAATTACACTTGAGAAATTTCGATAATTTCTCGGAAGAAAATCTCCAAAAATTGGCGAACCAGATGGCATTCGAGATAAGATTACCTCGCTAATATTCTATAAGAGGGTGATTGAAAATTTGCAGGAAAGATGGCAAACTGTCCTTGATAATGATGGCGATTGTACAATAAATTAAGGAATAAAACCTTGAATTTACTACAAAGTTTGTTTTATTATAATAATAATTTTATATACACTACCGTTCATAAGTAATCGGACACCTTTTCAAGCGGAATAAATTTTTAGAAATTGGTCCAAACGACTTGATTCTTTTTTAGATGTTAGACCAACTAGTTTGCTAGAGAATGACTGAATAAACATTTTTTTAGATTGCAATTGGTTGGAATGATAAAAAAAATGAAGAAATTATGATTTTTAAACTTTATTCAGATGTCTGGGGCATTATTTAAGAAATAAAACATTCACTTCTGTAAAAGATGCAAGGAGTCACCTTGAACCCTTGAGGAACCCTGGATTTCTATAAGAGGGGGATTGAAAATTTGCAGGAAAGATGTCCTAGATAACGAAGGAGATTATATAATAAATGAAGAAATATAAACCTGAATTTACCACAAGGTTTGTGTTAGATTTCGAAATAATTGATTACCTATGGGTCTCCCTAATAAAAGATAAACAAAAATGGACATCGCGTGCTCTCTATTGCCAGCCACGACCAACGACCGCTTCTTATCCCCATTAAAAAGTTTCGTATCCGCTTAGCGCGAAAGTTCCAACGGAACCGGGAGGAGAATCGCGGCCGCGTTTTTCGCAATCCCTGCCCGGAAGCTTCTCTCTCTCTCCCTCTCTCTCCCTCCCTTTCTCTCGGCTGCTCTCTCGCCTCGGGGACTCCAAAACAACTGGAGTATCATAAAGTTTCCTAGCCCCGGTGGCCCGACAACTTCAAGGAGACGGACAGGTGTTCGTTTTTCCACCGGCACGCGAGTCCTATTTCCCGGCGCGGTGAATTTTTTAGGGCGCCCCAAGACGTTTAGGAGAATGTTCGGGGAACGTGGACGCCACTTCGTTTCCCCGGCAATCGAGGGGAAACGGTTTCACCCCTGTACCGCGGGGCCCTCGATTATTCGAATTAATTAGGGCTATCAGCGCGGCTATGAGCGAGTTTGAAAACTCGCCGAGGAAAACCCGGGACGAAATTTATTGAACAGCGATTTCGCGAGGTAGAACCCCGTTCAGTTGGGTTAATTGAGGTTATAGGTGGGAGGATTAAAGCCTGGTCGAGGAAGAGGGATGCGAAAGAAGTTCGCAGGAAAGCGTTTTTGTACTGTAGAACCATGATTGTTCGAAGTACTTAATGGCGTCGTTATTGGATCAGGGAAACCGAAAGTGGGGAAGCACTTACGCGAGGTTGCGCCAAATTTGGTTTGTGAATCGAGGTTGTCGGCAGGAGGATTAAATACTTTTGGAAGAAAAAAAAATGAAGGGGCGACGGAAGTCCGTCGGGGAGCATTTTTGTAGAGGAAATTTTTTAATCACAGTGTTACGTTTAAATACTCTAATTTCTGTAAATTTCAAAATTCCATGGAACCCGGTGGAACGAAGGGATTCAACTAAAATTGTGGGAGAGCGTTTTTGCACGGCAGAGCCTCGTTAATTTGAGTTAATTGCGGTTATAGGTATGGGAATTAGGGGCCCTCGAAACGAACGTACGAGAATAACTCGTGTAAGAGCATTATCGAAATTTGGAACCACGATTGTTCGAATTAATTGGGAGTGAGAGCATGAAAAGGTAAATTTTGAGGAACATGAGGAAACGAAAAATGAGAAATATAAAATAACCCCAACGCCCAGCATTTCACGCTTTAGAAGCTCAATGATTTGTATTAATTAATGGTGTCGAGTGAGCAAGTTTTAAAGCTGATCAGAAAATCAAAAGTATGTAAAATTGGAGAGCACTTTTGCATTGCAGAACCTCGATTATTTGTGTAGATGCAAACGTTAAGAACTTTTAAAACTGTAGGGGTGGGCCAAGTTCATCGAAGACCAGCCCTGTACCGTAGAACCTTCATTATTTCAATCAATTAGGATCGCAGGATGAGCAAGTTTGCGAACTTGTCCAGAGAGTCGAGGAGTTCGGCGAAATTTATTGAAGAGCTCTTTTACGCTGTAGAACCTCCTTTATTTCAGTTAATTGAGATTATTATTACAAGAACTGAGGACTTTGGAAGCTAAATTAAAAAACTTGATTAAAGGGTGTACTGTAGAATCACGGTTATCTGAAATAATTAGCGGTGTCAGTACAGAAGGAATTGTCAAAGTTAAATGAAAGAAAAGAATTGATTAAAGTGCACTTTTCCTCTGTAGAATCTCGCGTACTTGAATGAAGTTAGAAAATTTAAAAAATTCGGGAAAAGTTACGTACATGCTGATAATTTCATTGAAAGTGGTTAATTGCTTCACGAGTTCTATTCTATTACAAATGGGGGAAATCTTGCCTATCAAAGAACTGCAATTATCACAAAAATTTCAAAAAAATTGACAACAGAGGACAACAGAAGGAAATTATTTCTGAAATTATTCCCGAATCCATTTGTCAAATTTTACGACGTCAAAGTGTTCAAAAATTAAGAAGTTGGTTATGGCTTCCGACAACTACGGACCAGATGGACCCGAGTGGGAGGGTTCGAGGGTTGGGGACATCGGTGAAGAGGGATGGTTATTTCGCGGACCACGTACGTACGCCAAATCTGTTCTTGTTCTTACGCTTGAAATTTAATTTGCCAGCCACAGTTGGCGTGGCTGTTCCGTGTGTCGTGCTGCATTGGCTCGCGCGTCGCGCTCTCGCTAGTTTCATCCCCTTTGGGAACTCGGTTCGTGTGTAATCCTGCCGCCCGACCAGCTTCTGCGAAGTGTATATTACTTTTAAACAGTAGGACACTGGATGCACCAATAAACCGGCCAGCGTTCCTTTTTCCAACGCGCGTGTTCGCCCACATAATTGCTTCCACTGAATACTAAGGGGGCATTCTTGTTCTCGAGGTCGTTTCGGCACATTTAGGAATTTTTTTTTTAAGGAAACCATTAAACCTTTTGCATTGGACTTTTGCGCGTACATTTACCGGCGTTTCAGGAACATCTTTGTCGACTTGTACAACGAATCGGGTTGTATGTACAGTGAGTTCTCGATACATGTCAACAACACGGGCCTTGCAAGGTCATGTATCGTCCAGGAGACGTACCTGGTTAGGTCCTGAATAATTTTTCTATAAAGATTATTATGATGGCTACAGGATGTCTCAACAATTGCAAGGGGTGATTCCCAGGGTAGAAAATTGAACAAAACAGAGCGCAGACCTTTAAGCAACACAATACAGTTAATTCTCGATATATGTCAACATCACGGATCTTGCCAGGGTCATGTATTGTCCAGGAGACGTACCTGGTTAGGTCCTGAATACTTTTTCTATAAAGAGTATTATGATGACTACAGGGTGTCTCAACAATTGCAAGGGGTGATTCCCAAGGTAGAAAATTGAACAAAACAGAGCACAAACCTTTAAGCAATACAATACAGTTAATTCTCGATATATGTCAACAACACGGCTCTTGCCAGGGTCATGTATCGTCTAGGAGATATACCTGGTTACGTCCTGAATACTTTTTCTATAAAGAGTATAATGATAACTACAGGGTGCCCCAAAAATTGCAAGGGGTGATTCCCAAGGTAGAAAATTGAACAAAACAGAGCACAGACCTTTAAGCAACACAATACAGTTAATTCTCGATGTATGTCAACAACACTGGCTCTTGTCAGGGTCATGTATCGTCCAGGAGACATCCCTGATCCCTGTTATGTTTACACTCCTCGGCGTCCGAGGCCTCTCGAGCTTCGTGGTCCCTCACGGAGTATACCCAAGATAGTAGGGATAATTCCGCGACGTTTATCATCGAGGCCTTATCGACATATATAGAAAAAGCACGTTTACGTGTGGCGTACATATCCGAAAACTGAAGAATTCGTTTAAGTATCTTCCAAATGGACTGCAGAGACAACAAATTGCACCAGGACCGCGCGCGGCAAGGAAATAAAGCAGGACTTTGGTGGATCTGGGACAATAGTCCCGCGGGACACCCGGAATCTCTCGCGGGACTTTAATCCCGGGAAGAACCCGAATAAACGTCTAATCTCGCCTGTCTGTCCTCCGCCGAAGGGAGGAAAAGATCCTCGCGAGAATGCAGGAAACTCGTCGCCGTCCGGGGTGCCTAATCGGCCGTCGTCGCGAGCGAAATTGAGGGACGAACCGCGGGAGAAGGACGGTGGCAGACGATGACAGACGAACAGTCATTGAAAAGAGCCAGGTGGATCTCGGGGGACGGGCGAGTCTCTCGATGAAATTAGAAGCCTTGAAACGGTCCGGGCCTGGGGAGTTTTAAAGAAATGAACGCCGAGTCGGAGACGGCCGGAAAAATGATTCGCCCCCCGTTGCGGGCTCTATCGATCCGCGGATCAGTCCTTGCCAGTGTGCCTCGGGGCTGTACGAGGACCGAGAAACGGGCGTCGAATTGATTGAAACATGATTTAATGGACCTGGTTATTGATCTGCCTCGGACTGCTTGCACCGGCCGCGCACGAGGGTTGCACCGGGACGAGGCTCGAGGAAGATTTTTTGAAAGTACGCAATGCGGATCCGCGAGTTCGTAGCCATCCCGAGTTCCATCGGGAAGTCGTTTCTTCTTGTTCGACACAGGTTATCGTCACCATGACGTCGATCAATAGGAGCGAACCGATTGTACGATAAAAAGAATGAGAGAATATTTTCTAAGAACTCAAAATTATATCTCGCAATGTCCCCGTAAAGGAAGTTTACAAAAAATCCACCTTTTCCGCGCACTCCCGAGAAATCTCGTGCAGGAGATCTACCTTACCGACGCGATCAGTCCCACCGCATACATAGCTGGAGACACGGTCGCCAGATGAACGGAGGCAGCGCGAATTGTGGGGTATAGGTTATCCTAACTCTCCGCCAGTAGCGTTTTAGTCACGTGACATTGTGACACACGGCGGAGATGGAACGCGTCACGTGACCAGGCTGTAGCGTCCGGTCGTACGCACACAAAGGAGCTCTTCTTTCGCGCAAACGGCCAACGTAATTTACAACTCGACGAAGCTATTTTTCAATGGACATTTTCCAGACCTAGTCGAAGCATGTTTATTAGAGTTTCGTCCGAAAGTCCTCAATAGCCAACTGAGACCGTCGTAAATTGAGACAAGGGTCAAAATGTAGACAAACTGCCGCTTCAATATTGCAATGAGCAGTTTAGAAGTGGTCAATTGTGTTTCCTAAAAGTCCAATCTACGTCTGTATGGAGCCCAAATTGCGAATTTCTACCTGATCGCGGAGTAATTTGTAATATTCGGCAGAAGATTCGAATTCTGAAGCAAGTATGACGTCACAAGATGGCTGCCGCTGGGAGATTCTCTTAATTTCGAGAGATGTAAATGTAGATGTAGATGACAGACGTAGCAAAGATATGTACAAACATGGTGGTACGCATTTTTAATTGATTACTTACTTATTTAAGACGGAAATTGTCTAGAAAAAAAGGCACAGCGTAACATAGCGTGACAGTCAAGGTCAAATGCCTGCCGGCCCCCTTAAGAGACGAACTGAAGGGCATTCGAAGCAGACCCAACGGTCTACCTACACGTGGGTCAGGCGTGGCTGGCCCGGAGGAAAGTCCCATCGTCCCCTCCGATCACCTCGTCGTTCCGAAAACAAACACGCGGAAGGAACAGGGGTGAGACGAAGAAGAAGAACAGTTCTGATGTGGAAGGACCCAAAGCGTGGGTTAGCCAATCAGGGTTGTCTGGGATCTTTACCAGGCCGAACGAAGGCGTTACAGAATTGGTGCAGAGAGAGAGAGATATGCTTCGAGATTTTGTACAGACACAGTCGTCGAGTCGTCCTGAACAGATCGGCCATATTGTAAAAACCGCGAGACTCGTAAAGTCCAGCACCAGTTGTACACTACTGTGTTGTATATTAACACATTAGTTGTACATATATAAAACTCAGTTCGCCCGGTACAAACACAGCTCATTTACAGATAAGACTATAACCTACCCACAGGGAAGTTAGAGTGGGGGAAACAAGTCTCGATCTGGCGACCGCGTGTTCCACAGCAGACCACGACCACCGCCATTAGTTTTCACTCTTCAGCTCCTAGCTTGACTCGATCTCGAGACCGGGGGAACCGGGTGCAAGTTGGTAATAGCTATCGGCAAATGACACCGTTCTTGTGGCCGCATTCTCTGAACGGGCCGGTTCGAGGAAAGATCGAGGACCTGTCTCATTTCGCCGGGCCGGTCGCAAGAAGAAGCCATCCGGGTTCCTGATAAAATTTGTTGCCGGACGCGCGAGGCCGAGAGAAAGAATTGGTTTCGAACTGTTCGCCTTCCAGCCGTCCAATCTTCCCTGAGAACGCTCGCAGGACGTGTGAACCGATTGGTCGCCCGGTTAAGTGAAAAGTACCCTTCGCAACCAACCGAGCAATAAGTGGCAGGGAAGGGGGACGGTTGGAGAGCGAAAAGCAAGTTTCATTAAGTTGACGGTTCCGCTTTGAAACAGAATCTTCAGGAGATTTTCGTAGCTCGGACATTATGAACCGTCGACGCGCAATAATGCAATGCAGCTCCCCTGTTAAGGGAGAGTGGATTGCAAATCCCTCCTTTTGTAGAGACGCGTACGTCTACAGAATCGTCCGGATTACAGAGTTTTCTACAACGGGGTGTGTGAACTACTCAAAGAGAGCTGTTTGCTCGGATAATATTGACGTGTACGTAAATTGATTCAGCTCTGGACGTAACGTCGGAATTACAGTAATGCCTCGATATACGTGACATAGATGCGCACGATATTTGTAAGGAACCTATTCGCTTTAAATGATTCCTTTATGAAGTCGATGCCGGCGTATATGAAACGTTTTTCTGATTAAAATGACACCAACAATACCTTCAAGTACGTTTGATCGTTCAATTGACGATTTAGTGCAACCTCGATTATCTTAACAAATTCATTATTATAGAATTATCTGAATTCTCCGTTATCTGTTCAGAATCGTTTCAGCCTAAAATGATCCACGCACTGTAAGATTCATTATGCAAATTAGTAAAGTTATACTCTAGCACCGCATCTAGATGACTGTTCGGATAATCGAGGTTCCACTGCATCGTGTATCAAATGAGCAAGTATGGTCCAAATTGTGTCGTGTTTGGACTCGTTTCAATCGGAAAATTATTGCCGATTTGTTGACCGAAGTTTCATTAAAAAATCGTTACGAATAAAAGTGTGTTATCAAATTAATATCGATGTATGTTTACTCGCTGGGTCGACGTAAATCAGGATATCGCTGTACACAGCGAAGCAGTTTGTTATTTTTACAGTCGATCTAGAAGATGTTGTAGCTGTTTAAACGAAGTGTACAAGCATAAAATTCGTAGCTCCTCGAACGTGAACTTAGTTTGTTTGACGGTAAAGTTTAACGCCCTTCGCCGTGATCAAACTTCGTACTCCGAGGCTGAATTTCAGAACGTCGATTCCGAAGGAATTGGAAAGTTCCCGATGCTGTTTTAATCGACTGCAATTCCATTGCTGTAACGAGGTTATATTGCGTAACCTCAAAACTCCCCCAATATGGCGAGAGAATTTAATGGCAAATTGGAGTGGTAAGATGTTTGGAAGCTGATCCTTGGAACTTCAATTATAAAGTTTGAAGTGTGATATAGCTCCCAGCCGTAACAGTCTATAAAACACTCGTTCTTCCTTGCGTGGGCATTGATTTTCGATGAATCCAATTTCTTCGTAACGTCCTACGCTTCTCAAACACATTTATTGCTTCTACTTAGAACACTGAGTTATAATTGAAAAATTGCACATCCTTGAACTCCTTCTACTTTGAGCACACAAATCTTAAAATATACTGACGTCACTCTTTTCGTTCGAAGAAAAAGGGAGGTATTCAGGTTTTTCCTTTTCAAAAAATTGATCCTCTTGCATTTTTCTTAACTACATGTGTTATGAAATTTGTATGCAATAGGATTGGTTTGAAATCGTAAAATCAAAGTAGTTATAAAAATACACATAACTCATGTAATTTTTATTATTTTTACTTTTAAAAAATCACACATATTCCTGAAACACCAGTCACTGTGTGTGCAAAATTCCGAAGCAAAAGGTTTAACAGTTTTTCTAAAAAAAATTCCTGAATACGCAGAAACGACCTCGAAAACAGGAATGCCCCCTTAAAAGAGAAGATATTTTCTTATCTTTATATTTACCCTCCCCTAATGAGTTCAAATAATGAAGGTTCTAGAGTGTAAACACACTTTATCTTTTTCGTTATGAGTGTACCTCAAGATTCACTTATTTTTATACTTTCACCGTGACGGTTTAATTCGAATAATCGAAGCAGTAGATCACAAAAATGTTCTTCGATAATTTTCTCCCGTTTCTTTGGTATTCTCGGCGAGTTTCGCTATTCCCTCATCCCAACCCTAATTAATTCGTGGTTCTGCTCGCGGTGGTTCATGAGCGGGTTTAAAGGTCCATCGAGCCGCACGGGAATTAGGTCACTTTTAAGAATTTTTTGCAGGAAAATTAAACGACACGCTCAGCTAAAAAACTCTTTGCGATGTGTTCCAGCATGACGGGGCATTATGGACAAATTTTTGCCGTTGTATTTAGCAGGTTTATTATCAGCTTGAAACGCCCGCGACGCTCACGAGTATTTAATTATTTTTCTTTTAAGACATTCGTAAGTACGACTTCGTTTTTCGAACGACAAGATTGAAAATTCTTTTAATGCGAGGCGGGCGATGGTTCGCATTGTGTTTGGTCGGATAGATGAATATCGGTGGTCAAGGCCATTCGATTCGAAGGAACGCGAAACGATCTGAGAGAGATTACTCCGATATTACTTTCGAGTTCAGGATGAAAGGAGTTCATTTACCGTCTGTATTGTACTTATCTATGGACTATTATAAACGAAAGTATTGCACATCTCTCTCTCTCTCTCTCTCTCTCTCTCTCTCTCTCTCTCTCGCTATTGTTGCCCGCAGCGTTGTATATTTCCAATTTTCAAACGTGAATATTTTACACAAAAGTAAAAAATATTCCGCGTAGCTACGGTTCCATCTAAAACATTATCAATTTAATACAACCCCGCCAATTTGTGCAAGTGATATTAATAATTCCATTACCCAATGTATCACTAGTTTCCATATTTTATTTTCACGTTAATACTGCATTATTAAAGAGTTTTTCCCGTAAATTATACAGCACATCACTTCAAATTATTCTTATGCGTATTCTCATTTGCTGATGGCTGCGGATTTTTCTGCAAAATTTTCTGCAACAATCACAACGTACGAAATGAAAATGTGCTTCTTGCGTTAATTGTTTCAATAAGTTTCACCCACTTTTGCCATGAATGCGTAAAGTCCAGTCTAGATATCAGTCTATGATAAATCAATGATGACTGCGTTAACTCGGATAAGTGCAACACTCATGTCATTATTCCCTTTGACGCTCTGCCATAGTACTATCGACGTCCAGTGTCATGGCTGGAGGCCTTCACCCGTCAAGTTGCACTGCTTCGAGAACTATTACTAGAGCATTGGTTTTATTATCCATAATCGGTTCGGACTAGCAGCTAATTAATTTACGCGGCATGTGCTCCCCGCCTTTGATAAAACGATCATAAGACTTTCTCCTTTATTTCGAACGGTTTATGGCCTGTATCTCTTCGTAATTGCATTGTTCTTATAGCCGCGGCCTTGGTCTTCACGGTGTTCGCATATGTTCTTGTCTTTCTTGCAGCATTTCGATCACCGAAACCTTGACATCTATAGCGGCAGGTCACTGCTATGTGATCCTTCATGTTCCAACTGTGCCACACTATGTATAGCCTCATTCCTGATGAGGGTGGCCCTCTGCATCTTGCGAGTTCTCCATCTTCTTTTATTAACCTCCGTCACTCCGATTTTATTAACGTGTTAATAGCCGTGTTAATTATACGTGGGTCGCACTTTCTCCACCTGCATAAATTAATTTTTGTCCTAACATATTTCCTGAATTTTTGTACACTTCGTCCATATTTAAAAATTAACTTTGGTCCCGACATATTTTCTGAATTTTTATACACTTCTTCGTCCATATTTAAAAATTAATTTTTTACGTAACATATTTGCTGAATTTTCGTATACTTCTTCGTCCAAATTTAAAAATTAATTTCTGTGGTAAGCAATTCGCAGAATTTTTGTATGTTTCTTCGTCCATATATAAAAATTAAATGTGATAACATATTTGTTTAATTTTAGTGTACTTCTTCGTCCATATTTAAGAATTAAATTTGCTTAATGTTCGTGTACTTCTTCGTCCATGTTTAAAAATTAATTTCTGTGGTAACATATTTGCTTAATTTTCGTGTACTTCTTCGTCCGTATTTAAGAATTAATTTTTGTCGTGACACGTTGGCTCGACTCCTGCACAAGACATAGTTTTTAAAAATTAACTTTTATCGTGACCTATTTCGTTCGTTCTCGCACAATTTTTTCCACCCACCTTTGAAATTTCATTTTTGTCATAACCAGACTGCGGATTTTATGCAGTTAGAACAGAAACGAGTAGGTGTAATTAAAAACGGTGAAGACATTAGGAGAATTTAAAAACGCTTTTGGATTGTTTTCTGCCTGTTAAACATATTAAAAAATGAAATAACTTTCCATTTCGCTCCAGTTCGTTGCACCTCGGTTAGAACATTTTTATTTTGCACGAAAATCCGCAGTCAAGTCATGACATATATAAGCTTCATTCTATTGAAGAATCCATTAAGAAAAAAAGGAATTATATTGTCGTTTTTGAAAACCTGATTTCTAACAGCTGCATCCGATGGCGCTGAGCGTTTGTTCCTTTCCGTAGCGTGATCGATAGACAGCGCGCTACCTACTAAAATGGCGGATCAATTTTTTAAATACAGACAATTAAGTGACAGATTTAATTACTGAATTTCTAATTATGTTTTCTAGGATGAATACGGATGGAAGAGGCTTCGGTGCTAAATTCAAAATAAACAATTTCTCTAACAATAAGAAAACTACATGTCTTCAAAATATAACTCAGCTGAACATACTGATCTAATAAGGTACGATACTAATTTAAAGCACACTAATGTTTCTAAAGTTTCAGATTTCATGTGGCACGAAAGATTGAATTTTTACATGATTCTAAAATGTCTACAGTATTAAAGAACCTTGAAGTCACTTACTTATAATTATTTCCACTGAATGCATTTTTCAATGAAGTATTTGATCATTTAAATTACAAATATAAAAACTAGAAGTACGTTAATGCAATTTCTAAATGTATGCTGATACTAATGGCAATCAGAAGATACGAATTTAATTAGAATCTTTCAAGTTCGTTGACAAAAAGAATATATATTTTTTAATGTCTCAATAAGTATCATAAATAAGTATACAGAAGCTTCGAAGCTGTTCTACGAAATCCTAGTTCTATTAATAGTACCTTTACTCTCATCCTCAACATCCAGACAATCTAAATTCCAAGCAGCATGCGGAACAATAAATCGGTAAATAAAACGTTCATTTGCGGAAACATTAAATCATATACACAATCAGAACATATATCAACGTATAAGAACACTTCAGGATCTCCTAAAACAATTAAAAACAATAAAACAATTGAAACAGTGAACACAAAGAATTTCCGAATAACATTGTGAGTAGAACTTGAGGAAAACAAATTACTTAATGGAAGTGAACATAATCATCCGCCGAACCTTTTTTCTGCACAAAACCACCTGCTGTACTATAATGAAAATGTTGCAGTAGTATGCTGCAGAGACTGCAGCGGTCACGTGATCTTTTCTGTATTTACAATTGCGACCTGGAATCGAACATTTTATTCCTTTCCTTTAACAATGCGCTTCATAACGTTAATTCTTTTTTGTTTACACAAGCAATATAGGTATTCGGGCCATCTTCGTCATAATTAGTGAAACAGTTTTGAAAATTGGTAGCAAGGAACTCCCTTTCGAGGAAAAGAAAAGAAAAAGCAGCATTCAGAAACAGGTTTCACTGTACACTTTGAACGAAGCGTTTGGAATGCTAGGGGAAGAAAATTTAAAACCATTCGAGGATGATAATTTTGTGGTTCGGTTTCCCCGAATTAGCCGGTAAGCAGGAAAATGGGAATTCAGGGTTCGAATGGGCTGCAATCGGTCGGGTAGGGTGAAATTATGAAATCAGAAGTGATTAGAGGCATTTTCGTCCCCTTTCGCTGCAGCTTCAGTCATGTCAACCCGTCTATCCCGGCGAGTCTGCCGTCGTCGTTTCCAGATATCGAGCGAACAAGCGGAGGACGAGGGTGTCACGGGGTGTTCCCGCTGAAGCTGCCTGGAACCGCGTTCACTGACCTACCCTACCACAGCCTGGTAGAGATCAAGCCTCCGAACTTCCCACCCCCACGGCCGCCGTTCATTCTTTCACGTTCGTGTTCCCCGCATCGTCGCTTCTCACCCCCTTCCCGTTCTCACCCTCGCGCTCATTCCTCCAATCAGTTTTGGCAGTGGATCGTTCGGGCACAATTAATCTGCTAACGACCTGCCCAGCAGCAAATAAGGAATCCGTCGTTTAACAGTGTGTTATACCGAGTCACCCCCGTCGGCAAGGTGAATTGAAGAGCACGCTGCCGAAGGGTGGCCCCACTTTTCCCTAATTCGAGCGAACCAACAGGAATCGAGCTGTTTAGGGAACAAAGTGGTGCAAGTCAATATTTGTGTGATACTAGCTTTGTGTGATGAATTCTAGCTTTTCAACTTCGAACGTAACGATTTTTATTAACAAGCACACAGTTATTGGATAACGCGTGTACAAGTAATGACGTTCTGTCGATGCCGTTCTTATTGTGCTTCGTACAATCCGGTGTCTGTTACGAAATCGTTATCCTTGTTACGTGGAGCCGGCTCGATTTTATTGGTCCGTTATCCAACGAATGATCACATTTCTTTTAATGAGACGAAAATCTGTAGAATGGCGTACGCTGCACCTTCTGAAAATACGAGCGGGAATCGAAAGGTTCGCAGTAACAAGGAGACAGGACAGCAAAGCGTAATCGCGAATCTTCTGTCAGGCAGGAAGCGATATCACAAAAGGATGAACTGAAAATATTGAATGGTGTTATATAAAGTTCTATTTCTACGGAAAAAGAAGAGTTCGAAGATTTATAAGGTCATACGTTTCGTATGTGCTGTTGAATGGGAAATGGCCGACGTGTGTCTGTACATAATTTACCACTTCCACTTCGCCCACACTGAGACACGCGTTCTCGACCTTCGACACTTGTAGGCAATGATTAAAATAGTCTTGAAAATCACGTTTGACACGGAACAATTTTCTGCCGAAGGAAAAATTAATCTCAACCTTACCAAATTTGTATACAAATAAATACAAAACATGTTCAAAGTTTGTGAATTGATTAATCTCCAATATTAATCTTTCGAATTTCATAAATTCCGCTCACCAACCGCATTGTTCACTTTCGTTAATAAACACCCTCTCGCGAAGCATATTTAACGCTTCTGCCCCTCTCTCTCTCTCTCCTCCACCCCCTCTCCGCTCCTCCCCCGCAGCGTGCAATCTGAGTCAAAGGGCAATGACCTGTTCCAGGCAATGAGATGAACGCCACGCGAAGCGTCATCCCCCACTCCCCAGGAATCGGTCGAACCGCGCCGCCAAGGGTGCGAGGATCTACGGAAAAATATTTCCGTTTCCGCTCTCCTTTGTTTTTCTTCCCGTCCCGTTACGCTGTTTTTCTTCTTCTTTATGACACCTATCCGCCGAGCTGAACCGCGGAGACTGCAGAAAAGTTTTCACCGCGGATAAACTTTTCCGATCGCCCGCAGTTGAGGTAATTGGAAATACCTCCCGCCGCGGCAGTTATGCTTTTCTCCCGAGGAGATCCATAAAGATAGACCCCGCTATTAACCCCATTAATTACTCGGTGCTGTCTCTCCTTTTACACTCTTCGGTAATCGCCCGCGAATTTTCTGTATTATTGCATCGATCAGGGAATTTGAACAAAGATTTTCCTGCAGCTACAGTTTGGAGACACTACAACGAATATACGTTTAAGAAGCATACTTGTTTATAAGAAAGGCTCGTTACTTTGTTCAGAAAAATATCCTGAAGATCCTGCTCTTTTCGGATCGTCAACGCTCCTGCAGTAAAGCCTCGATCTAAGCCGCACGGAGCCACGCGATCTCAGTCGGTTCGCCTAAACTCCCCCCCCCCCCCCCCACGGAGTGGCATACTCCGTGAGGGGCCGAGAAGCTCGACCTGCCTCGGTCGCCCGAGCGAAGTGTAAACACAATAGTGCGCCTTCGGACGCGCGGTTCATGTTTATTTACGCGCGCTGTCCTTTCGAACCTTCGGTGTGATCGACGAGGTCACAAGGGAACAGTGGCCCTACACGATCTACGTCGCAACACGGACTTTATTGTACCAGTGTACAATGTATTCTATGTATTCCATTCTTCTACGTTCACTGTATTAGCCTAAGACTTTGTTGTACCAGTTTATTTGTTTCCTGCGCGTCTTACACGCCTAGCGAGGAGTCCAGACGTCCGAATAAATTTTTAATTAGGCGCACCTTGCCTCATCCGACCCGGCCGATTGAGAGACACGTCGGAGGACCGGGAATCCTTTGCGAGCAGCATCCTCGCACGGCAAAGAAACCGCTCGGATCTTTTCGCGCGGATTTTTACGAGTTGCCTATTTAGAAACTGACCCAGAAAAGAGGGTGCGCACAAAGGACCGTCGCCGTGCGCCGCGAGACTTTCGACTCGCGGACAAGACGTAGAAGGACGAAGTCGTTTAAAGAGGTACCGCGACGAAACCCTCAGCCAAGAGGTTCGGCCAAAGGTTCCGCGTCGAACCGAGACCCGCGTCTCCTTTATAGTCCGTGCCGGCCGATTCGAGGAACGCTGCGCACCGAAACGCGGAGAGAGAGAGAGAGAGACACCGCGCTGAAATATGCGGACCCAGTGGCCTTGGCTCCCTCGCGTCGCGAGATGCAACTAAACGGGACCTCGTGCGCGGCTCCTTTCATGTCTCTCTGATGCCGCATCGCGGATCTTCTGCGCTTTGCGTGCCGGCCGACGCTTCAGAGTGTTTTAAGTTTAACGTCCCTCGGTCTTAATAACCGACGGCACAGAAGTGTCTTTTTGCGAACCTATTTTCGAACCGTGTCGTCCCGGGACGTTCGTGGAAGCAGAGTCGCCAGATCAGGGGAATTGACTCGGATCGAGGGGAATACAGTTACCCCCTCTCTGCCGGTACCGGATTAGTCATGCGACGTTGCGACGCACGCCTCACGTGACCCGCCCGAGGCGGGAGCGTGGGGGTATTGCGACGTGGAAGGGGAAAGTAGAGTGGGGAGACGAGTCTCGACCTGGCAACACTGTGTAGCACGGAACTGTACGCGACCCAGAGTCCTCAGGTCAGGGGAGGGAGCACAAATTGAGGGGAATACGGTTACCTCCTCTTTACCGGTACCGGATTAGTCACGTGACATTGCGACGCATGTGGGTACAGCGTCGTGGAAGGGGAAGGTATGGTGGGGAGTAAATGATCTCCAACGATAAATGTGGCTGCTTGCAGACAACTTTTTGTAACAATCTCATAAAATTTAATATACGATTTTCTCTCCTCATTTGATTGCATCTTATTGGCGAACAAATATAAGCACGCCCGATTTAACGAAAAGAGAAATTAGGGCAACGCTCCGGTACGGAGGGTGTAACGACTTTGTTCTTAATTCGGCGTAAGCTGTCGACGGACAATTCCTGAATGTTTTATCTGTTAAATTTATTACGAGCGAAGGAAGTTGCGAGATGCAGGACTGTCGCAACACTAATTGCACGTAATGCCGGTGTTTCGAGCAGCATAATTGCTACAACATCGGGCCAGACGAAGAAAACGGAGGCCTCGTTAGGGGGTTGAGCGGCTAAGCGGGCACTGCATAATTTCGCAACTACGAAAAGTTCGCGGCTGTCCGGCTTACAATTATTCACGGTGTCATCCGAGTCCCGCCAAATTCGGGTCAGCAGCTAATCCGACATTATCAAGATTGCTTCGGGATATAAGGATGTTCCGTGAATTAGTTATGGCTGGCCGGTTGCAAATCCCGCTACACCGATCGAATCGAATTTGTACTCGGTTAATCTCCGAATGGATCCATTGAATATCCCGAAGCCTATTCTGTGAGTGTGAAACCTATTTTTCCCCTTTAATTAACCGAATCAATTTAATTCTATAACAGGATTGAGTTTATTTAGATCTTCCGCAATTTTTCTAACAATGTGTGCTTGAATTGACCAATTTATTCATTAATTTCTAATGGAATTGTTTTTATAATTCTCACAATCCCAAAGTGAAGAATGTGAAACTAAATATTTTACCGAAATTTAATGTTAAAAGATTTCAAGAATCGAAGGGATCATTGATCGTTCCGTTGCGCAACATTTCAGGGTAAATAAATTAAGAAGGATGCTTATGGAATTGGTTATTGATCAGATTTCGTTTTCGCGACGGTGCAAATACAGAGTAATCACATTTCCCTTCATCATTTAATTTAGTAAAAATCTTTCCTGGCAGCGCTCGCTGGAACCGAATCTAATTGAAAATTAATTCAAATGTACTCAAGCCTGGGCGCCTTAATCCATCATCGTATCACGATCATCCCTTAGATTTAATAATTTTGCAATGAATCGTTAGCGGCTTCGGGCTTCGTTATCATAACAAAATTGTGGCAAAAGGGGGTGGCTGAACAGAAAAACTACTTTGTAACTGTCCGATGGATAGCTTGTTAAAATTAATTGCAGAAGGTTTCAAATCGTATAACTGCGTTGACGTGAAATGATTATTGTAGATGATAGAGAAAAACGTTAGAAAAATTTGAGAATGTTCTTACTTCATCTTCGATTTATTAACATTATTATAAGAGATTTATAAACATTTCTATGCAACTTGTGCTTCTAAATTGACACTGAAAACGTTTATTTCTCATAAACGTTCGCGTTCTAGTGACGTTATATAAGCAATTGCGTAGTTGATCACTTCCAGTTTCGTCATTATAACGGAACTACACCAATCACTGAGTAAAAAAAAAACTGCTCTATAACTGGTCGATGAATAATTCCTCGAAATAATTACAGACCGCGATCAATATGTATAGCACGTTTATGTTCACGTGGAATGAGTGTTATAGGAAATATCTTCAACTTTCGCCAGCATATCAAGATCATAGCAAACTCTGTCATTAAATGAAATAATTCAATGATAACTAACGAATATAGCTATTATTATATATGCAAATATATAATAAAAGTATAAGTATTCGACGAAATAATCTTAGAAATAATTCAGCGAAGGGATAAAATAATAATTAACACTAGATTGACCCGTCAAAATGACGGATTCTAATATTTTCAAATGGCGAATATTAATATTGTAAAAATGCATCCATGAGCAATTATTTAACAAATTGATTACTTCGGGTATATATTTGCTAGATAGATTCATGTTATTTTTATAAAGTCATGTAAAATAGTGATTTTTAGTTCTCCGTAAACCTAGTGTTAAAAAATATAACTTTAAGAAAACATTCTGAGAAAACATCATGCGCATGTTTACGCTATTCTGGGTCCCTCGCGGAGAATGCCCCCAAGTGGAGGGGATAGACTGACTAAGATCGTGTAGCTCCGTTCGCCTTAGACCAGTGACGCGAAACGCTTCCCCCACCAGCGTCTCTTTCGTGCAACGCGCATCTTCGCTGCGCAGCGGTGCTTCCGTCTCTCCCCTCGTAAGTCCCGCTATAGCATCTTTGCGCAGCGAGGCTGCGCGCTGCACGAAAGAGACGTTGATGGGGGAAGCAAGCATCCGAGGGGCCCCTACCGTGCCCACCGCTGGTTCAGATCAAGACTGCCATAAACATGCGATAATCTCGCGACGACGTGCGATCAATTTTCCAGTTTGCAGCTATGAGATTCGCTATTACAACAGCATTAAATCAAAGTCGTTAAACACGGCTCTATTAATAACAGTTAATAACGATTCGACGAGTGACTTGTCAGGAATAATTACGGAACGTTGTTAATAGGTGTAGCAGAACCGCGGCGACGTGAAACAATAATTACAGGAGGTTGCTCTAGCCCCGACGTGAGATAATAATTACAGGAGGTAGTTATAGTTACGCAAGATAATGTTACAAAGCAACATTCATCAGAAGTGCGGCGACTGGGGAGCAGAACCGGCGGGTGAATAGTCAGGCGGCGGCGGTGCGAAATTATCGCAACGGCACGTCCTAATTTACGCGGGCAAATTGCACCTAGTCGGTCCATAAGTTACCGTCGGTATTAACGATACCGAACGGCGGATCTGTTTACTTGGCCGTTTAATTGCACGAGCGCGCGCGCGAGAGCCACAACGTGATACACGCGCGTAACACGGCTCGTTTATGAACAACGATAAACGTCGCGGTTTCGAGCCAAAACTCTAATTTGTTGGGCCGCCTGAGACAATCCCTCATGCTTTTGGACTTGATCCTCGACGTCGAAACATCGATAGAGCCGTCCGTTCGACGAAGAAACTATGTTTCGGACAGGTTGACACGTCTCTGGGAACGCTGACATGTTTAGAACTCCGAGATTCTAATCTCGTGAGCCATCGACCTCATTCCATTTTACGGATGACAGCAGGAATTTGGGGAAAATGCTATTGCACATTGTTTGTTTATTTTATTATTAGAATGCTTTTATGCATTCGTGACAGAGGCGAGTAGGTGGAATTTATGACAGTACATTTACAGAACGGTATATTTTGGTATTTCTTTTATTTAGTACCGAGATTTGTATTTTGGTTCTATGCTTACAGAACTTGCGTCGAATATATATTTTAGTATCTGAAGCTAATTGAAAATATTTTTCTGTGACGCACATGAAGTTGCATATCGCGACCATGTTCGGAGTAAGGTGGAATCTGTTAACGAGAAACGAACGGGCTAGTTCATTTATTTCGCAGTGAACGTAACCCGTAACCACGCGTGTAAGCCGAAGCTAACAATTGTCGGCGGGGTAACCTAAATTACCAGGACGAATAGGAAATGATGGACGCTGCACGACCATAATCACGACATTGAACACGTTCATGACTGGATCTGGAAGCAATACGACCGCAGAATGCCAAGTTCCCCGGCTGCAAAATTTTGGCAACGTTTCCATCTGGCCGTTCTCCATCAGGCCGATCGCTTACGAGATG
>CM052129.1:2519747-2548434 GCA_028454255.1 Halictus ligatus
GTTAACATCACAAAATGGTAACCTCCAAAATGTTAAACGTTTCCTTAGAAAAAGATACACCGCACTGGGATCTTCATAAAAATTCAGTTAAAATTTACTAAAATACTTCTAGCTGTGTTAACATCACAAAATGGTGACCTGCAAGATTTCCTAAAATACTTCTTTCTATGTTAACATTACAAAACCCAAATGTGCAAAAGAAGTTAAAGAAATGTTTGCCATAATCTGGCAATACAGTAAATGTTACTGGGTTCATGAGCCATTAAAAGATGGCTATCCTCGCATGAATTGCAAGAATTAGTTTCAATTTTCTTCACAATAGAAAATATCGACTTGCCAATATTCTTAATTAGAAAACCTAAACTTTCCACACGTGTTTCATTGTCCTTGTATCCTGCTAGTGAAATTAATTAAGTTAAAAATACGGTTTGTATGGTCCGCGAACTAGGGCGTGAAATTGCTTGATCCATGGTTGACATAATGTCTATAAAAAAAATCTAGTTAGGTTTCACTACGAAGAAAGCGAGGCGTCGCGACGGTGCACCACTCGAACCGGTCGTTGTTTGTTATTTCTGTGATAGCGAAAACCAATTTACTCCGATGGCATTCCGGCTTCTCGTTATTATGTTAATACGCTTTGGACGGACCAGGCGCATTTACCCGGCAACTTCACAGACCCAACCGGTCGAGTTAGGTGTGCTCGCTCTTTGTTCCGGCCGTCCGACGTTATTCCGCTTTGTTTCGCGTTAATATAATACGTTATATAGGCGGGGCCGCATTGTTTGCGTGTCCCGAGCTTTATTTCCAGAATTCTTCCCGCTGCTGATGCCCGACGCCGTTTGCCGGATTGTTTTTCGGCTTTGCGCGGATGCTTGCGGTTCGTCCGTTCGGTGCTTGTGTCTGGCAAATATTTTCGAGAGCTATTATAACGAACAGAGAAAGGTTCTTCGCTAATTGACAATCGTCGTCGCGATGAATAACAATTTTCATTAGCAAACAAATATTTCCAAGCTGGAAAAAATAAATGAAAACAAATGAGATGTCCTAAAGCCGGTACGAGTTCTTCCGTTAATTTCTGACCAATTAAAAAATCGTTTCCTTCGTAAAACTTATTTTCGCTACGGAAGTAATGGGAAAAATCTTTTTCTTTCGCGGGTCGTTTTCACGAGACAAAAATTGTTACGTTGAATGTCTTCTGGGAACTACAAATGTTTAACACTAGGTTTACGGGACGGTTTAATTCACAATTATTAAAATTCTAAAGATACATCCGTGAAGAATTATTCGACATATTTGTTTCCTTGGGTATATGTTATTAGAAAGAAATGGCTAAGAATTTGGGCACTTTTAAATTTTTATTCTCAATTTCATTATTCAAAATTTTTTTCTCCGTAAACCTAGTGTTAGGGGGCACGAGACCGCTGCACTTTTGACACGAATTTTCCCACAGCATGATTTCCATTATAACGCCCACGGTTCGTCCGAAAGCATCATGCCCGTCAAGGCCCGCGATCATCACGACAGCCGAACCGTGGAGTCAAGGTTTCCCGATTCTTCGCGACATTACCGCGAAACGTTCGCAAACGCGAAACGCTCCGTGCCAGGGCCATTATCATTCGTTTCCTCTCGGTCCGTCTCAATCGTGGAACGTCGACGCATCCGGCCGTTAGCCGGCGCGCGGCCGCTATCAATAAGTCCACTAGAGCCAAGGTCTAGATCACTTCAACGACAGACGCCGACGCCGCGAGAGAAACATGCGACCCACAATCCGCCGGATCCCACAGACCTCCGAAACCCCATTCCTATTACTCCCAGTCCGACCCATTTAACACTATGTTTGCGGGACCAAAATGACGGGTTCTAATATTTTCAATTTTGAATTATTAAGCTTGTAAGGATGCACACATGAGAAATTATTTAGCAAATTTGTATCCTTGGATATACATTATTTTAAAAATATTGCTAAAAATGTGAGTAGCATGTTCTTGTTATTTTTATAAAGTAATGAAACCTAGTGTTAACCAGGTAAAATTTATTTAAAGACAACATATTTTTAGCTTGATAGAACCGTATAACGGGATAACTTGGAACAAATTGAATGAGCCATTCGATAAGGCATCGAGAGAAACCATGTTTTGTAAATTTTCAACCCCATGTCTCAACCGAGAGGGTAGTTATGGGGTAAAAGGAAAATATCAGTTTTTGGCCTGTTTCCCCCACTTAGTCATATGCGAAAATTCTCAAAAAAATCTAGCAGATGTCCAAAGCCCTGATACACGTACTATAATTAATTCAGATTTTTAGGTAGAATATCGTGGCTGTGAAAAATCAAAAACCTTAAAATAAATCGGAAAAATGCTGCTCATACTACTTTCGACTGAACAAACATTGTTAACAGGGAAAGTACCATGTGTAGTAAATTTATGATTTCGTCAATCGACTCGGAAATTGTTATTTCGCATAAATATCGGCAGTCCACTCGAACGCATAACGATCCTCAATCTACTAATTAAATTCGGCAGGAACAGCTCTCGGCAGGAGTCTGAACCAACAAGCTGAGAGGTTAAGCAGGTAATTTCTGTAACAGCGTCATCACTAAATTTATATTTCTCAAAGTGTATCCCTAGGCGCTTTAATGCGCCTCGCCTAAACGGTGTATCTAACGGCGCGGTGTCGCCTAAACCGCCGTGGATTCCGATAAACTCTGAATTTACGAATTCGGAATTTGCTGAAGGCTGGATCCCGTCAGAGGACGTTTGACCGCAATTAAAGTCACCCGAAACACCGTAGATCCGGCGGAAGTGCGAATAAGTGCAGCCGCTGAGGATGCTGGGACTGGCTTGATTTCCTGCGACCAATCGGCTCGCTTTGGCACGCTAACAATGGGGGAAACGATACGTGTTGTTCCATTGATTAGGGCGTTCCTGTGCAGGATGTTTGCATGGCCGGTGTACGCAAAAAAATGATAAAGTTTTATCTAACCGCGATTAAGATTAAATTATTTCATTATAGTTGTTTCTATTTTTGTAATTTGCGGAAACGGAGGAAATTACTTGGAAACATTTTATTTACCAGCGTATTTTTGAATATTGCATTCAATGCTCCGCGTAATATTACTTTAACTCGAAAATTTATTCCGCGAACGTCTAGTTCGACTACCACGACATTTACGCTCTCAGTGGAAATAAATATTTGAGGAACAGCAATTAATCTTAATTTAGGCGTTGAGCGGCGGCCATATTATTCTGTGACGTGACGCGTTTTCCGTTCGGCGAGTACGCGAAGCAGTTTTATTATGTGATGACACACGTTGAACTGTTAAAACCTCCACATAATTACATCAGCAAGCATAAGCTATTCTTAGAGGCGAACCACTTAAACACGACGACCAGAGCGTCGTTAACAATGCAAATAAGTATTAAGACCGAACCAAATTACGGATAATGTCACAAATAATAGCTACAGACAATTATGCTAAATTCAATCAACGGAAACAAGTAGCTCTGCGAAACATCGATCACTGACAGCACGAACATTAAACCGGAAATCTGGAATTATTTTTAAAATCGCTCGATCACAATTTCAGTTTGTTTAGTGATACGTCGCTGTGGCTTTCGTTTAATGATATTATCGATATGTATATTAAACGTATATTAACACGTTGACTGCCACGTAAAATGTATTTTCACGTTAATATATTCATTGTAACAAATTCGATTGGGGTCTGTAAAATGCAAGACAGTTGGAGGACTAGTCGATATCATACATTTAATGTTTTTCAATTTTTATTTCATTAAATAACTTATTTGGATTATGTGGAATTTTTGAGGTTTCTAGCGGTGAAGGTGTTAAGGAATATTGACGAATAAAATATTTATGCTCAGCACGTTGCAAGTAAAATACACACGGTTCTGATTCGCTCCGGGTTTAGTTCACGCGCCGAACAATGTCGCTCGCACAGTAAAATGCACAAAGCCCTACGAATAATCTCGTGATGGCGGCCGTTACTTCGACGTTTTCTCCCGTTTCCTGTTATTTTCGCGAAATATACGATACTAAAAGCATTCATCCCCGCGCCGTAACGCCGCGGATCGCGGCGAAACGAGGCCTCGGTGGTTATTCAAAGTCTAGTTATTATTAACGTTTCTCCAGCGCGACCACTCGTTACGCTTAAGATGTCCCATCAACGATTTCTCCTTCGCTTATGCGGAACCGCTTCTCGTTCTATATTCATGATCGTCGTTACAATTTAAAGACTTCCGGTTGCAAACATCCCCCCCCCCCCTCCCCCCAGGGGTTCACCGATCGAACGTCGATGTCGGTCTTGCATTTTATCGAAACCCTACACCATCCCATTGCACCGTGAGTTACAACGACTGCTCACCGTTACACTGAAATCGACGATACATTTTTCCCCCAGACACACGTTCAATCCAATTTACGAAATATTAACCTATAAGCGGACCATCAAAACGTACCTTGAAAATATTCCATTAACTCTTCGCACTCGAAGCCATTTTAACTGGAAAACGAAACATTTCTTCCGACCTAGAATATTCCCCTTCTGTATATATTTTTTTCATGCTGCATATACGAGAATGGCGCAATTTATCAGATACAAACAAATTTAATAAAGCAAAAAATACTTTTAATAGCGATACAGGAATTTTTAGTGGCGCCTTACAGTCGCCATTGAGAGTGCTAAGGGTTAAATGGTTGAACTTCACCTCGGCAACACAGACATTTTTAACTTTTTAATAAACAATCCTGTACACGTTGATGAGAATATGCCAAAAATCGAAGTTTTGAGGCGAGGAATTCACAGGAAATTATTATTTGAGGCTTGAGAAATGATGTTTCCGGTCCGGATGGTTGTCGGGCTGCGATTACAGCGATCATGCGAACAACAAGTCCCGTAAGGTAGACGGAAGTTCAGCGGTGAATAATTTTCTCAGTCGACTACCGCATGTTGAACGTGTCGGTAGCCATAAGCTGTAAACAAATGCACGTGATGGCCATTTGGGTGGGACTAATTACGGTTGGTTAGTTGGACAGAGCCAATAGCTGGAGCCGCTGCATCCATTACGTGCTTGGCACGCTGATGTTTTGTTTATCCGTGCTGGCTTGCCTCGAATATAGATTCTTCGCATATGACCACTTGACCCGGGTTATGCTATCTGTCTCTGCGACTGATTTCCTTCATGCTCGGAGATGGAGGCTGCTAACAATCAGCTGTATTTTTCTTCGGAAAGAAAATGGAAAATTTCCACTAAAGTAAGGATTGTTGAGAAACAAAGTAGACAGTTCTAACGGTAACCAGTTGTCTCATAACGCCGAGTCTACGTCTCTGAACAGAAGGAAATTTTAATTGTTAATGCCACGAAGGAAATGGTACGGGTATCGATTCAAAAAATAAGAGCCATCGAAGACATTTAGTTGCAGCATAAACTGATGCACTGATACTGCACAGAGTCGTTTTGTCGGCCATTTGTAACCCATATTGCGAGACGTATTATCTCGAAGAAAATCTCTAAGAGCCTTGGATTGGACGAGCGAGTGATGGCAATTTGCCATTGACAATTTAAACACCGAGAACTTGAATTTTTCGGTAAACGTTATTTTACTAACAATTTTTCTGTTTCCTTCTTCTTCGACGTAGGTCTACAAGATTCACGGTGATTCGATCATTTCTTATGAAAGCGCTTTTATGATTTTAACCCTTTTCTCTCGAGTGGTGACTCGAAATTACAAAAAATACTACAATGTATTTGTTACATTACAAAATTTGCATTTAACAGATTACTAAATATTTAAATATTATATATGGAAATCGGATCAGTTTCGTATGAATAAAATGAAAATATTCTAAGACGGAAGAAAAGTCCAAGGGATAATAATTGCAGAATAGAAAATCGACCATGACAGGGCGCTCGCATAAGCGCGTAACTTTTAAACCAGTGAATTCCTAACTGCGAAGTGTGGATTTTTGGCATTTCCTCGTCGAAATCTACAGGATTGCGTAAAACAGAGACCAAAATTGATGGTCCCGTAAATTAAAGTTTACCCAGCGTGCGCGCGCACAACGCCTGCCGTCCCCTGTTGCCTGTTTACGCACGCGGGTTGACTTCCATTTTTCACCCGGACCGGAATGGCATCGCGGCGACCGTGTCGCGTTGACAGAAGAAACCAGCGGCAACAAACTCCCATTTGAATTACATCGGCGAACATAAGCGGAGCTCGGCCGAGGTTCCAGGGAACTTAGAGCGGACTTCGCGTACCGCTTCACGCAACGTTCCCCGAGCCGTGTCTTCTTGACGTGCGACCATGATTTACGAGCGACAGCCGAGCGGAGTGCACGAAATCCTCGGTCGGTTTTGTTCTTTTGCAGGTAAACTCGCCGCGGTCGGGCAACGTTGCGGAAATTATCGAGCCGGACGAGCTGCCAAACGGAATATCAGAACGTTGAATCGGAGCGAGGTGTCCAAATTTTGTCGTTTGATTAATTTTTCTCGTTAAGTGTTGCAGGCGACCGGGTACCATTGAGGTTCGAAATAGAGCCGTTGCTGGCGAGCTGGCAACAAGAACAGAAATATTGGGCCAGAGTTATGCGAAACAGGATGTAAGACGATCGTGGTGATTTCGGTGAAGGTACCAAAATTTGGTCCCCCGATCAATCTTTGTTGTTAAGCGTTTCAACTTATAAGAGAGACTTCTTACTCTAGTAAGAATTTTATAACAGTAGGGGTTTATGAGCGAATCCAAACAAAAATAAAATATTAGAAATAAAAATATTGGACCGACAGATATGGGAAACAGGGGGTTTGTTTATTTATTTATTGGGAGACAGGGGGGTACACAAATTTTGACCCCTAAGCGATTCGTGTTGCTTTCGTATTGGCACGCAGCGCGCCGGAAGGTAATACCAATTACGTGTAATTGGTAACAGAAGCTTAGGGGCGGGGGATTGTAAAGTTCAGACATTCAGGTTGGCGTTTAGGGTGGTAAAAATTAATATGATCGAAGAAAGTCCGGCTCCCGGGGTAATAAGCGTCAAGTTTTCTTGAAGCTCGTCCAAAATGAGAATTTTTAAATTGGAGAACGTTCACGGCCGGCGGATTCGCCTTGACACGCAAGAGAATGAATTACGCATCCGGATTGAAAGGCCGCGGCGACCTTCGCCGCCGGAGAAGAGTACGCAACGGGAGCCGGGGTGACGGGGCAGAAAGAGAAAATAGTGCTGACAGTGGAGCAAGTTCAAGAGGGCTAGATTTACATACTGCAATATTCATAGAAACGACTACCGAGTCGGGATCGGTCGCCAACGGTTGCCGGACGTTTGCGTATGCAAACCCGCCGGAGAGGTTAGAGGCGATGGTTGAAAGTGACAAGGATGAACCTGCCGTTCAACGGGTCGCCCGCGTTTTATGTCCGTTCACGCCCGAACCCGCGATCGTTGGCCTCAAGCAAAATATTGTCCCCTCTTACGAATTATACCGTTAATCTTTCACGGGGAAATCTGTTAATCTTTGTCCATGTACGCGGCGTAAATATTTTCGGATATCCAATCCCTCGATCTTTTAACAAAATTTTTTTTTGTTTCAATGCAGGCTGAGAAACATTCCTGCAATTCTTTTTTTCTAGTGGCCTTTTTACCTGTTTTTTTTTTAATTTGAGGTTCTCATATTTTCTGTAGAAATCAAGTCTTCGTGTAGTATTTCAGCAACGAATGTATTTTTCGTCTATCTGACACTATCTAAAAATTAATTTTAAATTAATCTAATTAATCTTTGTCCACGGCGTAAATTTATCAATATTCTCGGATATCCAGTCCCTCGATCTTTTACCAAAAATTTTCTTTTGTTTCAATACAGGCTGAGAAACATTCCTACAATTTTTTTCTAGTGGTCCTTTACCTGTTTTATTTTTTAATTTGAGGTTCTCATATTTTCTGTAGAAACCAAGTCTTCGTGTAGTATTTCAGCAACGAATGTATTTTTCGTCTATCTGACACTATCTAAAAATTAATTTTAAATTAATCTAATTAATCTTTGTCCACAGCGTAAATTTATCAATATTCTCGGATATCCAATCCCTCGATCTTTTAACAAAAATTTTCTTTTGTTTCAATGCAGGCTGAGAAACATTCATGCAATTCTTTTTTTCTAGTGGTTTTTTTACCTGTTTTGTTTAATTTTGAGGTTCTCATATTTTCTGTAGAAATCAAGTCTTCATGTAGTATTTCTGGACCGAATATCTTTTTCGTCTGTCTGACACTATCTAAAAATTAATTTTAAATTAATCTAATTAATCTTTGCCCATGTATGTGGCGCAAATTTATCAATATTCTCAGATATCCAATCCCTCGATTTTTCAATAAAAAATCTTTTTCTGTTTCAATGCAGGTTGAGAAACATTCCAGCAATTTTTTTTTAGTGGCCTTTTCACCTGTTTTGTTTTCTAATTTGAGGTTCTCATATTTTCTGACAAAATCAACTCTTGATGTAGTACATCAGCAACAAGTATTTTTTTCATCTATCTGACACTATCTAAAAATTATTTAATACTTGATAAGGTTTTAAATCCACCAGAAACAGCCTGCTGGTATGAAACTGGAGTAATAAGAATTTATCGAAGTACATAACTGCTCACGTTTTGACTAAAATTACTTTTCTCGAATTAAATGAAGGTTCGAAATTGTCTCTATACTTTTTAAATAGTGATTCCTTCATCTGCGACGTTTAAACAAATTTGTTAAAAGAAGCTTGCACCTGGAAGACAGAGTCGACGGTTTCAAAAGCCATTTCCATTTCTTGAAACTGACACGGATCTCCCATAATGTAATGTTCTTGTTTCAACTATTATTAATGTCAAAATAACATTTACCTTCGAGAATCAGCTTAATCTCCCGAAGACTGACGTTCATCCTCCGAAAATAGGATTGTTAGCTCAAAGATTATCATTCATCTTCTGGGGATTAAGCAGCTATCCCGGGGAATAATATTTATCTTATGAAAGCCGAGACTGTTGTGTCAAAATAGTGGCATTTATATTGTTTGAATAATTTACTGGATGCATTATTTATTCCTCAGAATGATTTCTATCTCTAAATGTCGCCCTATAATGTTAATTCATTCAGTGCATGAATTACACTACATCTACTCGTGAAAATAGATTTCTGTATCACAATTCCCTAAACAAACATTTTATATTGATTTTCAGCCTAGATTTTGATTTTATACTCACTGATAACCCTTTTAATAGACAGAACGATATTTAAACTATTAATAATGCAGATCTCATTTTAAGGAGATCAATTGACCAACTTAAAAATAGTTAAAATATTTATTTTCCATAAAGATCCGAAGTTTAGACACAGGAGTCAAAAGGTCACTGTCTTCAAACGGAAACCTCGATGGTCGCACAGCAGGGACTCCCACCACGAGGACCGGAAGTTCTCGTGGTGGGGATAGCGGCGGCTGCGCAGTATGCCGAGGAGGTTAGGGAGTGGGGAAAACAGATCGCGTGATTGGCTACGTCCTGTGCAACGAGCGAGGTCCTACCGTAGAGATTAATGGAGGATGCTTCACCGTTGCTCGCGGAAACCGATTATTTCTCTGCAAATTTCAGTGTCGACGGAAAAATCATTTTCCAAGGCGATCCGTGCACGGTTGTTTGTTTAAACGGGCGCACGCGGAGGAATCAGCGCGGATCGACTCGCTAATAAAGAGGTTAACCGTCAAGTTCGCGGATCTGTTTTCTCGATGAAGTCGTTACGCACGCATGCGAGTTCCCGTCCTCCTGGCAATGAATTAAGCGGAACACCGTCCTTGCCGATGATCAAACGGCGAACTTGTCGGAAAATAAAGAGCCGCATTGCGTAATCGTTATACTACGTGTCGGCAACTGTCACACACAGTTTGCTCTCCGTTAGACCAGCGTTTCCAATATCAATCTTACGTGTCGAGCACGTAACGCTTCGAAAGTCGAAGCCACCGTGGACACTGATCCTCGATTAAGACCATCTGCGACGTTATTGTCGCGGCTCGAGGGAAACGATACTTCGATGATCATTCTCGAAAGCAAACTGATCGCCCGCTACCCTTCCTAGACGTTCGATCAAAGTCGAAAGAATTGTTTATGTGTACGTTAGAAATGAAGAGTTGTATACACGTTGCGTAAATACGATAGAAAAATCTACGATATTTTTAAAAATGTTTTTATCCTTTCACTAAATACGAAACAATACACTGTGACAATTATAAAAAAATTTGTTTAACATCACGGAAGTGTTAAAACACCTTTTAGCACTTTTACGAGGCACTTTTTAGAGGTTACTGAACAATTTTCTTTCTGTATCGATATTTTATTATTAAATGTATTAATAATATAATAATTTATATAAGAATTATAATGACAGACGCTTGGTTTCTTTTAATAGCAACTTTTTGTATAATTATTGTATTTTTCCCAGTTGTAGTAACATAGCTGTATGAATTATTGCGAATAATGTTCTCGGACGCAATATGTGAAGACAAAGCACGGTCTACGTAAAGGTAAATGAGGAAATATGAAAAAGAAGAGTCACCGATTTCCTGAACATGACGCCGGCACGACTTTAAATAACGTCACGCATAATATTAATTTGCTTTGTTTACGCAAAATACGAGAGCGTGTGGTCGTCACGAACATGTGACGCTTGCAGCGAATGTGCTAATGTGGCCTTCGTATTCCGTTCAGATCTAAAAGTTGTAGGCTGGCTTGTTCAAAAAGTTTCGTCATTTTGTCCGTTTAACTCGAAACGGAACATCGAATTTTGGTTATGACTATTCCCACTTCTAATGAGACAACTTCGAGAATGTTTAACGAAGGTAAGTAAAATATTAGGCGCGAAGAATAATTCCCGACCGTCGTAGAATAAAGCGACTATTTATTGAAGTTATATTGAGACTATTTATTGATGAATTCGTTCTCGAAAAAACATTTTCATGGCTTTTCCAATGTTTTAATAACTGAATTAGCTGAACAATGTTAAAACGATTATCTGATTCGACGAGATATACTGAATAAGTATACACTAATGTATTTTGTATTAGTATTATATTGTATCTTATATTGACCTTGTATGACCTCGGAATTCAATGTGTTATTGTGATCTTCCATTTTTTTTTTTGAAATGCTTACTATTTATGAGAGAAACGCTGGTCTAATTTACTACGAACACCATGTATATAAATATATATGTATGTATATATGTATGTATATATAGGGTGCGGCCGAATAACGTGTACACGAGGGCAGGGGGTGATTCCATACGTAAATAAAAATTGAAACAAAGCAATAACATTTTTTTCATTTGACGCCTCGTTTTCGAGAAAATAGAATTTCAAAATCCGTCGGGTTCGTGCGCTTTGCTGTATGTAGAAAGTAGAATTGACTGGTCGCGATCATACACGTCAGACGATGAATAGTATGCGTATTCGCTGCGTTTTCAAACTGAATTTTCTCGAAAACAAAGCTTCGGATGAGAAAATTCTATTCTATATTTTTTTCTTATTTTCTCATTAGGTATATTCCGCACCCTGTATATATAATAAATTTTAATTTTTAATGCAAAACATGTATATATATATTTTTTCCGTAAAACGCCAAGTGTTCAACGAACAAATGCAGGCCCTCCAAAGGTCGAAGAGAATAAATTCAGCGTGAAGTGCCTTAGAAAATGGCGTTTTGTCCCTTCGCTTGGCCCATTTTTTGAAAATTCGCGTCCCCTCTCGCCGGCCGGAAGCAATAACTCGATTCGCGGCTGGGTTCACGCGCGCGTCGGGAAATGTTCGCGAAACACCCTGGTTCCACCTCGCCCCCGAAGAACGCCCTTTCCCGATACGCTGGCGACGCCGCGGGAGGACCGATGCCAAAGCAGAAACCTGGCAGAGGCTCCGCTGGCGCGACCGGCCAATAAAACCGCGTCGTTTGTCGCGCGATTCGTGGAAAAATTCATGCATTCCCTCGCGTACTCGCCCGAAACGCTCCCCGGGGAAACTTTGCTGACGCGGAAAATGCCCCGGGTAAACGATCAACCGGACGGGTTTTCTTTTCGCTACGTCGTTCCCTCGCGTGGATTTACATAACGCCGCACGGTGCTGCGCAATCTACATGTAGCTAGACAAAAGTCAAAATTCACGATTTTACACTACATACATACGTTAACGGATACAGTGGTCCGAGCGAGTATTCGTGCCTGCACGAGAATACCTCGGTGGAATTTTACGTTTGCCCCCTCCACACCCCCAAAGATTTCGGCAAATAATATTCTTTTCTACGTGGTGAGTACGAATACGACTGAAACGTGCCTACGAACTCCTTAGAAAGCGAAGATCGATGTATTGAACCGTCCGAAAAGTTTCTAAGTGCCGAAATGTACAGGTTCGGCGACCAAAATTTGCCGGAAATTGCTAACAGACCCTATCTCGCCCATAAGCGAGCGTCTGTGACTCGGATTCTTCCAAGATTGGACAATTATTATGTCGCTGCAAAAATAGTTGTAATTTTCATCAATTATAACTTCTGCAATTTTTGTTGAAGCGGTTTCATTATATTCGCACAGCAAGCAGTGCATCGATTAAAAGTGAGAGGCTCTATCGGTTTCTGTTCCGTATTTTGTTGTGACTGTTTGTTACGGAATTTTTGCCCCATTTTCGCGAAGAGACCGGATGCTCCGTCACAGCCGATTTGTTCGAGAGGAATCAGGAAGCTTCGAGTCCATGAATAACAGCAAGATGCTCCGATACTGGAAACCGTCTGCCGAATGGACCACGAGACAGCGGAATTTCGACTTCCTGCTCGGGAAGACCCTTTCCTGCCCTTGTTTCGCGAAGGGGAAATCAGTTGCGTGATTGCCCGTCGGAATTGGGCACGGTCTTGCTAATGGTTTGTCGATAGACGACAGCGTGATGCAACTAACAAGGAACATAGTCTGAGGGATTCATAAATCTTGGAAATTGGTGTATTTTTGTATAATTTTCGAAAGTATCTTGAACTTTTTAATCGAGTGAAAAGTTCCTTTTGATTCGGCCAGAAAACTGTGCGCCGTGAAATTGAAAGAAAAGAAAACTTCCGACGAGTTCTTTTGTTTAAGTTTAATCGAGTTTAAACTTTGCGATCAAACTGAAGAGTATGTCGGAAATTTTCGTGAAGTTTTCGACGTCGAACATTGTTGCTCAAATTAAGAAATGCAAAATTTCTATAACACGAAAAATTCTTATATAAACAGCAGCCTAAGTGCTCCTGTGTGCTGCTATATGCTCTCATTTGAACGCTATAGCGCGAGACATTGATCGTCAATCAGAATTTCGAGCAAAGTCCCGCTAATGGGCACTTTTGTGTCAATTAAGCTAATAATGTGTCCACGAGCAAAAATCTCTGGGGCCGATAAGTAAGATTGAAGCGAGTTCTCCGTATCACTTTTCGTTAATAATATGGTCGCATGAATTGATTATAGCGAAGGTGCCATTTATCCGGCTCGTCCACATATGGCCGTGGTTTGAGCCCTTCTTATTTCGCAACAGCGTCACGACAGTGTTCAAAGTAATGGAGTACAACACGATAAAAAAATTCGCTAATGGGCCTGAATAATTCATTTGATAAAAAAAATTATTACGAGAACATTTTCTTGCAATTAGCAGAATTTAAACGAATCTCTAAAACATTTTACCTGTACGAAAGAAATAATTCTAGAAAAATTAAGTGCCGACACCAATTTTTCTGTCTGTTTTTTGATTAAATATAAATAAATTCGTCAATTTAAATCGGTGGTTTAATAATCCCTGCATTCAGATTCCGATAAATCAGTTATTAAATAATGATATTTTATCACACTCCTGTTCAACTAATTGTTGGTGTCTAATCTAAAATTAACGACGATTCATTTCGATGCACATTAAATTCGACAGCTAATGTACAGTGTGTATAAAAACTGTTTGCATCTGGATTTATAGCAGACACGTGGGCGCAGAAGATAGACAGAAAAAAATTGGGAAAAATTCTATCACTATACTGATGATTTCGTGGACTCGCAGTGCAAGCGACTATGCAGATCAGGCTACTATGATCAATTTGATTGGAGCTCGGAGTGGTTTTTATATTAGGTTCGTCACGTGAAATCCCGCATAGGAGATACAAATTTCCATTGAATTTCTATTTTTGCAAATCAGTCCATAAATCTTTAAATTAGCCGCGAATATCCGGTATTTCCATTTAGGAGATATAAATTTTTCCAGGACATAAATTTCTACAAATATTCGCTGCGAATTTTTGATGAATGTGCACAATAAAAAATGTACAACGATTAGGTATATGCGTATACTCTTTGGCAAGAGATCGTGATTAAAAGTGGAGTAACATTATATCGAAATCAGCAATCTAATTTCATCGTGTTCCATAGTATCATTTACAATCGTCAGCACAAAATTGAGACGATCATAATTAATAGAAAATTGGCAAAGTAAGCTTCAAGCTTCACGTCTCTAAAGAACCTTCCTAATTTATCTATAATTTTAACGCTTTTTCGAAATGTCATTTACATTTAAAAGAAACTTGCCCCTCAGGAGGGTTCGCTTCTCCAAGTATGCCCGAGATTCATCTCCCAATTGCTGCAGTCGTCACACAAACATCCTCCAACCCTATTCCCAAAAACCTTTTTTTTACAGCTGCTCCATTAGCAGTCCCATACGCGAGACGCCGGGGAACAGCATTGAAATCACCGGCAAATAACACGAACACCATGAATCACTCCTCAACTCTCCAAATTCCACATGGACAATTTCAGTCTCGCGTAAAAACCAATAAACTTGTGCCAATTTCCTGTTGATTCTCCCTCGAACTTTTCGGACTCGAACCACAATTTTTCAAATTTCCAACACTGTTCGCACCCCAAACTTAAATCTCAAAACTTTCCACGATTCGAGCAGGACACGCTTTCCAACACTTTCTTCGTAACACTGAACCAAAGTTCGGCGAAACTTTCTCGTTATTAAATTAATTTCTACCACGGTTTGTTCCAACAGCGCTCAATTTAGAGCTTCGTTTGGAGCACGGATTTAGAGGACACGTATTTTTTTATGCACTAATATTTGGTCACACTTTCTTCTTAATAGATAATTGCGAGCACAACATTTGGCAGTACACCTCAACATCAAAGTTTGCTCAAACATTCTTGTCAATGATTTTGAGCACAGTCTGTTCCAACAGAGCTCAAAATTAGAGGACACTCGGTTAGGCCCCTCTTGACACAGTACAGTAGACTTTTCAGAAACGTTCCTGATACAAAATTAATTTGAGCACGATTTCTTCCAATAGAGCTCAATTTAGAGCTCAGAATTAGAGGTCCGAGTTTTCATTTGAACTCAAACCAAACTTTTTTGGAACGTTCTTGTCACAGAAATATTTTGAGCACGTTTTTGTTCCAGTAGAGCTCAATTTAGAGCTCGGAATTAGAGGTCCGAGGTTTTATTTGAACTCAAACCAAACTTTCCTGGAACGTTCCTGTCACAGATTTATTTTGAGCACGACTTATTCAAACAGAGCTCAATTTAGAGCTGAGAATTAGAGGTCCAAGTTTTTCTCTAAACATGAAATCAAACTTTCCCTCAGCAATTCCTGCTATGAAATTCTTTTGAGCACAATTTCTTCCAATAGAGTTCAGAGTTAGAGCACAATGTCAAACTTTTCTCAAACCTTGTTGTTGTTAATGTTGAGCCCAAGTTGTTCCGATAGAGCTTAGAACTAGAGAACACACTTGACTCATCTACGAACATTAAACATGAAAATTCTCGTTACAGAGTTCCTTTGAGCACAATTTCTCGCAACAGGGCTCAAAATTAGGGGACAGTAGTTCTCCGAGGATCAAACCAAAGTCACACACCAACTCGCTATAAAATAATTTTGAGCACAATCGGTATGGGGACACTGAAGAGGCACGAAACTTCGGCTCAAACTTAGAGGTCGCTTTTGAGTTCGAGCGTTCCGGTAGTTTTGGGACGACGAGGGGGGTGGGGGCAGCCGAATTTCCAATTCGTGGGGTCCGCGACACGGATTTCCGACGGTGACAAATTTTTCGCCGGCACGCAGGGCTTGCGGGACCGTGAAATCGCACGGGGTGGGATTCCGCACGCGATTTCCACCGACAATCCGCGGCTGTTCGACGCGTTTGCACGGACGACGCCGGTAGACTGAGCGTCGCGACGAACCGTGGCGCCGTGGCCTCTCCCTCTCATGCTCAAGCGACATGTTGTCGGTCTTTCTCTGTCCACGAGTAGTCACTCTCGTTTCTTCGCGTTTCTCTCTCGCTCTCTCTCTCTCTCTCTCTCTCTCTCTCTCTCTCTCTCTCTGCTTCATACACACAGAGAGCCGGAAAGCCGCGCTCTCTGCTCTCCGTTGCGCTTCTTTTGTGAGCCCCCCTGCACCTTCTTCAGCGCTTCTTCACCTGAGTCCTAAGCTTTTCGACTCTCTCAGCTTTCCTTCACAGGGCCTCGCAGAACATACGAGGCTCACTTCAACCGTGCACCAGACACGCAAAAATAATGAAGCTCCGGCGAGCGATACACTGCCCGAAATTTCTACAGAGCCGCCATATTTTATGGTAAACTCCTATTATTATTATTTGACACAGCAATTTACACTGCAACTGCCGAGCCCAAAAGTGACGTACAAATGACGGATCTCAGATTTTGCAATCGGATCTTTCCTTTTGCAACTCAGTATCGATATTCTAAATTTGTTATAAATTTTTGGGAATGAGTTCTACTTCAGCTTGTACTTTGTTACTGCATTGTTAATTTTTTTTTCGGAGATCCTTTTGCGTTATGCAAAACATGTGACAGATGGGAAATTGAAGGCATGTTCGTACAGAACATTCTTTTCTTCTTTAATTATTAGAAATTCTTTTTAAGCCCTCATACACTATAGTATGTAACAACATTTTAGGAGAGAATGAACGACGAAAGGGGTAGGAAATGAACAGATTTATTTTTGTGAAAATTGGAAAGTTTGGTATAACAATACTAAAGCCTATGTAGTGGTCTAAAAAATTTTGTTTTGCATACATTGATAGGAATACATTCTTGCTAAATTGCTTTGGTTGATAAACAGTGTGTCTGTCGTATTGCAGATATTTCCGAAAGTTCACGTCTCCAGGAGACGAACTGTCGATTTTACAGAAGCTCTTCGGTGAAATCGATTAGGCTAGCCTAGTTCGGAACAAAAAAAAACAACCGTAACTCGGGAACAAGGGCAAATAAGGTGCACATTTATATTACCTTTCCTCCATTGTTTTCCCGTTCTTTTCAGCATTGTACGGAGTTTTATGCATTATGGAACGCCTTGTATGTACGTTGTTTATCCCATTGTGTTTGCCCCGTGGCTTTTGTTCGCGACGCCTATCAAAATAACCAGGCGGATTTACATTCTATCGCGGATGCTATTTAAAGATACAAAAGACTGTATTATTTAATTATCTACGAAGCCCTTCAATATTTAAAACTTCCAATTTAAGGATACCCTCGATCGTGAAATATTCCAGTCTCTTGAACTATGCACACAATAATCTTCTGTTCAATAGATCTTTTCAGTTTGTGTTTTAAATGTTCCATTAGCTTCTCAGTAATTCACCACAATTGCAGTTAATAATCATGAACATTGTTACTTATTGATTTCACAGCTTAAAGTTCCATTCACGTAATGAGCACCGTATCACGGTTCGAAAGCTATTTAGTTTATTGATAATTACAATTCACGTAAATGTGAACATGGTTTATTGTACGTGTCAGTTATTATGAGTTTCATCGAGCAGTTTAATTTCAACACATTATTTTAGACATTGTCGTTGTTCGCAGACGTTGTTTGTTGTTTTCAGACACTTCGATACGTTGAAGAAACGAGAATGTGAAAAACAATTTCGTAAAGTGTGCAACGCACCGTGCGTCGCCGGGAAATTAGAAGAGTGGATCGAGACGCTTTCGAAAAACGTTTCAAACAATGTCACGATCACTTCCATCCCTATTTCTCGCCGCTTCTTATCACCGAGGGCAATTCCAGCAATTCTTCATCCCCGGGTCTCGATCTAGCCTCGCACCGAGGTGGAAAATTACAGGCCACAGGTCGAGCACGGCCAAGAAAACTGCGGCACGATTTCAGAAACAAATGACAGTCCGTGGAAATCGAAGACGTTCCGCCGGGAACTGGTGTCGGCAACTTTAATACAGCAAGAACTGCCGCTGAATTATAGAGCAGCCCCTCGAACTACATATATAAAGATCTCTGCAGCGATTCGCAGCTGTTCGGCTTCCTGGAACCGAGGCTGCATCTTCCTCAGCGCCATTTCTTCTTAAACCGTTCCTTTATGACCTCCACGGCCTGATCAAAATCACCAGAAAGTTCGAAACAGGTGGGCAATTTTATGCACTTATGATAGAAAGCGGAAAAACAGAAAGAAACATTCAAAAAGAATTGAAACGTGCTCTGTTCCATCTTTGTTTAATTAGGATCTTCGTTTATTTCATTTCTTTGAAAGAAGAAATAAATGTGTGTGCACCTCCTCTGTGTAGTAATTAATATGGACACTTTTTATTTTGCACAAAACTCTGCAGCCTAATTTTTGGTTAGCTAAAGCAATTCAAATCCCACTGAAAATATAAATGACGTACCCAAGAACGAAACAACATATTTTTGGTTATTTCTTCTCTTTTATTTCATGTTTCAACTTTCAACTTTGCTTCAATACATTCGTTCACAACGATCTACACTAGTTTTCTAATAATTTTTAGATAAAATAATACAATATTTTATAAAAGTTTTAATGGTTGTCAAACTGTGAATTCAACTACAACCTTCAATTAACGAAACCGAGAAGTTAAAACTTTCCAGTTCCCGATTGTTTTCTGACTACCCTGTACTGCAGTGATGTGAATAAAAATTTTTAAAGAAATTTTAGAGAATGTCTAGAGGGTGTGAATTAACCCTTAGCGCTCGAATGGCCGCTGAAAATTGCTGTATCATTATTCAAAATATACCTTCTTGAATTTGTTCGAATTTAATGAATTACTAAACACTTCATTATTGCTCGAGGAAATTTCACCATTTTCGGATGTATAACATGAAAGAGAATAAATATGAGGGTAGGGAAGAAATGTTTCGTTTTGGGGTTAAAATATCTTCGAGAGCAAAGGGTTAATTAGTATTTTAAACTTTGAAATACCGAAATATTGAGAAGCAAATAATAATAAATATCAATGTTTTGCTAGTATTAATTTTAACTTCGCTGAGGTAACGGAACATACTTGGTTCGTTTCCTTTTTGCGATCCTAATCTATTTACGGGGAAAGGAGCGTACCTGCGAGGGGAAGCAATATTGACTCGAATTTCCCGAGGACAAGTGTGTGTTTCATCTTCGATCAGATCGGGAAATACGGGAAATAATATTAATCACGCGATCGAACCGCCCCGGACGCGTTTACATTGAATCGACTGGAATATTTGTCCTTTCGACGATCGTGTTTTCGTGGACCCGCGGGATTCCAGTTGTTTTTGCGGGTTCGCCTGGCCGAAGCGGGGCTCTCCTAACGACCGAGGAGACTTGGAAAATGCAGGACTCAATCGTGCCAGCCCAAGGGAGCAATGCGCCCCGACGATGCTGGGAATGCTGTGCCGCTTTCAATACCTGTCGCGCAGTTCCCTCTTCATTCCGCATACGTCTGCTATGGTAAAATGACACTCCACCGTACCCTCGCTTCATCGCCACTATTTTTTCCCTGTATTCTCCTCTGACAGCGTGGGAAAACAAAATTTCAGTTTTCAGGTAAACGTAACTTTTCTCTCTCCATTTCTTATCATTCCTTACATTTCTATAAAATTCCTTCTATTTCGTATTCTTTTACATATTCTTTTGGAAACATTGGAAACAATAATTTCAAATACTGTCTCCAGCATTTCATTCTCCCATGTCTAATATACAGTCTGAAATTTTTTCGAAAAATATATTCGTTAAAATATTGCAAACAGACTTTGAATCTAGGTTCTAGGATTATATTATTAGTCTTGTACTGTCTGTTTTTGAACGTGATGTACAATCCTATCTGTGACTATAAATAACATTGTATATCGAGCAAACTCAATAATGTTCACATTTCATTTTCACCAGAAAAGGATTTCCTTGATGCGAAAAGAACTCTTCCGTTGTTCCCGTTTTCATAAAATGACCCACGGACGTGAGAATTTGCATATTAATCCGCGGTCTATTTCACACGGTCGGGTATTATACCTTCAGAATATTCGGGGAAAATCGCAACACGTACGTAATCAATAATTAACCTTAAAAAATAAATTACTGCGTCTATTTACCCCTGTGTTAAATCGTATTGCGCCATGCGATGCTTTTTAAACATTAAATTTAACTCCGAAACTGAGTTGCCTCGTAAAAATGGCAATTTATTTAAACTTTGCGCAATTTTCTAAAAAAGATTCTATACCCCTGTGCTCCGGGGGGTTGAACAAAAAATTGGAAAACAATTTTACCTGTCAAAGGGCCGAGACACGACACGCACTTTTCGCTCCGTTTCGCTCTGTTTCGCCCGGTTTCACTTTCCCTTAAATTATCGCGAGACTTTCGCCGGTTTCATCCCCGGAGGTGACGAGGGGTGGTTCTTTCCTGTCACGCCGAGATTACAGCGGCAGCTTTCCTTTCTTTTTTCGAGTCTACTTGACAGTCTTCCGGCAACGGCGGACGACTCGCTTTGAGAACGTGTCGTCGCGATTTGCTTCCAGCCAACCGCCGAGCTCGCCCTCGAGGATATTGGACGCCGTTAGGCGTGCCGTGCCAAAGGGCAACGTGATTTTTAAACAGAAGATCGGAAGAGCCGAGAGGAAACAACGGGGATCGGTAAACCCCGTTCGACGAACCGGAGTTTCCGGGAAAAAGGAAAATTATTTGCCTTTCGCACCCTTTGTTTAGGAATTCTGTTGACCTCGAGACTGATGGGGTTCAAGATGACCGATGCCCGCGAGAGTGTTTGCCGACGATCGATTACATTTTCTGTGTACCGCCTAGATCCTTTTTAATGGAACCCCGCTGACGTTAATTGATGGAACTACAACGCGGCACTCGTTCCGCCTTGCGCGCATTAATCTTCGGCTCATTTTCTTTCTTAACCCCCTCCTATTTACGATATTAATATCAATAATTCGGTACTAACAAGTTAGACTTAGCTTTGATTGTAGTTTTGATCGTAGTAGTTTAAAGAAATGTAATATTAGACTCTATTTCCAACTATTATTCACAGAAATTGGAAAAATGTTTCCAATCAATTTTTTAACAAAAATCAACCAGAACACCTATATTCTTTCTTCAAGAAAATAAATATACCTATGGAAGCTTCATAGGAAAAATTGAGTCTAATTAAAAAAAAAAGTTCTTCATAAATAAAGTGTTTCATTCCCAGAGATCTTCAAACAAATTTTTCTTGTCGATCTTTCTTAAAACCCTTAATTTCTTAACCCCCTCCTATTTACGATATTAATATCAATAATTCGGTACTAACAACACGAATCGATTTTACGTTTCACTTAGCTTTGATTGTAGTTTTGATCGGAGTAGTTTAAAGAAATATAATTTTAAACTCTATTTTCAACTATTATTCACAGAAATTGGAAAAATGTTTTCAATCAATTCTTAACAAAAATCAACCAGGACATCTATATTCTTCCCTTAATAAAATAAATATACCCATGGAAGCTTCGTAGGAAAAATTGAGTCTGATTTAAAAAAAAAAGTTTCTCATAAATAAAATATTTCATTCCCAGAGATCTTCGAACAAATTTTTCTTTTCGATCTTTCTTAAAACCCTTAATTTCTTAACCTCCTCCTATTTACGATATTAATATCAATAATTCGGTACTAACAATACAAATCGATTTTACGTTTCACTTAGCTTTGATTGTAGTTTTGATCGTAGTAGTTTAAAGAAATAGACTCTAATAATAATAGACTCTAATTTCAATTATTATTCACAGAAATTGGAAAAATGTTTCCAATCAATTTTTTAACAAAAATCAACCAGGACACCTATATTCTTCCTTCAAGAAAATAAATATACCCATGGAAGCTTCTTAGGAAAAATTGAGTCTAATTTAAAAAAAAAAGTTTCTCATAAATAAAATATTTCATTCCCAGAGATCTTCGAACAAATTTTTCTTGTCGATCAAATATTTTGGAAAATCTCGACGTATGTCTGAAACAAAATAGACTATTTACTATTTTAATGTAAAGGATCTGTGCGTCGTTGATGACTATTTTGGTACGTTCGGTGAACAACAAAGTTTTACGTTGTAATAAAGTTTCCGCGCGTTGATAAAGTTACGTGTTATTCGATAGAATTCCCGAGACAGCGTGCACTATTTGAGACGGTATTTTGCCCAGCTGTGATCGAAACAGAGCTTTGCCAAGACGCTCGGAGATTCACTCGTAGTCGCAGGGGAACAAGTCAATAGAGGTCGCGACATCTGTAACCTCGAATTCCGTCGTGAATGGGAGACGCGGCTGAGAAAGAAGCGGTCGAGCACGGGCACTTAATGGGATGCGAGGTACACAAGATGAATGTTGAAATTTCGGAGACGTTGACAAACGATGGCGGACGGCGTCGCTGCCGCCCGGAGAGATTATGGCTGGCCTTGAGCGGTTTCCAGAATACCCCTTGATCTTAGCTCCGGAGACAGGACGGCGGCGTCCGCATTGACGTGGCTGATTGTCCAAAGGAATTTCTGTGAAATCTAGTTTTTTCTCACAGTCCCGGGGCCCTTAAACATTCGTCTCAGCTTCATTTCCTCTCGGCACACATAGAAAGAAATTACCTGCCTGATACTCCATCGGAATCATGAATTTTAAAACGCTCTTTTGCAAATCCCTCTTTTATACGTATATCTAATGCACTTTCCACCACTTGATTTATAACCTTAGTAAGGAGCTAACGAATCAATTCTAATAACGAATTTTAACAATGAAATAATGAATTTTAATAGGTCTCTTCTGCTGGTATAAAAATATGCTTCATGACTTTCTGTTATCTAACTAGTTTATGTATTCCAGGAATCACCCAATTTTAATTGTAGAATCAGTCAACGAAGTTGAAACGAATTTTTAAATTGCATTTCACTGTTCGCTTGTTTACTTATTTTATGAAACTTTTAACACTTCTGTTGGTAAATTATATTTAGTAAAACATAAAAATAACGTACAATCGAAGACATTAAAATCACTTTCTAAATATTTGTAGATCAATTTTAGGGTACGCGTAGCGATTAAGTAGTATAACTAAGTACTCGGTGCGGCGTTTGAGTAATTTGAATTAATCGAACGTTCAGTGGGAGACAGGAGAAACGCAATATTGGGAGAAACAGTCTCCAGTGAAGACATTACGGTGAAAAGTTTTGTTTAAGTAGTATAACAGTATAGAGGGGCGGACATTGCATTAAAGTAGTTTAATGTTCACTGAGATGGTGGAAAAGTTCGCCAAATGAGATTACCAGCAAAAAGAAGTTCATTCTGGCGATAGACAGTGCGCCAGCGGTAAATCACAGTCGAATCGATTGAGAAGAACTCTTCTAAATGCGTTGCTGATAAAGGAAACTTCGTTAAAGTAGCATAACTCAATATCAGACCAGACTGGGAGTTAAAACTACGGCATTGCAACGGGGAAGTTTTTATTTTGAGTATGTTATGGTGTAAGTGGATTTCTTTGAGCTTGTATCGGACCAGATGGCACGCGAAATTAGTGATAATGAGTGAAATTATTACATACAAATTTTTATAAATATTCAATATGGATTGCTATATTTTCAAGCAACCATACGTATAATCTAATATGATAGGAGATAATATAATAATATATATAATATAGTGGAATGCTATATTTAAAGCTTTTTTTAATAAATTTAATATATAATGAAAACGAACATGATTTTTAAATTTTACATTTAGCCAATTATCGTCGGAGACATGTCATCCACAACTCTGATCGAGATGGGCCGAGGAAGAGTGATCGAAATGCATTCGCCAGGAAACTTTTCTTAAGTAGTATAACTCGATCCCGTAGCGAGCGAGGTATTTAGTTAAAAAAGAAACTTGTTCAGGGCGTGAAGTTTTTAATTACAAACACTCACATTGCTCCCTTTCGTTTTTCCCCGATAACGAGGAAGTTGCAGAAAGGTAATTCTCAGGAGGATGGTGAACTTTTTTATTTTGTGAAAGTACGGCGAATTGAAAGGCAGATCATGATAGTTCAACCATGAACTGTTCTAAATTCGAAGAAAAATAACAGCTTGTACAAAACAGCGATTGCTAATTAAAAGTTTATTTTCGAAATGCTTAACACGATAGCGCACGCCACTTCTAAATTGTTCGGTTTGATATTGTTATTTAAAAATTTATGAAAGTATATTTACAATTAGTTATAGCTTCGAATACTTGTTTAATGTCTTTTTATTTTCAAGCTGTAATGTGTAAAATTTCATTTTTCTTATTGCTCACAAGAGAAAGTTTTGTTGTCTTGTATGAGATCTCGGGCTTTTTATTAATTTTTCATTGGAACATGCAATATTTAAAAATAGACATTTACAGTTCGCAAAGGGTAATGATTGAAGTTCGCCCCTATTTCGCTTTCACCACGAATATTTCACAACATCATTAAACTTTAAAACAATTCCACTTACAATATCGCGTGGGACGTGCATATTAACAAGAGCATGCATATCAATTTTGCGCACACCAAGTGACAATATGGTCAAAGACAATCTTCTAAGTTGCGGAAGATGTTGAGTTTCTAAAGGAAAGCGCTTTCCAATCAGTGAATAATTAGACCTTAAGTAGTTCAGCCCGACGACAGAGCAGACAAAGTAGATGAACACTAAATACCGATACGGGAGGACACGTCTAATTAATCTCCATAATATCCACTTCAGTCTCAGAGGAATTTTCAAAGATTTCAACCCTGGGTGTTTCTCTATTTCAACAAATAAAAATTAACAAAATAAAATCTAGTTTGCTTAAAGATGTGACGGTGGTCCAAACGAAAAATTTAATTCTTTTATTGACCTTATAATTTGGAAATAATCCGAATACCATAACATTTGGATTGGATGGGATTAATGTCCGTCGTCCGCGTCCGGCACCCGTTAATTATTTCCCCAACAAAAGCACAAAAGTGGAGCATCGTTCGCGGCCACCTCGAGATAACGATGCCACTTTCGCGTGAACAATGAACGTAACAAGATTCACGGTGGCATCCTTGATTAATGGTCACGATAACGCTGACAATAAGGACGATCGATTTGAATTGTCTGCGTCGGGACCGAAGCGGGCCGGGCACACTTTGCTTTTCCAACTGATCAAAGGATTGCCTGGAGATTACTTTCCTAAGGAATTGAGCGGGGAACTCGAGAGAGAGAGAGAGAGAGAATCCCTTTCGAGCTTCCGCAGACGGTGGAAGTTGACTTTTCAACGCGGAGCACCGTCTTCATCTGTAAAACTGCTTGGTGCCTCGTGATTGTCGTAAACAAGGCAAAACAAAATGATTGCTGTGTTTAACGAGACGCTCAAGAAACGAAACGTCGGAGAAATAAATTACGTTGTACGGCAGCAACAAATTGAAAACGTGTTCGCTGCAGAATGTTGCCGGAGATAAAACTGTCGAGAGGGAGAAAATGATGGGAAGAAAATTTTTCCGAACAAAATATATATACATTCTCGATCGATTCGATTACTACCTTTCCTTTTGCCACAGATTTATAGATTGCGAAAAATTTCGCAACAGTTTCCGAAGCCTCGGAAAATCTTCGAAAAATTCTGGAGCGTAGAAAATCTTGGAAATCTTGGTAGCATTGAAATATCTCGAATCCTGCACGCGCCGATATAGATTCTACATCTTTGAAATCCTCAAGGTCTTCAGGATAAGCTCGCAAAGTTTTCCGATTTTTCGAAGGTCCGAGTGCCGTGAAACCCCTTTCGTGTTCTCAAACACATCGGAGGTCTTCCGAGTCTGCGAGGCAAGCGTTGCTACAACAGTGGTAGTCTCAGAAATTGTTCGGACCGACGGAGATTAAATTGAATTCGGTACGGACACGTATTTATTTAAAATCATTCTCCGCTATTCAATTGCGATAATTTCCGAACTGGATTTTATGCTGGCTACAAGGTCGTGTAGCAAATTTCGCTAGATGATCCGCAAATATTATAAGAAAAATTAACGAGGGATTTTGAAAGTAGAAGCTTCAGGCTTTGAAGCGAGCCCAGACAGATCGTTGCACGAGAATTTTTCACCGAGTTATAACAGTTTAAATATCATCAATTTTCAAGGATTCAAGCGTGCGAATATTTGTGCAAGGGGGTGCGGTTTTCGTTGGGTTTTCTGTACGAGTATAATTTCGCGAAAAATCAATTTCGCATCCTATTCAAATCAGTTCCGGGCCGAGTATTGTTGACCCAGCGGAGCACGGTAAGATCAATAAACGCAACACCGACGCGAGGAGCGACGATCCAATGAATAATGAAAGTATCGAAAATCCGTTTCGCGGATGCAATTCCGCGGAACGTTTTCCGTCGAGATAATCTGCGCGACTGAGGCTCCAAACACGGTGCCGGAAACGGCCGCGGGCCGGGCCGAAAGAAAGGGGCGCACACCCGAACTCGGTCAAGTTGGCATTTTTCGACGGCCGAGGAACGGGGGGGGGGGGGGGGTGGAAAGGGGTAAATGCAGGGGTCGGAAACGGGGTGGGAATTGGAGGTGGATAGTCTAGCGCTGCTAGCGATGGGAATTCAACCTCCACCGGTTCAAATTGCCGAGCAATTGGATCCTAAAGGGATTCCGATCGTCTAAAATGGTTTCAGTATCCGGAAGGTATAAAAAGAAGCACCACCGCTAAAGTGCTACGGAAAAAATAGTTAACGTCGTTAGAGAAATTACTTGTGGAAATGGCGATCCGGAAACGTGCTGTTACGCGCTCATAAAGAAACAAAATTATTAACCCCTAGCACTCGAATGGCGACTGTAAGGTGTCACTGAAAACTCCTGTGTCATTATTCAAAATATTTTTTACATTATTGAATTAGTTTGCATTTAATAAATTACTAAATATTTCAGTACTGTACGAGTAAATTGCACCCTTGTATGTACATCATAAAAACATACATATATATTTATATATATATTTATTATATATTCTCTATATTCCCTTCTATATATATATAAGAGAAATATTCTAGGTCGGAAAAAATGTTTCATGTTTCGTTTTGTAGTTAAAATGGCTTCGAGTGCAACGGGTTAATAATATCTGAAGAGAATATTAACGAAGCTATGAACACGGATTTTAGACATTTATGATAAAAATAAACAGCTCAGAAAATGTATAATATTCTACAGGGTTAAAAATTGTGGTACTATGCGAGTAGTGTTTCTTTGATAAGTTTGTTTCCATAACAAAAATTGTGAAACATTAACCTGCTATGCCACAGAATATAATTTTAGTTATAATGCTGATGGGTTAAAAAAAATAATTTTTGCAAGTTAGTAGTACATTCGATTTACACTTGAGAATCTTCGTATCGACGATGCTCCTCTTCTGTCCACTTCGTTCTTCGTTCACCTGACTCAATGTCTGCACTGCCACCTGTACTATAGCACTTGCACTACAGTCCCACCCAACCCTAGACACCCTCTTCTGCATACTTACAATTTCGTACAATGTTACACCGTTTTCGCAGGTTTTTACACGCTCGCAAACGCTCTATACAATCTCGCAGAAATTGCAATGGTGTATGGTAAGATGCCATGACAAATTACGTACCACAATTACGAGGGATACAACGGTTTAACAAAATAAAGAATTTTGTACTATGATAAGTAAAAGGGTTAATATAACTGGGTAAGATAAATTCATTTCTAGACTATGATTGTATATAATTTCTAAAAATATACTGTACGATTATTTATTTATTGCTTTAAACCGTTCTAAAAATATTTTCTTAAATTCGGTGACAAATTTAAGTAAACGCCTCGTCTGATTCAATGCAGATATTTCATTGAAGAAAGCATCACTAAATTGTGAATCAATGAAAAGTTAATTTTATGAAAAAATCATATGATAATCCGATCCAGTTTAAGACCAACAATTATTAACTTATAATCCTGAGTGCATTTTTCAAGAGATGCTTTCGGTCTCTTTTAATTTTTAATAGGACCGTTTAGCACGGCCGCTTTAATCCTGGAAAAAACTATTTCATTGTCCGTAGAGTCGTTTGAATTTGAGAAATTGTTGAAAACAGAAACCAACCCCCACCTTCAATCGTAATTTCACCATCGACTGAAAGCTTTTTCCGTGTGACATAAATCAATTGCGACTCGACAGTTTTACAGTTATGATTTAAAATATGGTTTTGTTGCTCACATTACGGAATTTAGCATGTTTGTAAAAATATATAGATTCAGTGCAAATTGCAAAGAAAAACATTTACTGAAATCCTTATTCGATTGGTCGTCGAGAAATGTTGAAAACAACACAGTGGAGGCAGATGTGAACAAGTAGTTCGAGACGACATGATCGGACAATCGTTTCAATTAAAATATGGTTTTGTTGCTTACATTAAGGAATT
>CM052129.1:2548534-2633162 GCA_028454255.1 Halictus ligatus
ATTATATTATATTATTCCATTATACTCAATTATATTGTATTAACTATTCCATTACAATAAGTTTTAATATATTGTTGCTTTCTATTCCATTTTATTATATTTTTCCATTGCATTTCATTCTATTATATTGGTCCATTATATTCAATTTAGTTATATTGTTCCATTATATTCTATTTTACTGTTCCAGTGTATTCCATGTTATTATATTGTTCCATTATATTATATTATTCCATTACACTCAATTTTATTATACTAATTATTTCACTAGAATCAGTTTTGATATATCGTTGCATTGTATTTCATTTTATTATATTTTTCCATTGCATTCCATTGTATTATATTGTTCCATTATTTTCAAGTTAACTATATTGTTCCATTATATTATATTCTTGCGTTATGCTCAATTTTATTCCATTATAATCAGTTTTAGTATATGGTAGCATTATATTTCTTTTTATTATCTCAACTATTCCATTAGAATTAGTTTTAATATATTGTTGCATTATATTCCATTTTAGTACATGTTCCCATTGTATTCCATTGTATTCCATTTTATTGTATTTTTCTACTTTTCTATTTCTATTTTGTTGAAAATTTTATGAATTCCTAGACGATTATGGTTAATCAGATCGTTCCAAGGGACGTGGGGGTAGGTGTGGTGGTGGGGGTATGTCATCGTTGTCCAGTTAAAAACGCTGCTTTATGCGAAATTACTTGTACATATGTGACGTGACTATTATGAAAGGGGCTGTGACTGAAACAGGAAAACGGGGAAGCACTGAATTATGGTTTCATCTGAAGCTGTCGGCGGACCGCAGTGTTGAAAGCTGTGGAAAAAAATTGTAGCAGGTCTCTCAAGGGAAATGCCTCCGCGGGGTAGGTTGGTACATCATCCTCTGGTTTCTGACTGTGCATACTGCATACGCGTGCGAACGTGTGCACAGCCGACTGCAGTTTAAACTGCACGTCCAGGAAGTGCGACTATCAATTCTCGACTGCTGCTATCTTCCGAACGACTTTTGCGAACTCAATTTAAAAAATGATTCTAAAGAATTTAAAAATACAATTTATGTTTATGCGTACAATTTATGTTTATTTGGAATCTACATGGGAATAAACATTGTCGTTGCTACACCTGCTGCCGAAATAATATACTTGCTGTGAACCATTTGAAACATTAAACAAACATCTCCCTTTTCTCGTCGGAATAATGTCTCACGGCTCGTTGGAAAATTATTTGTTACTAGAGACGTTTCGTACGTCACTAGACGTAATAACATTTTCTTGCAAATAAAGCAAGAATTCCTCCTCTTAACCGTCCCTTTGTTCCCTCGATCTTGGCGCAGTTGACTTTCTTCTCTTCGCAGAATTCCAACGGAATTCGAGGAATTTTTAAATTAAATTACAAAACAGTCGGACATCTAGTTGCAAATTACGCGTCGGTACGTAACCCGCAATTGCGACACGGTGGCAATTTTGAACCGAATTTATTTTGCACGCAACGACACACACGTCACGGTCATTAATAATTCATTAACGACACGGCAGCTATTACACCGCGCATCTTTATGCAAAATGAAAATTTTCTGCGCCGTTAGTTTCTGTTGTTTTGTATAAACAATATTCCGAACCTTGGCGTACACCTAATAAACGAAGGTTTCTCGGAATATGGATCAGCACGGTTCGCTAGCCTAAATGCGCTTATTGCACAACCCCGTCCGCCGAGCAATCCCCGTAGAGATGATCGTGGGTTGTCGGAGCTTTGATGGAACAATTAGGTATTAGCGAGCTTGCGGGCGCAATAACGCGCACAGAGGATCGCGCACGCGTACTAATCAGTGGATAACTGTGATCCGATGAATTACGTTAATATCTGACGACGCCGATAAACGTGACTTCGGCCGCGTAACCATGCTCGACGAACGAACTCCTCATCGATCAGAGACATCTATAACCGTATTTTCGTAACTTCGTAATTCATTGGCAGAATACGTTGCTCACTAGACTGGAAATTTGGCTAAACTTCATGTCAGGAAACCAGACATTTTTTACTTTTCTTTATGTAATCCAGTAGACTTTCGCGAGAAAATTCCGAAAATCCAAGTTTCAATCCTAGGGGATCAGGAGTTCAAAAGTTATGCGTGCGTGGAGAGGGTTTTTGCAAGTGGGGCGCGCCGCCATATTGGTAGATAGTCGGGGTTTGGTTCGTGAGAGAAGCGGAGGGCCGTTAGGTTGCTTGAAAAATATAAAACAGTATTTTTAAACCCTTTAAACGTTTCCACTGATTTGCATTTAGTCTCGCTGGGCATACAGTGATAAAACTGTAGCAAAATAAAACGAACCATATTCTGTATAAAAGGAGAATAATCGTTATTCAATTTCTGTTTCTCCAAGAAACGTGTTGCCAAAAATAACTCGGAAGCTACAGCAACTATACTAAAATATTCAAGAAGAAGTGCTCGAAATAGAAACCTCCAGCATGCGGAGGAAAACAAGCGAGAAGGTATATACTGGAAGAATTTAGTCGAAATTGCCGAGCACACTGCGGATATGAATGAGTCATCGCGAAGCTTAAGCAAACACTGTTGCGAAAGTTCACGAACTCGTCGGAATACTCGATACGCTGAATTCGCCGACCGTTGTTGTTGTTACATTCTTTTTTTTGACCGTGCAGCCCCCTCCGCGGATCTTTAATTAAACATCGAGGATCTAACAATAGCATCTCGAGTTACGTAACGGAATCGGTTGGTTAATTTTCGTCCGCTTTCAACTCGGCGACGGCACTCGTTACTCTGGAACGAACTGTAGCAACGCACGAACCACATTCGTGACGGAAATTTCTAATTATAAACTTATCGGCTCGAAGGTTACGTCTTTAATTCATTTAATCTGCCCTGCCGGCCATTTATTTTGAAAGTTCTGCCACTTTCTCACTGACTTCAGACACGTTGTTTCCCCCTCCGTGTGCTCAAATCGTTCCAGGGGGGCTCGAGTTCGTAGTTCCAGGTTATTGTTTCCCTTATAAATGCCCGTTCATTCTAGTTAATTAATCGCTGCGATCCACGCGAATGTTTACGTATTTCCCGAGCCATTCTTCCGCTTAGATATTGTTACAAGTGGAGTCCAAATAGTGTCGTGTTTCATTTTATTCAGAGAAATGTCGCAAATATGTTGTGAAAAGAGTCGTAAGAAATGATGAATGAAAACAAGATGAACAGTTTATCGGTAAGTTAACATTGTCCGGTCAATACGCCGTTGTTTTGTTGACTCGCTACCCATTAGGCATCGAGGAACACCGTCTGCACACATCAATTCTATCCGAAAGCTAACGCATAATCGATATCGCGTTGCTGTACTGGAAGTGATCGGCGTAGGTGTACAGGTCCGACCGTCGGTCTCGAAACAGTAGGTCCGCAACTTTGTAGAAGAGAAATTGACGCGTAAAGATCCGAATGGATCCGGCACGAGATCGTCGGGAGCGTTACGCGAGGGTTAGGGCCGTGCGAGTACCGTGACTAGGTCAATACGCGCGACTATATCGAGAGGAAGGGGGGAATGATTCTCTTTACGCTCGAGCAGCGAGAGAACTAATAAAACCGAAGGGCCAGTAAAGTAGGAGCGCGCGTAACGTTCAGGTTCGCGGACTCTGCTCTCCCTCTCTCTCTCTCTCTGTCCCGGTGCATCGACTCTGCGAAGGGTTCATTAACAACGAAATGTGACAGCGACGGGGGCAAAAGTAGGGGGAAAGGGGGTGGTACACCCTGCGGGCGCGGAGGGGAGGCGGACTGCAGCTGCACACCAACGGATTCACCGTTTTCGTTGGAAGACATTTCGCTTTCTCCTGCTATCGATTCGCTAAGCGGCTCGTAAGGAAGAGGAAAGCAGCCTTAAAGGCGCACGCTCAATGCCGCTAACCTATTTACCTATGTAGGAAAAAGCGAACCGCGCCGAGCCGCGCCGGCTGACTCATTTCCATCGATCCGCTCACGTGTATTCCCAAAGTGGCCAGGATTCTCTCGAATCCTCATTAACGCTTCGACCGCCGACTCAGCAACCCCAAAAACTCCATAAGATCACGGTAAAGGCTGCTGTAACAAGGTTAACCCTTGTCACTAGAGCGACGAGTCTGAGGCGCCATTAAAAATCTTGATTACAGTATTAAATTTGTTTGTGTATTATAAAGTGAAGAAAAGATGATCACAGTTTCAAGATCATACCGGAAAAGAAAAATTTCAGTTCCACTGGGTGTATTGGTACGACGCTGCTTGTATATATAGAATGGAAATATTCCAAGTCAGAAAAAATGTTTGGTTTTCGAGTTAAAATACACGTACACATAAGTAATCAATTATTTGCAAAGAATTTGTTCTGCCTCTAGTTCTGTGCCGATCGTTGACGAGAAAACACGTATTCTCTTACAGTTTTCGGTAAAGCAGCCTTTGTTAAAAATATTCTAAAAAGTATTATTTCTTTCACAACCCTGTAATTAAATAACGGCGTAACTTCCGAGGATAATATTCGTCCTTGGATACTTCTTCATTTTCCTGCGGGATTTAATGCAACGGTAACAACAAAGAAAATTTACGACGTTTATGGAGACGTATAGTGATAGTGATGTGACCTTGATAGCGATGGAGATTATATAATAAATTAAGAAACAAAAACTTGAATTTATGCACCCCCCTAATATGTTCGCATTTCGTCCACCGGAAGCCTGCCAATAGGATTTTTAATAATTTTGCCGTACCAAAAGGAAGCTTGAAAATCATTTTTTTATACAACAACCCTCGAACGAGATTATCAGATGACGCTACTGGACTAAAAAATTGAGCTTTGTGTAATTGGTGCAAATAGCTTTTATTTTGTTTAATAACTCCCAGTCTAGTTGGAACCTTTTTTGATATTACAATGCTTTTGCCAGGGAATGACTTGTGTAAATTAAGAAGATGATCTCTCTCTCTCTTTCTCTGGCTCGTTCGCTCTCTTCCGAAGTCATTTCAGGCCCGGAAGATTACGTTCGATTTCCCTTCAATTTCTCGCACCCCTCTCGAGAGATCGAACTTTATATTGCAACCCCGTCCGCTCGGAACACTTACACCTTTTGTACATGAATGTTTAATATGATTACGCCGAGTACTATTAGCGCCGTGTCACTCAGAGATGTCCAACAGAAACAGGCATCTCGGTATAGTACGGTGACGGTGGTACTTCTTGAAGTAGCTTTCGCAAAAAGTGAAAAGTGAAATAGAATTTGAAAATAAAATTAGAAACTTTTATTCCTCGTAATGGAAACGGTATTACTCTAGTTTTATTTCACTCTTAATCTTCGAGCAGAATTGATTTTCTCTCGGCGAATTTCGTTCGTTTTCAGTAAATAAAATTGTTTTTAAATTTCGTTTCTACCCGTTGAAACCGGTAACGAGATTTTCAAGAATATTGCATGTTACCAGAACAACATTCCCATCGCAATTATTGAAAATATATCTGCAAAATTACTGTAAATTGCCACCAGCGTACACCCTTTTGTTCAATGGCTTTTTATATCGTTTAGAAATTTTTGAAAACATTTTACGTACACAAATGCACACCCCGGCTATTGTTATCATACATTTGTGGAGAATACGCGCGAAATAAACAGAAACGAAATATTCATTGCAAACATTTTGTTGTGCCTTTTACAGTTTTTAACATGCACCGGGAAAATGAAGAACATTGATGGGGGATGTTGTTTTAAGGGATGTTTCCACCGGGAGCGGACCAAAAACAAAACCGTTCGAAATTTTGTATTGTACTTCTGTGCTCGTAGAGAATTTTCAGGTTGCCAGCGTCACTTTGTTAGTTAAGTTAGTTTCCAAAACAAATCCGAGGTGCGGTCGCTATTCGGTGCAACGTCCCCTTTGTTGACCTACTTGCGCGAGCCACGACCTCTCGACACGAGGTAAATAAATGGTGCAGCCTTACCACCGTTTACTTGTTATTTCAATCTTGTTTCATTAATTAGCGCAGAACGTTCCGCATTCTCATTAACATTCGTTACGGGTTATTTATCGATGTGCCGTCGTGAAGAATGTCCGCGCGTTCGTGAACCGAAAGATCCACGACGCGTCTGTCCTGTAAATATTTAGCACATTTTTAACCCGCATTTCCAGGGGCGAAACGACGTTGTAAACGTTACGACTAATTGGAGTAACGCCCACTGATTCGTTGATTTAACGACTGATTGCGTGCTCCAAACCTCGAGCGATTTGTTTGATCAGGGCCGAAGGGGAGGCCGGGAAATTTGGTTGAGAAATGCTCGCACGCGAACACACCCCCGGTCGGATTAAATGAAATTACGAACAAATAATTAATGTATTTACGTAACTCGCCGCGATGCACCGCTGTCATCGCTGAGATTTTAAAGGGTGACTTCAAACGTCGACGCGGGAATCCGGCTTCGTTAAATATTTAACGAGCGTGCGACTTCTAATTACTTGGCGAAACACGAATTACGATTGAATAATGAGTAATACGGAAAGGGAGATCTCGAAGCAGAACAAACTTCTCAAAATGCAAAATTATTTAGAAATGGAATCGAATATTTATATCAAAATATTCCATACACAAACTACCATCATTAAAGAATAAAACAATAACTAATTATTATTTCTGTAAATGAATAAGAAGGAGGAGTATCAATTTTCTTTTGCAACCACTTCGAAGCCAACGCCCTGCGAAAATCGAGGACAGAATCGGATAGTAGTTTGTCAAAATTAGGTGAATCGAAGCGAATGCAAAGTAAATATTTCTTCGTTTACACAGAGCTATTCGATCGATCAAACGGAACGTCTATCACGATAATTGTGTAAACATTCGACATGGAAACTGTCTTCATGAGCAGCCAATTAAGATCATATTTGAGTGAACTTGTATACATTGTGTGCACTGTATAAATTCGTATTTTCATATTTGAACGAACCGAAGAAATTCATATTCGAGAAAGCATTCGATCATCCGCAGACATTGAGAGACTTTCCCGACAACCGCTATTGGCGTCCTCGACGTCTTTGCATAAATAAAATATTAATACAAGAATGAATACGTGTGTTCCTCTGCAAAATAAAGAATGAGAAAATGGAGCGCCGATTTGAGGACTCGTTCAATCATCCCGAGACGTTGAGAAAATTTCCGTACAACCCCTATCGACACCCTCGTCTTGCCATGGTATTAAAGGTCTTTCAATAGCTTGTCATAAAACTTGACAGATTTTCATAATTTTTGCACACGAACGAAGCGCTTGCCGTTTCACATTTTACGGTGAGAACGACATTTTCCTCGAATGACTTCCACAACCAAACTCTGTTCTATCAGTTAAACAATGAATTTTTATTGATTCAGGAGTAAATTATAATTTTTAGGACTGAGGAGAAAATTTTTATTCATTGGATTAAGCAATAAATGAGCTTCGAAGTGATGTGCCGCAAGCGAGAGTTTGTAATAAGATTGATTAGAAAATTACAGAACACAAAGTAGTGTAGGTCAGCCACTGTTCAGCCAGGAACCTAATGGCTCCTGGCTAAATTACACCGAAATCGTTGATTAACGGGCCGGAATGCTTCGAATTCGGTGGAAATATGTTGTTAGTGGAAGAGATCGACGCTGGGATCGCGTTAACACAGAAATCCGCAAACGGAGGAGCACTGTCCGCGTGTATCGTGAACTAATTCGAACTGATCTACCGAGATTCCCAGTCGATTGCGGTCGTCGGCAATCTCGTTTCGATCACTCGAGACCGAAGCTGCAAGGTCAACGAGCATACGTGGCTGTCTCAACCCACCGTCGACAGGTCGTTTCCGTCGATAAAAGAAAAACAAAAAATTTAAATCATACAACGAAATCCAAGTTCGAAATTTCACTGTTAAAGGTTTACTCTTGGTCCTGTGGCAAAACGTGACCCTGTTAAAATATTTTCAAACGTGCCTCAAAAGAAGAAAAATTGATTCGAAAATTGATTAGAAAAATTTGATTACTTCTAGACAATTCCAACCCTCGTGCACTCTTCAGAAATCTTTGCATAAAGGATCCTAGGATATTTTACGCATTAAGAAACATTTCAGAGCACAGGCAAAAAGAAACGGGTGAATTTTCAGCCCGAGGCGTAATATCCAATTTATCGACTATCTTTTCTTGCATATTGTTGATTCACGAAGGTCGCACCGACGTCAAGGTCGAAATATTCTGCGATTCCGTCGCGTAACGTGTAATTGCACGATGGCTGAGATAAAAACAGAGTTAACTCGACAGAGTTAAAAGCAGCGCGTCGATGATCCTCATTTACTCGAACGTTTCCGCCGTTCTCGAACTACGTTTGCTCGTAGGCGTCGCAACTAGCGTCAAAGCAGCCGTAATGGTCGCAGCCGCAAAATAAATCGGCACGGAGCGCCGCAATATTTCCCGGCAAACAAACTAAGCGCTTTCGCGTTCCATAAATCTCGGTTTATCCGGCGCGGCGTATCGAATTCGATTTCAGCGGAAATCGTCGTGGCGGTTTTCATCTGGTTTCTCAGCCGGGGCACGAAGTTGCGCGGCGGGGTTCCGAAAAGATTGAAATCCGCCGAACCGCGAACTTCCTCTTCTAAATCAGCGGAATGTCGGCGTCGGTCCGGTCGAAAAGGGGCGAAATTTTCCCGCAATTTTCGCGAGAAGAAGTCCGGCGGCGCGTCATACATTCCGAGTCCGGCGTAACGAACGAACGTGGCTCGCAGCTCGGCGAAGTACGTATAAAGTGTTCCCGATAAGGGCGGACCGGGAATCGCGATGAAAGCAAAGTAGAAAAGTTATTTGGCCGTGCTCCAGTGTGGGTGGGACCCGAACCGTGCAAAAGGGGTGGGCGGAGGGAGACGGTGGTGGTGCAAAAGGGGCGAAAAGAAATCCACCACCGACGTGCAACTCTCGTTCGACGTGGACGCGGAGCTTTTGCGCCGCTGCAGCCTGCGTGCATCCCATTCCCGTCCACTTTCTCTCTGTCATTCGATCAGCCCGTTCGACGTCGGAATTTCCTTCGCAGTCGTGTTCCCAAACACAGAAGGTTCCCGCCGTGTTTGTTTACGAGGTGTTGCGTGCCGCCTCGTAATAAAGGGGCTGCTTGTATTCCGATAGCGTCGCGAAACACAAGAACTGGGATCGGTGTGATTAACACGTTCCCCGCGTTCACGGCTCCCGTGTTTCTCATGCTCTGTTAGGTCTGCGTTGAGTCGCGAGGCCGGGCTCTACCCCCGGTGGCGACAGATTAGGGGAGGGAGCGCCAATCGAGGGGGAACAGTTACCGTCTCTCTCTCCCCCTCTGCCAGTACTGGCTTAGTCACTTGACGTTGTGATGCACGCACGATAGAGACCTCACACGCCTCACGTGACCCGCTCGTGACGGAAGCGTGGGGGTATAGCGCGGTGGAAGGGGAAGGTAGAGTGGGGAGACAAGTCTTGATCTAGCGCCACTATCTACATTGAAACTGCACGGGACCAGTATCGCTAGATCAGAGGAGGGGGCACAGGTTGAGGGGGAATAGTTACCCCTCTCTGAGAGTACCGGTTAGTCACGTTGCGCACAAGAAAGAGACGGAACGCCTCACGTGACCCGCCCGTGGAAGAAGTGTGGGGGTATAGCGTGGTGGAAGGGGAAGGTAGAGTTGGGAGACAAGTCTTGATCTAGTTCCACTATCTACATTGGAACTGCACAGGACCAGTATCGCTAGATCAGAGGAGGGGGCACAGGTTGAGGGGGAATAGTTACCCCCTCTCTGCCAGTACCGGTTAGTAACGTGACAATGTGATACACGCACGACAGAGACCTCACAAGCCTCACGTGACCCGCCCGTGGAAGTAGTGTGGGGGTATAGCGCGGTGGAAGGGGAAGGTAGAGTAGGGAGACAAGTCTTGATTTGGCACCAATATCTAGCATGGTGTCACGTCCGGTGGTTCGTCCGCTCAAGAATGAAACGAATATTGTGAACTATTGTTTAAACCCAGTAATGTCACGCGAGGAGAAGAAACAAATAGAATTGAGATATGCGTTAAAAATTCTAGGAAGTTTTGTAAAATCAAACTTTAAATATTCTGATTTAACAGCTAATATTGAATGATTTAATAATTTTGTTGTTTTTCGGGAAATAAGAATACAAATCATTTAAACAATCCTCAATTTCCCGAACCGTAGCCGGTGAATGCAGGTAGGTTCGAAATTGCGTCTGACCTCCATTAAAAATTATAATCCGCCCCTCCTGGGACGTAACAATGGAACTGCACGGGGCCAGTATCGCCAGATTAGGGGAGGGGACACAAGTCGAAGGAGAAGCTCCCCCCTCTCTGCTAGTACCGGTTAGTCACGTGACAGTGTGATACACGCACGATAGAGACCTCACGTGACTCGCCCGAGGCGGAAGCGTGGGGGTATAGCGCGGTAGAAGGGGAAGTTAGAGTGGGGAGACGAGTCTTGACCTGGCGACAATGTGAACCACGGTACTATAATAAATAAAAATTTCAAAAGCTCTCCTTTATAGATACACATACAGCAGAAAGTAATACGCGTGCACACGCGGGTCATGAATATTTTAATTCGTTTGGGAACGGAGAAATCGTTCAGAAAAATGTTCTTCCACGGTCTCGTTTTATTGAAAAGTTATACGCAACGCAGACTGGAATGAAATATAATATCGAGTGGAATTTCAATGGACGGGTACGGCGAGTTAATATTCAAAACTAAATTTCCATGCATTAAATTCGAGGGAACCCGGGGCTTCGGCCCGTTCAAAGAGCACGATGTTAAGTGCCATCCGAGAATCTGATTCCCCGGTGGAGATGGAGACTTTGCGATGTTAATAACTGTCGCTATTTTCGCTGTCGTGTCCACAATTGCATCGACGGTGAACCCGGGAACACGGAACACGCCGATTATGCGTTTCGAAACGGTATATCCGAGGCTTGTTTAAAAATTAAACGAACGATGTACAGCTCCGTAAACCTCGCTCGGAGATTGAGGTAAGCTTAAGTACAAGAAAAAACACGTTGAAACGACGCCGCCCGGATTCATTTTAATCCGGCATTTCAGCCGGTATCATCCAGCTGCTCAGCTCGAGGTGATTAATTTAAATGAAGGCTGTTTAATTGAATGCAAGAAGATCAATGCACCGGCAGCATGGCGTTTAAGGCCTGTGCTCGTTATACTGTTCCCGTCTGCTCTATTTTACGGGACTCGTTAATATTTATGGAGAATCGGAATTGTTCGCATCGATTACAATGGGCAGGAGGCAAACAGAAATTTCAATGTTCCTCGAACCTGAATTTACTACAAAGTTTGTTTTAGATTTCTAAATAATTGATTACTTATGGGTCTCCCTAATTTAATTTACAGTGTGGGCCTAAGAAAGTTTGGAAAACACACATTCAATCGTATAGAAACGTTTATAGGTGAAAATTGCAGGTTGTCACGATTTTGGGCCTCGAACTAGTACATCTCAGGGTTCTTAAACTTCACCTTGGCAACCCAGAAATGTTTAACTTTCTAGCATATAATCCTGTAGATCTTGATGAGAATGTACCAAAAATCGGAGTTTCAAGCCGAGCAATTCACTGGTTCAAAAATTACGTCAATTGTTGTACTCGCTGAAATGAGTATCTATTGTTATACATTTTCCCTGCCTAAGGGTTGGAAGGAATTCGCCGTAAAATTGCCAATACCAGATAAAGAAGACTAGATTCGGTAGATTTGCAATGGGAAATTTCACCGCACCCCCGTACTCACCGGATATTGCTCCCTCTGACTGTCATCTTCTTAGATCTCTGGATCATTATTCAAGAAATAAACCATTCACTTCTGTAGAAGACGTAAGGTGGCACCTCGGGTCATATTTTGCTTTACAAACCCTAGATTTCTATGAGAGGGGGATGGAAAATTTCCCTCCCCTTGATAATAATGCAGTTTCTTCTAGATTTCAAAATAATTGATTACTTATGGGTCCCCCTAATATTGGATTAAAATTCCGAGAACCGAAACGGTTTATTTCGCACCTCCTCGTCCGAGTGTGTGTGCGAACGTCGGCGGTGCATTAATTTTTCAAAGTCCATTAAGCAGCCCGGTCGCCGGCAGGCGAAGCGTCAAGTTGTGTAACCGGGACTCGCCTAACGTCTATTAATACGGTTCGGAGAGAATCCTCCGGTTTGCCCGCCTTATCCATAGAAATCCCGGTATTGGCGTAGCTAAGCTTTCGATCAACGGTGCGCCCGTGTAATCAAGACATTGACACGCGAATGGAAATGCTTTCACACTAATGCAGCGGCGGCGGCCGGATCTCTTCGCCGCGGAGTGCTGCACTTACCTTAGCGTGGAGTCAGAATTTGATTCACCGTCTATTATCAGCGTCGCGTTACAGATACGTCACCGTTACGTCGAAGTAGCTAGACGTCTCCTATTTCGAGCAGTCGTATCACGTAATTGCACATGCCAGCCCCGGCCCCCGACAATCGCAACCCGGCCAGCAGCTCTCCCGCGGAATTCTGGGTCCTCGTTCCGTGGGTTCGCGTCTTCTCTTCGACGCGGGAAATCGTACGTCCCACGAATCGGTAATTAGCATTGCCCCCGCAAACATCGTTGCCATACTTTACGGCGGTTTGCCGCCGCTAAACGTTAACACTATTATTAGAACAAACTATTACTGGGAACTGGATTTGCCTTAGAACATACCAGGCGTATGCAAAAGTGTGTGTGTCCGTGTGTGTGTGCAATCAAGTTGGTTATTTAGAAACATTTACTCGAACAGCAGGGAGACTGTGCGGAGCTTTATGCAAAAGTAATTTTAACTTTTATTCATCGATCGCAATAAAAAGAAAGTAACTAGAAAATTTCTGTCTTCCTTTAACAATCTTTATAGGTTGCAAATATTTTGTTGATATGCTCCAGTCTATTTAGGACTCCTCTATTTCGAATTTCATCTACCCAATTTTAATAATAATCGCGATTGCAATTAATTACAGGTGAATTTTAGTCCCGCTTAATGGGGGGCGTTGACGAGCGAATAAATACAAATGCGAATGTTACAAGCAGTTGAACGTAAGTACCCGATAATTAATGATGCCTGTAATTGGACGTCGTCGATCATAATCGCGTTATAGCCGCGATTCAGAAAAGAACAGGACTCGATTCTTCACATTCAAGGTCACGGATAGCTGCCCCACGTCCCCGTGAAAGCGAACGAGAAAGTTCGACATCAATCCTCGGAGCCATCTTGAAAAATTGCCTGTCCTTCGTTGCTCGAATGATTAACGACCGTATTGCGAAAATATTCGCGCGAATCGCTCGCCGTTGCCGCGAAGTGGCGGCAATTATTTATCGTTATTATCACTGTCCCGTTCGTGTGCAATCAGTGTCGAACGCAGACCGTCAAGCTAATTATCTTTTCAATTATTTTCACCGTTGATCCCCGAGAGTCGAACATTTCCCGCGATACTTGGCAATATGGTTTAAAAAAGTTCTTTTGAACCATAAATTATGTGAACAGTGAAAAATAAATTAATTCCTTTGCCGGAGGGATCAATCTCAGATTGCAACAAAATGATTCTGAATATATTCCACAAAACGCTCAGTTGCAAGTAGAGTGGAAAATGATTACAAGAAAGTATAAATTGTACGAGGCAATGTGATTGAAAACTAAAAAATATTTTTAATCTCGAACTTTTCAGTCCCAGATGTTATGAAAAATTCTATCAAGCAATGTAACTACGGAGCATAAGACGTCGTTCGTTTACCGATTGGTAATTATTGAGAGAACGAAGGAAAATTCCGAAAAATTGGGCAGAAGCCGTGGCCAACTATGAAATATTTTCTGGAGCGTCGTAATAAATTAAAGAAGGTCTCGAATTTGCGATTCAGGTCAAGTCTTTGATCAAGCACGTCTATTCATGTCCGGCTAAAGAGTTTCGCGTATTTCCGCGGCCACGGCTCGGGAGCCACGGTGCCGGGAACATGAAAGAAGCGGCGAGGTCTACAGGCAATTTCGTGTTTCTTCAAGAACTTTTCCATTTTCTCCTTTCACTTTGCATATTGGTTTTCTTCTAGCTCCGCTAGAGCAGATTCGCGCCCGAGGAAATTATTAGGAATACTACTTCCACGGCAGATTTCTCTATGCAGATTTCCGGAACCCATCTCGCACTGCGAGCAACACGGCTGGAAGTCGAACGAGAAATGAAGATCGACGGGAAAATAACTCGGTCGATAAATCGATCCCCTGCCACGTTCCTTCTAGAATGTTAGATTTCATTCCAGAGAAATTTTTAATGTCCATTTCAATATTCGCATTATTTCAACTTCAATTCCATTTTCGATCTGTTCTCAATTCGGTTGCCATTTTGTCTCCGCTCTATTTTCGCTTCATTGCCATTTTATTAATCACTCGTTATATTCTTATTTTGTTTTCGTTTTGTTATTCTTATGCGATTCCGAATACAGTGTATACTAGATACACGTCCAGAACAAGAGTCTAGCCAGGGACATATATCGGCCAGAAGATGCTATTCTTTGATTTTAGAGGTCTCTCCAGGTTAGTTTATTTTGACCATGCTATGTCAAAAATTTGTTGCCAAAGCAATTATTCCAGAAGCCTGACGAAAATTATGATAATCAAATAGTTACACAAATAAAGAATAACGAAAATTATTCCTCGAATCTCCGGAGAATTTTCGCCCATGCAAAATAATCGCAACGTGTGTCTTTAATTATACAATTTTTGTGCGCACACGGTCACATAAAGTTCCAATTAAAAACCGTAAGTCCCAATTAAAATTTGGGAGCAGAACTTCAATTAGGGGGTTGGACGTTGGTGTTTGGATTTTCACGAAGAAATACAACGACGTCGAGCAACATTTACATTGATCGGATTGCGAGAGAATGCGCTTAGAGCTCGGAGCGATCAATTAAAAAGACGATGATAATTTAAAGGAATCCGGTTTCTTTAATCCGTCATCGAGTGTTAGCCGCCAGGGGAGCCGGACTTCCATTGAAATGCATGAAATGCGGAATAGTTATTGTTTTGCTAACCCGTGGACTTATTTCTGCATTTGTTAAACCAAATATTCCGGCTCCGCGTTGAATAAACACAGCTCCGTCGGGAGAAGTGTAACAGTCCCCTGATTAATTCAACAGAATCCGATGATACAATAAACCGTTTCCTTATCGTTCGAGACAGCCTCATTAACCCTTTCAACCCTATTCCAAGCGATTTAACAAAAGAGAAAAATTCGTTTTTAAAAACAACAAGGAATTTTTCCTCGTATTACGACAATTGGTAATTAATTAAATAATGATTTCGAAGTTATTCTTGAAACAGGCCCAGAGATAGGGACTAATTGAACAATTATATTCCGTATTAAAAGTTTCATGATTTCGTGAGATATAGTTTCGGTTAGCATTATTAATCAATTCAACATCCACCAGAAATTAACCCTTAGCACTCGAATGGTGAAAGGCACCACTAAAAATTGCTGTACCATTATTAAAAATATTTTTCGCATTATTAAATTTGTTTGTACTTAATAAATTACTAAACATTTCAGTGTTGTACATGTAAATTGCACCATTTACGTATGTATAACATGAAAACAAATATATTGAAGGAAAATATTCTAGGTATTACGGCAATTGGTAATTAATTAAATAACGATTTCGAAGTTATTCTTGAAACAGACTCAGAGACAGGGACTAATTGAACAATTATATTCCGTACTAAGAGTGTCATGATTTCGTGAGATATAGTTTCGGTTAGCATTATTAATCGATTCAACATCCACCAGAAATTAACCCTTAGCACTCTAATGGTGAAAGACACCACTAAAAATTGCTGTACCATTATTAAAAATATTTTTCGCATCATTAAATTTGTTTGTACTTAATAAATTACTAAACATTTCAGTGTTGTACATGTAAATTGCACCATTTACGTATGTATAACATGAAAACAAATATATTGAAGGAAAATATTCTAGGTATTACGACAATTGGTAATTAATTAAATAATGATTTCGAAGTTATTCTTGAAACAGACCCAGGGACAGGGACTAATTGAACAATTATATTCCGTACTAAAAGTTTCACGATTTCGTCAGATATAGTTTCGATTAGCATTATTAATCAAGTCAACATCCACCAGAAATTAACCCTTAGCACTCGAATGGTGAAAGGCGCCACTAAAAATTGCTGTACCATTATTAAAAATATTTTTTGCATCATTAAATTTGTTTGTATTCGATAAATTACTAAACATTTGTTGTACGAGTAAATTGCACAATTTTCGTACGTACAACCTGTAAAACAAATATATAGAAGGAAAATATTCTAAGTCGGATGAAATGTTTCCTTCTGAAGTTAAAATGGTGGGTTAACACATGGACTGTTCACAAGAATCATTGTTACCACGACGGTTGACGACGTCTGGGTCTGCGGCGACCCCAACAAGCGTGCGGGTCTCGACCGTCTTTTTGTCTCTACCAGTGTAACGGGGTCAAACGAGACCCAGGGTCACCGACAACTACGATCCGTGATGCGAGGGCTGAATAAGCTGATATTGCGCGTCTCATGCGTTAATTGGTACGGCAATCAGCGTGCTCATTCAACGCAAACTCTTCGGAGAATCACGTACGTACCCGGCTCGGATTGCGTGGAGTTTGCGAGTCTATCAAAGCTCGAATCGTTCCGATCGAGCGTTGCGCAACATTCGCAAGAACTATGCAAGCGTTGACGTATTAATTGTTCAGCTGCGTCGAATGCCCCCGCGTATGACCTAATTTCGAAACACGTTCATCCGGACCCGGAGCCCCGACGACGACGAATCCACCTGCGCCCGAACACTGGGACCACCCCGGAACTCTGACACAGCCATACTCGGCCGGCACCGTCGACTTTGGACCGACGCCAACGGACCTATTACAGAATTCGGCCGGCCGACAGCCGAGCGAATCCTCTGCGGAGTTCTCCCGTGAACTTGATATCCTCCGATGTCCTGCTCCGCGGCCAATATTTCCGATCCGGCGGAAAGGACAAGCGAGAAAGAGGATAATACGGTCGGACCTCCATCATACGAATTGGTCAGGTGACCGCGAGAAATTACACGACGGACCTCGGCCCTGCACTGCGCATTCCACACCGACAACATCGTACCCTAACCTTACCGACCTCGCGAATCAATGTTATCCCCTGCGCGACAAAATCGTAACTTATAGGTAAAGATAAGCAATTAATTATTTGTAAGGAATAAGAAAAATTTCAGTTCCACCGGGTGTATTGGTCCGACGGTGATTGTGTATATAGAAATATTCCAAGGCAGAAAAAATGTTTGGTTTCCGAGTTAAAGTAGCTTCGAGCGCAAAGGGTTAATTCGCGTCGCGTCGAAATTGTTAGGGGTACACATAAGTAATCAATTATTTGCAAAGAATTTTGCACTTTTCTGAGAAAGAATTTTGAACTTTACAGTTTTCGGTAAAGCAGCCTGTGTTCAAAATATTGTAAAAAGTATAATTTCTTTTGAAACCCTGTAATAAAATGGCGGCGCCCGTACCTTCCGAGGATCATATTCGTCGTTGCGTACTTTTTCCATTTTCCTGCGGGATTTAATGCAACGGTAACAACAAAGAAAATTTGCGATGTTTATGGAGACGTATTGAATATTTTGTAAATCATTAAATTTGTTTTTATTTAATAAATTACTGAACATTTCAGTATTTTACGATTAAATTGCACAATTCCCGTATGTGTAACACGGAAAATAAGTTGATGGTCGAATTTCTGTTACCGTTGAAATCTGAAATGTCGCCGAAAGTAAATTCTGTATTAGTTAGCAAATTTTAGAGATTCTGCCATCTGATTCGTCTTTTGAAACCGTTTAGATTACGTTAGAAACATTTTTTGTATTTTTTGTATGCACTTTTGCTTCACGAAGCATGGATTTCTATAAGAGGGCGATTGAAATATTGAAAATATGACAAACTGTCCTTGATAATGATGGAGATTATATAATAAATTAAGAAATAAAACCTTGAATTTATGGGCCCCCCTAATATTTTCGCATTTCATCCACCGGAAACCTGTTAATAGGATTTTTAATAATTTTGCTGCGCCAAAAGGAAGCTTTATGTTCGCATTTCATCCACCGGAAGCCTGTTACCACTAGAACGACCGGAGCAGTCAAAATGACTGGTTCCTAACTTTTTCTTTTACAATTACTGAAATTGTAAAAATGTTTTCATCGGAAAGTTTTTAATGAACCTCTTCATTGAAGGTCGTATTACAATAAAAGTTGCATGAAGTCTGAATGGGCACGAAGCTATATACGTCAGTGGCATTTATTGCTCGGTCGTTCTAGCGTTAATAGGATTTTTAATAATTTTGATGCACCAAAAGGAAATTAGAACCTGAATTTACTACGAAGTTTGTTTTAGATTTCAAATGAATTGATTACATATGGGTCCACCTGAGTTAATTTACTGCGTGGGCCTAAGAAAGTTTGAAAAATACACATTCAATCATATAGAGTTTGTTTTAGATTTCAAAATAATTGATTACTTATCGGTCCACCTCATTTAATTTACTGCGTGGGCCTTAAGAAAGTTTGGAAAACACACATTCAATCACATAGAACCGTTTAAAAGTGAAAATTACAGGTTGTCACGATTTTGGCCCTCGAACTAATACATTTAGGTTAAACTTCACCTTGGCAACCCAGAAATTTTTAACTTTCTAGCATATAATCCTGTACATCTTGACAAAAAGGTACCAAAAATCGGAGTTTTAAGACGAGCAATTCACTGGTTCGAAAATTATGCTTCACCAATCGTTGTACTCGCTGAAATAAGTAAGTATCTATTATCATACATTTTCCCTGCTTAAGGGTTAGAGGGAGTTCGCCGTAAAATTGCCAATAGCAGATAAATTTTTCTGAAAATGTGATTACAAAGACGACGCACACATTCGACACAGCTGCGAGTGTGCCAATTAAGGAGATTGGCCGGCTAGATTCGCAGGACGTCGTGTGCAACTGGAGCGGAGGTTGGTATCGTTTCGTGCCCCGCCCCCTCCCCCCGTCTGATCGTTATAGTGAAACACACTTAAGGTCGCGACGGTTTATTTCTGGTCTGGCCCTGAAAGGCGACACCCTGCGAAAGGGCGGTCTCCATGTTGCACGTGGCTGTCTGTTGTTCGTAATACACGCGAGCCGAGACCCACCATAATCTGCCTGCCGAAAGCTGCTCGTTATACACCGAAAGATTGCAACGGCCGAGGTCAAACCGGCGGCCGTGCGAAACCGTCATGCGAACTGGACGCCGGCGGTTTCTTCGTCGTTGGACGCTTCCTAATTTCTTTTTTTCATTTCTTTTTATCCGTTTCAGAACACACTCGTGACTCGATTCCGCCTAACGATAAGCGTCGAATTAAACTGCGCGAGATAATTAAATTCACCCGCGGCAACGGTTCTCTCCCCCACTCCGGCCCCTCACTCCACCACCCCTCCACCGCCCCGGAACCCCTGTAATCTCGTTATTCTACTTTTTACCATTCACCGCGAGCTTTATTTTCCACCTTCTGTTCTACTTTCGAGCGGATTAACGGACTGGCTGTTTTCGGGACACGACGCTCTCGCGCAAAATGAATTCGCAGCGTTTACCAACCCTTTCGCGGTTCCTCCCGCAACCGCCAACTTTGTTTTATTTAGCATCTGTCCGCCGGTACGGAGCGTGTTGTTAAAACGCGCGGATATTCTCCGAAACGCGCGGTGCATTCGTTGTTCGCGTTTACGTTTAATAATTTTTCTTCGCTTCGAATTTTTATAAATCGACCCTGATACTCGCGCGAAGATCCACGATCTGTTTATCGGCAACCGCTTCAAGATTTCGCCGTTTAACGGAAAGCGAATTGAAGCCGGAGATCCGATAACGAAAACCGTGGAACGGTTCGGTGCCATCTCGTTCCGAGGGGTGGGAAGAGACATCCCGAAGCTTAGGGTGAAAAGGAAACGTGGGATCGTAGCTGTTTATGGAAAACAGACCCACCCCCCGACATTATCAGACATTTTGGCTCGAGAAGTCGAAAGTTGACCCTCCGATTCACCCCGGAGGGGAAACTCCCCGCCGGAACTCGTGAAGAGTTCCACCCTCCGAGTCGCCAAATGTTGCGTAAGAATTAGAAAAGCAAATTCCGGGCAGGGCGCGAGGGAAATACTTTTGTAACTGGGGTGAATCGTGGCTGGTTTAGGGTGTGATTCTTGGGGATCGTTCGTGTTCCTACGTCTCGGGGTTGAAGGACGAGTTACATCGTAATAATTCCGTTTTATTTCCTGTAACCTTGTACGCTGGCTTTACGAAGTAAGTGTCTTGTACAACGAGGTCTGTAGAAAACTTCTCGACCTTGAAAATTCTGCACAAGGTCAGACTTGCGGGCACCTTTTGTCACGTATCTCGGTCCGAGGATGTGGGATCTCGTGGTGGTCGCGAGACACAATTTCTTCTTACACCCTGCACAAATCTGTCCGAACAAACTGGTCGAAAAAAACGGAAAAAATTGGCAGTGGTTGCTTATTTTTCTCACTTCCCGGGAAAAAAGGTGTACAGACATTTTGCGCGGATTGTTCTCCGGACGGCGTTCCGTTTCGTGGAAATATTTCAGCGGCGAAGGGTGGAAGAAGAGGACCAAGTCGAGTCGGTTCAAGGGTTTCCAGCGACCCGCGAATATTCCCAGCAGAAATATCCATCCGATTTGTTTCCCGATTCAGGATCCAGCGGGTCACAAGGGCTGAGTCCGCGAATAAATAACCGTCTCCAACAAGCCGTGAGAACGCGTACAATGGTCAAGAGATTATGTGCCCTCGTGAAATCGTTCGCGAGGGCGCGAAATCGTCCATAAATCGTCGCCCGGTGTAGCGACGGGAGCGATCCGATTTTTCCTCACGGTTTTCAAACAATTAGGCAGTCGAATATACAAATATAATTAGGCAGTCGAATCAAATATACGACGCATATACACTAACGAGCAAAAGTGAGTCTACACTATTTGAAGCAACATAACTTTTTAAAAATTAGATCAAATGACTTGAATGTTATTGAGAAGATAGAAGAATTAGTTTATTAGACGAGGTGTAAAAAATTTTTGAAAAAAGTTTGAATTGGTCGGAATCGCAAAATAAATAGTAAAAGTTGGTTTTTTTAGCTTTTTTATCTGAGCCTGTATTGAAAATTTAAAAAATATGTTTGATTCGCTTGAATAGATTATGTCCATGCTGAAAATTGCATCGATATTGGTTAATTCGTTTACGAGTTATAAACTATTAAAAGTGCGATTTTAAGTCGAAAAACGTGAAAAATGGCAATTTTTCCACTTTTAATCGTTTATAACTCATAAACGAATTGACCAATATGGGTGAAATTTTCAGCATAGACATAATTTATTCGTGCGAATCAAATACATTCTTTAAATTTTCAATACAGGCTCAGATAAAAAAGCTGAAAAAACCAACTTTTACTATTTCTTTTGAAATTCGGGACAATTCAAATTTTTTTCAAAAATTTGTTACACCTCGTTTAATAAACTAATCCTTCTAACTTCTCAATAACATTCAAGTCATTTGATCTAATTTTTAAAAAGTTATGTTGCTTCAAATAGTGTAGACTCACTTTTGCTCGTTAGTGTATATGTGCGTTGCGAAATTTAGGATCCGAAAGTAAAACTCCACGTTTGCAATAAGAGAACGAGTATAACCGACGGATTTTTATTAAGGAAAAGAATAATAAAATAAACGCGCAATAAAGAACATTTCAAATTCGGCAATTTTTGTCTTAAGTAAATGTTGTGTATACGAATCGATACTGACTCGGAAGGATCAGTGCTATGATTAAAAATAGTATCAAAAAAAAAAAAGAAAATGGACATCGAGGATCTCGGATTCGACTCACGCCGGCCGTCTGTGATCGCCGGAAAAGTGAACCTCGTAAAATGACAACGATGTTACCCATTTTACGAGAGCTTTACAATCGCTTCTCTCGACCCGCCGCAGAGATTCTAACCTCTATTCTTCCTCGACCACCCCCACCCCACCCCCGCATATTCGACGCTCGCCCACCCACACCAGGGACGAGTCTCTTACGTTCGTCGATATCAGTACAGAAACGAGTTCTCCCGATTCGATTCCATCGTATCTCGGTGCCAGGCACACTGGCCGCGATCCCAAACCACCCCCGAACACACCCCCGAGCCGCCCCCCTTTCGGCAACCGGTTACGCAAGTGGGAACCGGGATTGACAGTGGATGAGGATAAATTTCCCTTCGAAGATTGGCCAATGCCGTTTCTCCTGGCCCGCCGTTCGATATTCCCGGAATTTTTGCACGATCCGATTCGATTTTCTTTCGTTTCGAGCCTTTGCGGACCGGAAGCATGAGTGGGTCAGAGCAGGGGTTGGGAATCGAGGATTTCTCTTATTTGGGGTAAGTTAATCAAGATATTTTTTACGTTAAATGCTACAGAATTTTGTGATTCCATGAAGCAAGTGATTTCTCTGTATATGTCGCCAAGGCCTCGATGATAAACGTCGCGGAATTATCCACACTACCTCGAGGTATACCCCGTGAGGAGCCACGAAACACGAGGGGCCTCGGACGCTGAGGAGTATAAACATAACACGGTTCAGGTATGTCTCCTGCACGATATTTGACAGTGGCAAGACCCGTTTCCTTGACATATATCGAGAATTCATTATATTTATTTGGGAATTCGAGTTTCTTGCTTTCAACCTTTCGTGGGTGCCTTAATCGTGGATTGTTTAGTGGTTGAGGTTCAATATTGAAGGCTTTGGGTCCCGAGGGTGAGTTAACCCTTAGCACTCGAATGGTGACTGTAAGGCACCAATAAAAATTGCTGTGTGTTGTTTGTCTCCTGCACGATACTTGACACTGGCAAGACCCTTGTCGTTGACATATATGGAGAATTCATTATATTTATTTTGGAATTCGAGTTTCTTGCTTTCAACCGTTCGTGGGTGCCTTAATCGTGGATTGTTTAGGGGTTGAGGTTCAATATTGAAGGCTTTGGGTCCCGAGGGTGAGTTAACCCTTAATACTCTAATGATGACTGTAAGGCACCACTAAGAATTGCTGCATCGTTATACAAAATATTTTTTAAATCGTTAAATTTGTTTTTAATTAAATAAATTACTGAACATTTCAGTATTGTAGTAGTAAATTGCACTATTCCCGTATATACAACACGAAAAATAAGTTCATGGTCGAATTTCTGTTACCGTTGAAATCTGAAATGTGTCTGAAAGTAAGTTCTGCATTAATTAGCAAATTTTAGAGATTCTGCCATCTGATTCGTCTTTTGAAACCATTTCGATTACGTTAGAAACATTTTTTGTATTTTCAGAGGAGATATTTAGGTGTCCTGTTTTCGACGAAACACCCTGTATACAAGTAAAATATTCTAGGTCGGAAGAAATGTTGCGTTTTGGGGTTACAACAGCTTCGAGTCCGAAGGGTTAACAAAGAATTCTTCCGTCATCGATTCAAGTAATTTCCTGTAGTGTCGTCATCGATCACAGAAATTCAATCGATTTAAGCAATTCTCCTGGCAGTCGAAGTTTAAAATCCTCCGGAGACGAAATAATTTTATTGGACACCGATCTCGGAAATAAATCGAAATTCAATCTCAAGACGTCCGACCGGGGAACACGCCCACGCGATTCTACGATCTACGGTTCGAATCGTACAGGTGATTTTCTCGTTCGCTGGTGTGCGTAGGTCGCGGAAGCATCGTTCCCGGGGGACACCGAGGTCGAGGGCTTCATTTGCAAAATCTGTCCGGAGTGCTCGCGAAACCATACTTCCCTCCCCCAGCCCTCCGGCAACCACCGTTAATTCGAATGTCTCCGATAAGTCCATGGGCTCGTTACCGTTGCCGACGAGTGCGGACAACTCCCACGTGGCTCCTCCTGAACTTGACATTTAGCTTTTCCGTTTGCGTGAGCCGCAACACTCGCCGCCGCCGTCGCGAGACTCTTCTCGACCCTGTCAATCCGGCGGGCTATTTTTAAAAGCGCGCGACAGGATTGCACCGTCGCATTTCCCTTCGATGAGCCGGCCGGGCTCGTTATTTGCACCGTAACGCCGCTGTCGATACAGAAGTTCCCCGCGCCGTTGTTCGAAACGGGGAAAGTTATTCCGTCTGAATTTAAACCCACTGTCGACGCCCACGCCTCCGAACGGAAACCAGCTTTTGCCGCTGCGTCACTCCGCGGCCCTCATTCACCGTTTTTACGTCCCCGGTGTAAGCCTACAATTTTTATGAACGCACCGCCGCCGGACGCGTTAACCATTTATTCACTCGCCAGCCCACGCGGCTGTTTTATTCGCTCGTTCGGCAACTACGGCTTTGCCACCTTTTCGAATTTCCCGACTTTCGTGGTCCAACCATGTTCAACCACCCCCAACGGCGGGTTTACGTCCCAGCAGAATTCTGCGGCCTACTTTCTTAATTTTCCAGCAGAATTTTCCTTCCCGCCCTCGACCAACAGTGCTCGCGAATCGCTGTCTTCGAACTTTTTCGTTGGTCCTCCGCGTTCTTCGTTTCTCACATAAGAATCGCCATTTTTGAATTTTTGTAAATCACTCGAAGCACTGTGATTCACCAAGAGCATGCTCTCGCCGTAAACTTCGACAAGCATTCGATTCTGCAGCAGTTTTCTTCAAATGGAAATGGAAAATCAATGCTGTCCGCAAATCGTAGTTTCCAGGCACAAAATTCGACATGACCAACGCTATTAAAAACTATGCTGTTGCATGAAATTTGAACGGTTGTGAGTTGAAAATCTGTACCAGATGTCAGAACAAAGAAATGGCATCAGTGACGCGGTTTGACAGTAACTACATTGACAGTTAGTTCGGTGTATATAGTCTAACTACAACTCTCGCATAAGCAACCATAGTTTAGGCTCCGAAACTGGTCCGAAGTTGTACATTGCAACTTTAACTTTCATTCGTACAGATAATTATCATCCTCCTCATAGACTCTAAAGAGTCCGCGCTGCGAAACGTGTCCTAAGCGTCGGAAAGAACACGAAACGTTTCAATTTCTACCCTTAAACCGTTGGTTCAATTTCTCCCCTTAAATAAATCGTTGGAGAACGTTCACAAAATTTTTGCAAAACGCGTTTGCATCTGACTCCCGTGGAATACGCTGACAGGACGTAGAGAAGACAGAAAGTGACAAGCAGGGGGGAAGGGGTACGATCCATGAATGGATGGGACAACCCCGTTCTTAGCGAGCAGATAAGCAGAATAGGGTAGTTTGCCGAAGGAAGGGGCGGAGAATCAGGCCATCCTTGGGCGAGACGTGGGGAGAAGCGTGTCGAGCCTGGCCAGACAAATAGAATGGGATTGATCAGATTAGCGGAATAGGGACCGTTTGTGACCAGGCAAATGGCGTATAGATCGTTCGTGCTTATGCAAGTGAAACGAGGACTGTGTGATCGGACAAACAGGAGCATGGTCGTTCATGGTCCCGGACGAGTGGTATGGGGCACGATGTATGGGCAAACGAACGGGACAAAAAACGGTTCATTGTTGGACAAGTGAAGGTGAAATTAGGTCCCTAGTTAGGGTAGCAACGGGCGCTGGTTTTGTCTCCATTAGGAATGAGCTATGCCCGAGTTTGGACAAAGGATTACTTCCGATCAGGCAAGTAGATTCGCCACGGCTAAGTATTCCCCCGTGACAAGTAGAACGGGGACGCCATGTGGGCAGACCAGCGAAATAGGAAGCTTTGTCGGACGAGCGAAAGTGAAATTAGGTTCGCGTTAGGGTGGTAATGGACACGGGTTTTGTCTCCATTAGGGATGAGTTATGTTTGAGCCGGGGCAATGGTCTACATGTAATCAAACAAGCGGAATATACGAGTACTAAGGCGAGGCGAGTAGAACAGGGACGATGTGTGGCCAGGCGAGTGAAATAAAACCGTTCTCGAACAACTGAAAGCGAAATTAGATCCGTGTTAGATCAGTAATGAACTCCGGTTATGTCTCCGTTAGGAATGAGTTATGTGTGACTAGGGAATACGATCTGCTGCTAGCTAGACAAACAGAGATCGTCTGGGTAGAACAAGTACAATGACCGTGTGAACGGACAAGTATAATTCATACGTGTTATGCATATATACACACGCGCAACTCTTCAACTACTGATCTCCTGGGATTGAAACTTGGATTTTCGGAATCTCCTCTCCATAACCTACCGGATTACGTAAAAATAGGTTAAATATTTCTGGTTCCCTGAACTGAAGTTCGTCTAAAATTTCAGGTAAACCTAACGTAGCGATGAATTTGCTGTGGGTCTGCGTCAGCAGTGGTTCACTACATCACTTCGGGACCCCATACCTGCTTCCCATGGCATCGGATCGCTTATGGGACGTCCGTCAACGGTCTCGGTAGGCTCGGTCTGGCCTTTCTCTTTCACGGCGGTGTAACTGGGTCACGGGCCGAAAATATCGATGTTCCATAATCTCGTAGGTGAAAAGGCTTCGCGTTAGCGAGTGTATACACGTCCGCTCTCGTGCTAAAAGCTTTCCGCAGCTTTTGCAGAAAGTCGACCGTCCTTGACTGGATCGAGCCAGCGCCGGTATTTGTCGTTCCCGTTCACGGCCAAAGATCGCCGACTCTCGAGTGGCTGCCGGTGCTTGAAAACACTCGGATGTGCTTGCTCGGAATCCAGCGTCGTCGCTGCGCGGCCCTCTCGGCCAAACGAACACAAAACGAACATGTGCGAGCATAAGCGCGTGCGCTCCTCTCTCTCTCTATTTCCGCGTCTCGTCTTGGTTCTTCTTCAACGCGGACCGGAAAACAGCTCCGGCAAAACGAGCGGAAACCCCCGACGGGCTTATTCACGCGTACACTCGATCCCGACGAATGCATGATCTCTGCGAGTATCCTCGGCCACCAATTGGCTACTCCCCTCCCCTCCCTCTCTCTCTCTTTTACTGGCCCAAGCTGATTTGTTGAATATCAAAGTGTCCGGACGCGAAACTGTGTCACTCTCTGCGACCCTACTCCAACGTGGGAATTAATATTGTGTTCGGTACAATTAAACGGGACTAGCTATTCGTATCGGTGATTCATTCAGCGAGCCATTCAAAACGGCATCACGCGCCATTTTAGATTTCGACCGTGGGTAGCTAGCTTATCGGGGCACCATCGAGAGAGAATCTATTGGTATTTATGTTTGCCGGATTATCGGTCGGTGCGATATCGCGTCAATAATCGGCTAACTTTTAACACGCTTGTATCTGATGCCGTATACATTCGGTCGGTTTGCTTGGTCCTTATTGGCTCGGCGAGTATTTGGTCAGGCTGGCTGCGCAACTCGAAGCGATGAGCGTGTTTGGGTGTTCAACCGTCGGCACTCAAATGGCGACTGCAAGGCGACAATAAAAATTGCTGTATCATTATTAAATATGTCTACATTATATATTTACATTATTAAATTTGTTTGTGTTTAATAAAGTACTAAACGCTTGTTGCACGAGTGAAATGCGCCATTTTTGTATGTAGAACGTGAAAGGAAATTATATACAGGGTGTGGCCGGACGGAAAAAACGAATAACGATTTTACATTCGACGCCTCGTTTTCCGCGAAACCGATTTTGAAAATGCAGAAAATACGCATGTTATTAGCTAGGAATATTCTGACGCGTCTGACCATGGCCAACCTATTCTACTTCCGGCATATACTCAAGCACGCGAAACCGAGAGGATCTTTAAACTCGATTTTCTCGAAATTCAGACTTCAAACGAAAAAATGTTATTCCTTTTTTTCGACTTAGTTTTGTATGTAGAATCATCCCCTGCCCGGTTATGCCACCCTTCCGGCCACACCCCGTACATAGAAGGGAAATATTCTAGGTTGGGAGAAATGTTTCGTTTTGGAGTTAAAATAGCTGCGAGTGCAAAGGGTTAATCGTTGTTTGTTCTTTATTTTCCTAAACTCAACTCATCTCTTGGTATTTGATAAATTGACAAAATGCTGAAAAGATGTATTTTGGGAAGATAAATAGTTCGACAGTGTCAAAAAAATTAGGGGTTCTTCGCCCCTTTCGGGTCCCCCGAATTTAGCATCGACTCGTGTCAATCTTCCAAATCAACGCTTTCATTAATTCATGAACGCTTCCAAAAAAATATACTATAACTGCAATTGTAAAAAGGAGAGACAGACTCTTTCGTAACTCTCGGGCGAAATTTCTCGGTATTTGATAAATTGACAAAATGCTGAAAAGATGAATAAATGTATGGTGGGACGATAAATAGTTCAGGTGTGACCCAAAAATTAGGGGTTCTTCGCCTCTTTTGGGTCCCCGAATTTAGCATCGAGTCATGTCAATCTTCCAAATCAATGCTTTCATTAATTCATGAACGCTTCCAAGAAAATATACTAAAACTGCAATTGTAAAAAGGAGAGACAGACTCTTTCATAACTCTCGGACGAAATTTCTCGGTATTTGATAAATTGACAAAATGCTGAAAAGATGAATAAATGTATGGTGGGAAGATAAATAGTTCAGGAGTGACCCAAAAATTAGGGGTCCTTCGCCTCTTTTAGGTCCCCGAATTTAGCATCGAGTCATGTCAATCTTCCAAATAAATGCTTTCATTAACTCATGAACGCTTCCAAAAAATTACACTAAAACTGCAATTGTAAAAAGGAGAGACAGACTCTTTCGTAACTCTCGGGCGAAATTTCTCGGTATTTGATATATTGACAAAATGCTGAAAAGATGAATAAATGTATGGTGGGACGATAAATAGTTCAGGAGTGACCCAAAAATTAGGGGTTCTTCGCCTCTTTTGGGTCCCCGAATTTAGCATCGAGTCATGTCAATCTTCCAAATCAATGCTTTCATTAACTCATGAACGCTTCCAAAAAATTACTCTGAAACTACAATTGTAAAAAGGAGAGACGGGCGATCGGTGGATCAAATATTCAAAAATTCTCTGAATTTCGTTCCTCACGCGGGGACGCGCTATCATCCCCTAATCACGTTGCGTGGGAAGCAAAACGTTCCGCCGACTCCGTGCAATATTTCCGATGGTATTGAAGTAACTGCAACACGAGCGCTGATTCGAATCACCCATCTCGTCGTTGCTCGACGAAACTCGAAAACACGGTGATTGCGGAGGCAACAAGATGGAAGGCAACAATGTCGGAGCGAAAACGGCCTCGGTTGTTCGAGCAAACGGGTTGTTCCCCGTTGGGCGCCGATACCGTGGTATCCACGAACGAGAAACGCATATTCCCCGCCGCCTCTTATCGAAAAAGCATCGATAGGAATTTCGGTCGCGTACCGGTGATGGAGGCGTTACGCTTCGCGGCGCGTGACCCAACTTAAACATATTGACAATGCCGCGCGATGCGATACGCGTTACGGCTTATCGTGGCCCCCGACTCCCCGGATAAATGCAATTCGAACGACACGCCCGATTTTTCCGCCCACCGGAGCTGTCCTGTCACGCTGACGCCGGCATGCGACGCGACGCGACTCGCGCGTTCGCCGTTAAACGCGCCCGATAAAACGCTTACTGCCATAGTCAGCCGTGAAATTATTCGGCCGCTCACTATTCCAGCACCAAATTCACGCTACGCTCTAATACTCTACGAGTATCGAGACTGTAAGGACGCACCTGTGAGCAAATTATTTAAATTTATTTCTTTGAATATGTAAAAACTGGCTGAAAATTTGGATAAACTCATTCTTTCGAATTCTATAAATTTAATGTAAAACAGTCGCTTTTAGTGTTCTGAATTTTTCTCATTTCATCTACACACTTTTGTGATGATAAAATCTACAAATAACTAACTAATAATTTACACTTGCTACACGAGTAAAATTTCTGTAGAAAACTTCAGTTTGAAACAGTAGAACAAATAAAAGTAACGATGGCTATTGATACATTATTTTCAAGCTACTAAAATTATTAGAGAAGGAAAAAGATTGCTTTCTCGCAACGACTGCAGAAAAAATTTATTTTAAGATCTCTCTGCTTGTAACTCTGGGTCAAAATAGACCCGTGCTAAGGGGAGAGTTCCTAAGGGTAACATTTCTGTCCATGAAAGTGCCTGACAGTGACAGCCATTTTCTTTTCTTCGGCAGATGTTCGAACACAATTTCTCGAGACATGTTTCATTCGTCGCAGTCGGTGAAGGAGACAGCGTCGAACCGGATGACAGCTACATAGCGCAAGTCATCAAAGGTTGCAGAAGACGAGCTGAAAGGATTTATAGGTGGGGGGGGGGGGGGGGGATGATCCAGCTCGTCCGCGACAAATAACATCGTTCCTCGTCGGGACGAGGGCGACAGAGAAAATTAGTCTCTGTCAAAGTCAAAGCCACGGGATGAATAATTGATCCGCGACTAACAGACAGTTGTTCCCGATGTCAAGTTCACAGCTCGGTCTACGCAGAGAGAGAGAGAGAGAGAGAGAGAGAGAGAGAGGGCGGTTGCCAAAAACGGTCCGGATTAGCCAAGTTGTAAAAATTTCGCCGGAATGGCCTCAACCTTGAACGGGGGTTGGAGGGGGTGGATCGTTATCTCGACGATCGTTTCACGAGACGCCGCTCGTCGAATTTATCGTTATTACTTTCGAAACTCGCGAGCTAGTTCGCGCACGTTACTCTTGTTGTAGTAATTCTTTCTCTTTTTTTTTTGGTTTTTCTGTGTCTCTTTTATTTTTTTTTGTTCGTTCAGACCACGGTCCGCCCTTCGCCTCGAGAGTGACCCTGGATAAGAACGCCGACGGCAATTTGCGGAGGATCGATACGAATCGCGACGGTAAAAGCTCGTTTCAGCTTTGATTGCCACTTACTATTCACCTGACGCGAGTTTTCTTTGTTTGCACGGCCGACACGCTCGCGCCGATTTCCATCCCCCGAATTGCGCTCCGGTTTTGGATTAGAAAATGTACGGAAATGTCGGTGGCCTGTCATTACAGAGGAGGAATGTAGGAATTTGAATTTTACTCCCTGGTTTCGTTCTTTGCAAAATATTTATTTTTCTCAAGCTAACGCTTTGAACATTTCCTATTGTTGTGCAGGATGAGGCCGAATAACACGTGCAAGCGGACAGGGGTGATTCTATATGTGAAAATGAATAAAAATTAAAAAGAAAGAATCTCGAGATATTTGATGAGAAGTGGGTTGCTCCACTTGTCAGTAGGAAATCTGTAAATAATCTCCACTTGTCAGTAGGAAATCTGTAAATAATCTCCACTTGTCAGTAGGAAATCTGTAGATCCGTAAATAATAATAAATGAATGACAACAACTAGCAATCGCAAGCATCGAAAAAGCAGTAAGTGCACTCAGCAGTGATTGTAACGTCGTTACCATCGAAGCAGTAAAAGTCGGCAATGCTACGAAAGGAATTCCCACAGCCAGTAGATTATACCGGTCATAAATCAGACAACACCAGATCATAATTCCCACCGTAAAACGACAAATTGGTAGTAAAAATAACGTGTAGCTGTAAAGTCAATTTACGGGCGACTTAAACGCAGCAAAAGATAGTAACCGCGCAATGAAAATGCTATTGTCACCCCTCGAGGCTTATTAAAAGTGACAAGGGAAGTCGTTCGCATAACTCCGAGGCCTCGAATTAAAGTATCGTTTGACATTGCACTTCTGTTATATTTTCTTGTTGCAGAAATATTCAATTCAATTCTAATGATGTGTCAAACTTTCTACTGAATTAATTTCAAATAATCATTTTTGATTTGTCATTACAAAAAATGTAATTGTATTTAACACGATTTCAGGAATTTATAATAATATCCTCTTACCCATCCTCCTAGTTATAATTTAATATTAACAGTAATCTTAATATTAATTAATGACTGAGGATGTTCATGCAAAATAAAAATTTCCTATCTGAATTGCGACAAACTCGAGTAAAATAGAAATTCATTTTCTCTCTTAATACGTTCAATAGATTGGAAGTAATGTAACAGTGTTTTAAAAATCTTCTAATGTTCTTACTGTTTTAAATTACACCTACTCAATTTTGCTATAAATGCATAAAATCCACAGTCTATTAATTAATATTAACCTTTAGCTGTACAGATGGCAGCTGAGAATTATAAGGTTAAGCTGAGGTTAAGCTGAGAATGATATCTAAAGAATTGTTCTCTGTGATTAATGTTATTGTTTGATTAGCGCAACAAACCTTCCTCGCGAAAATTAAATAACACTCGGTTGGCGGATCATGAAGTACTCTGACGATGCCAAAAAAAAAATCATCGCTCGATGGAGGACGATTAATCATGAAAGTCGAACCGCGGCCCCGGTAACACGGATATTTTCATTTTCAATCATTCACGGTAACATCGACCTCATCGAAGGGAATAGGCGGTGGCCACCAATGGCGGAAGGTGGTTTAACCCGCAGCCGGAAAATTGGAAATCCATTATTAACTCCATCTCACGTCGACGGGCTGTTCGCCATAAAAACAATAAAGCCAACTGATCCATATTGATGAGAAATGGCCGCCGTAATAGCTTCGTTGTCCGCGCGGTCGAAATTAGTACGATAATTTCATTCGTATCAGGAAAACCCTGAGACCGTGATTCTGTTTTCTCCGTCAGAACACAGACGTATGTAGTTTAATTAGAATTAATTATTATCTCGATACTTATTACCGTTTGCGACGCTGATATCTCATTTTTATGTTATTTTTATCCACAGTATTTATATTCTATTTTTATTTCTCCAATAATAATTCCAACATATATTTTTATACTGACCTAACATATTTCATTCTCTTCATATCCTCGCTTTACATTTCACTTTCATTTAAAACGTGATACTATTATTTCTGAAAAACAAATTAATGTATCTGACTGAAAATCATAAATGTTTCACCGTTTTATTTTTAGTCTACAAATATGTATTCTTTTAATAAGTAACACCAGGTTATATTCGATTTTCATTTAGCATGCAATGCTTTTCATTTGAGACAAATATAAGTCTGTTTAATGAATTGAAAATTATAATTAGTCACCTCTTTATTTTTGGTCTGAGTTAGGTAGCAGATTTTCAAATATATTCTAATTTTCATAAATAATTTTATAAATACTATAGCGGGAGAAGAATTCGTTAAGTATACCGTGCCATCAAATATGTATATTTTTAAACATTTTTATGCAGAGCTAAAAAGCTTTCCGCCATTTATTCAGACACGATACACTGTCAATTTTTGGTGTATAAAATATTTAATGGTGTTTATTATGCACGACGTTGACTGACTCATGAATAATATGCCCAAAAATTAAATATTATTTGCGTGATTTACTAAGAGAGTGCACATGATCTTTTTGCAGCAAAAATACGTTGGCACTGACATTAATATCCTTTAATTTCCATTGATATTTAAACAAATATTATTTTGTATTTTATATATTTCGCAACAGCCATAAATGTATAAAAATCAGTCCAGCGGCGACCACTGAAAATCGCACATTAATCTCTCGCAAAGATAATCGATCCATTGGATATTAATAATAAACTGAGCAAATTAGATCGTACCACAGCGAACAAAAGGAAAACAATCGGGCTGCATGAAAAATGTGGAAGAACACACGGTACACCACCTGTTGAAATTGCCTATTTACCGTAACAAAGCTGCATCGTGCATATGTACGTTCTAAAAAAGCTCCGCTCGTGATGAATATTCGGGAAAATTAAAAATAAAATTGGACAGGGAAAAAGTTCCGAAAATCCGTCCGCGACGGAGTAAATCTTGTTTGGTATAATGAAATCATTCGCTAGAATAAATCGGAACATGAGAAGCAGCTGACGTGTACATGTAAAATATTAAGGAACAAACCACGGAATAATATTTTCATACGGAAAATAAATATTCCCAAAAATCAGAACAATTTTATCAAAAACCGCAGACCACAGTTTACTCGAATTACAATTTGTTATAACTAGACCCAAGCTGTCTTTTCTACGTTCAGCGCGGATCAAAGAACAGTATCTCCTGGCCGATACTTGTCACTGACTGGACCCGTGTTTTGGACATACATCGTGTAGACGTGTATGTTTACAGTCCTCGGCGACCGAGGCCTCTAGGGCTTCGCTGTGCTGTTCTACGTTAGGTGCGGATCAAAGAACAGTATCTCCTGGCCGATACTTGTCACTGACTAGACCAGTGTTTTGGACATACATCGTGTAGACAGGTATGTTTACAGTCCTCGGTAAGCGAGGCCTCTAGAGCTTCGCTGTGCTGTTCTACGTTAGGTGCGGATCAAAGAACAGTATCTCCTGGCCGATACTTGTCCCTGACTAGACCAGTGTTTTGGACATATATCGAGTGACCACTGTAAATAATGAACTGTTTATCCGTTCACCGACGGGAAACCGCAGATTTTCCGAGTCGCGACAGGAATTGTTTTTTCAACCGGTGCTTGCGCATCAGTCCCGCAACGGTTATGGCTGTCCCCCAATGTCAATCGAGCTTTCAACGACGCGTTTTTTTCCCCGGAACAATCGGGAACGCGTCGCGGCGGCGTCGGTCCTCGCGGTTTTTCCAAACAGTTTTTGTCACGTAATGAATTTCCCTACGGCCGCGTATTTTCTGAAGTGGAACGACGTCAGGAACGAGCACGTTAAACAGCCGAGTGCCCGGAACGCAAAAATCCCCAACTTGTTTTTGCAGCGCGCGAATATTACGGAAAACGCTGCCGCGCCGCGGATCCGTGAAATTTATTCTTTCGGGGGAATTCGCGCGCAAAGTTTGAGGAGACCCGAAAGCCCGTAACGAATAAATTCCTGCTCTTTTTTTTTTTGCTATTCCGTTCGTCGTGCTTTTCTCTCTCAAAATTTTTTGTTTTTTTTGTTTAAACTGTTCTATTCCGCGAGTGACACGGTTACTGTTGGCGCGCGCAGCCGGGAAAGTGGAATCGACGCCCAGATTGTTGATCAAAGCTTTCAGTCGCTCGGCCCGCCAGCCTCCGAGTTGAAAATTTCGTACAGTGTGTCACCCGATGGCCGCTGCAATTTTAATAGCGCGCACTCCCGCGTCCCGAAAATGTTTGCGAAATCCACCGACCGGAAAGTTTCGCCCCGTTGCGCTCATTCTTTCGCGCGGTGGAAATATTCGGACACCGGGTACAATCGTATTTGACCCCTTCTGCTACAAACATGCGAAATAAACTTATTAACAATAATAAATTTGTTAATTTTAATTGTGTGCAGAAAAGCGTGCAATTGCTGGTTGAATTAAAATTGTACAACTTTCTAACGTGGGCCCATACTGAAAATTTATAGAATACACTTTTTAGATCTGTGTCAATTACACATATACTGCAAAATTTCATCAAAATCGTCCCCTATGCAAAATTTGCTGCCCTCGATAAAAAAGTAGTACAAACCAAGTTGTGTCAGACTGTACTTATTCCTAAATTGTACCGAAGATGATTCAATCTTAAATTTATTATTATTAAATTTGTTCTCCTCGATAAGAAAGGAGTACAAACCAAGTTGTATCAGACTGTACGTATTCCTAAATTGCACCGAAGATGATTCAATCTTAAATTTATTATTATTAAATTTGTTCCCCTCGATAAAAAAGTAGTACAAACCAAGTTGTGTCAGACTGTACTTATTCCTAAATTGCACCGAAGATGATTCAATCTTAAATTTATTATTATTAAATTTGTTCCCCTCGATAAAAAAGGAGTACAAACCAAGTTGTATCAGACTGTACTTATTCCTAAATTGCACCGAAGATGATTCAATCTTAAATTTATTATTATTAAATTTGTTCTCCTCGATAAGAAAGGAGTACAAACCAAGTTGTATCAGACTGTACGTATTCCTAAATTGCACCGAAGATGATTCAATCTTAAATTTATTATTATTAAATTTGTTCCCCTCGATAAAAAAGTAGTACAAACCAAGTTGTGTCAGACTGTACTTATTCCTAAATTGCACCGAAGATGATTCAATCTTAAATTTATTATTATTAAATTTGTTCTCCTCGATAAGAAAGGAGTACAAACCAAGTTGTATCAGACTGTACTTATTCCTAAATTGCACCGAAGATGATTCAATCTTAAATTTATTATTATTACATTTGTTCTCCTCGATAAGAAAGGAGTACAAACCAAGTTGTGTCAGACTGTACTTATTCCTAAATTGCACCGAAGATGATTAAAATCATGTAAATATGTTACGGGTGCACATGAAGCTGTTTGAGAAACATTAATTTCACCAGTTAACTGTTTCGACCTCTTAGAAAAATGTGTAATTAAATCGAGTCGTAAAAATGAACCGTATAGGTGTTTCGACGAGTATACTCGTCAAAAACAGCTGATTGGCGAAACAGCTAATAACATTTTGTATTTCTAAGAATGAAGCCAGTGCACGCTCCGTAATAAAGTATTAATACTTTCATTATTCCTCCGCAGTTTAGCAGTTGGCAGAGCGTCTCGGCGATAGCGCTCGCCGACTAATTGACTCGTCTAATGAGCTATTCCGAAAGTTCCTGTGATTCGGAAATGTTGGAGATCCCCGACCGTGTGCAAGCACTCGCAGCGACGTTCAAGAAAGCGAAGGGGGCGAGTGAAAGAGGTAGAAAAGAGGACCGAAAGAAAAGAAAAAAGAAACCAAGAAAAGAAAAGAAAAGAAAGGTCGACAAGTGCCGTGAGAAGAAAAGAAGCGAAAGAGAGAGAGAGAAAGAAAGAAAAGAGTCCGGGGCGTAACAACGTCGGTCCGTTTAATTGTTCTAATTAGACTCGGCTCGGTTTACGATGGAATTATAATCGTCGCATGAGCCCGGCGACCCGATAGCGTAATTTCCAATTAAACAAAATGCGCTGAAACTGATGGACGCTTAATGGAACCGATATAAATACGCCGGGCAGAATGCGGTGGTCCCGCTCAAAACGATCTTGTGACAATGGCCATCTTCTAAATTAATTGGATTGCAATTGCCAGTGTACAGTGTACACCGATTACACCGCAATTGCACCACGTTTTCGCGCACCGGAATCCGCGGGAATCGCACCATTCCCGAGAAATTTCGCCCACGGTTTTTCCGTTTCGAACCGCTTATTCGCCGCAGCTTTTTAGTTTAATCGCGTTGGTTTAATAATCGCGACCACTTTTTTAAAGGCTACCTGGTCCACCAGGTGCTCAGTATACAAATTTCAAAATGGCACTGCTTTAAATTGAGTGTCCTCTGAATTGAATAAATACTTCTTCTACTCCCATTTTTCAAGTTAATTAAGTCAACTCTTACTTTTTTGTTATTACGCCTGTTTCTTCGTATTCCACGAATTTAACGTTGTAAAAATATGCATTCCCACATAAAAGCATACATTCAAATGTCCTAACGAATATATTATAAATAAAAGAATAATTTTGTGATCGAAAAAATGGTGTCTATGAATGTTCAGTTCAGGTGTACACCGAGACATTAATTTTGAGGCGCCATGTATTTAAAGTTACTTCCGTACGCAGCGCGATTTCTCCCAGAGATTTTATGGTCTTTGCCTGTCCCAGAGGAGGCGCGCTGCTGCATATTTCATGAGATATCACTTTTCAAAAAATGGCAATAAAAGTTTATGGAGGGATTGAAAAAGTTAATACGCCATTAAACTTCGTGTAAGGTGTACACCGCGATTCTCACTGTTGCGACAGACTTCCTGTTTGCAAGTAGAGAACGCTTGTTGTGTGGTATTCAATAAATATATTACGAACAAAATAAACCCAACGCTTGTACTTGCATTCGAATCGTTTCAGTAGTATAAGTCGGCGCGTAATCAGACAGTGTATACGATCGACACCGTACGGACGTCTAGGCGAATTTTAAACTTTTGTAGACAATTTTTGGAAATGTAGTGACAACAGGTTGGAAATAAATAAAAACTATAATATATTTTTAATGTTTTTCAGAAATCTGCAATTTACTGATCGTGTAAGATAATTTATTGCGTTGAAAGTAATAGAAAAATTTGCCAAGCATGTTACAATTTTAATTTTATTTCTGTGTCATTTGTTTATACGTTTTTGACGACTAGCATGTTGTGCCTTACAATTTCCGAAAGCAAACAGCGAGGTTATTTTTATTTTGCAGTTACAACCCTCGCTTGTTTTTGCTCGATCACCAGAGAAATGAACATGGAAAATCGACTGAAGCCCGCAGTCGATTGCCAAACCGATCAGCCCGCACTACATTGTGAAATTTCCGCGTGTCAAACGACGAGATATGGGAAAAAAAGAAAGCCTTTGACCGATGGTGTACAACCGGACAATTTTTGTCTGACACACGCGCCCGTAACGTGAGATTTGACGGGAAAAAGGTTTGCCGCAATCTAGGATGAAATCGTGTATTTCGGATAACGAAGACAATTCTCCTGTCGGCGCTCTTTAATTTATCACCGAAACACAAGTTAGCGGCGATGCAATCGTTGTCACCGGAGAAATAAATCGCATTCGTCACGTAAAATGCTATAAGCATATTGCTATATCAAATTTTCTAAAGCATTTCCCATCGTCAAATAACTGAAACGAGTTGAAACCGAATGAAATTTTTCTTCAACTCCCTTCAAAATGACACACAAAAATTCTCTACACGCATAACTTTCGAACCCGTGAATTCCTCGTCTTGGAACTCCGATTTTTAGCATTTTCTCGTCGAGAGGTATAGGATCATATTCAAAAAACATAAAAATTTCTGGGTTTCCAAGGTGAAGTTTAACCCGTGTAATAGATACAATTTACTTTCACAGTATATTCAGGAGTGAAAAGAAGAAGTATCAGCGATTTGTGGATGCGCTGGCAAAAAAGGTATCCCGTCAGCAAGCATGATTCACGTCGAAGGGGTACACGCGATAAATCCCAGATGCGAAAAGCTTTCGCGATTAGAAAGATACATGTTATCGAAGAATAATCTTTTAGAGTGCCCTATCTTCATCTTTCTCGGTACCGTTGTTCCCGGTTCTACACTTCATCCGCTCGAGAGCGGAGAGCACCGTGTATGACTTTCGCATTTGAGTAATCGATCGGCAAGCGATGGCTATCTCCGCGTGTCGGTTCAAGAGAAACGCTGTCCTCGACGTTCAGCTTACCCCCGGTTCAGGGTTGCCTTTGAACGATGACCCGCGCGATCATACTCTCGGTTTCCTTCGAAGGGTAAGAGCTTCGTAAAATATTCGCGGCAAGGGTCGCCGAGCGTCGTGTACATCGACACCTAATTCGGCATCAAACGCGACAACGTTGATTAGGCCAGGTGAAAGACGGGAAAATTAGACGCATTTTCCTGCACACACTGATTCTCCTGGATTAAGTTGAACACTTTTTTCCTGACATTTCACTGCCTCAGAAAATATTTTAAATATTTGAGATCCTTCGGCGAAGAGTAAAACTGAAACCACACTATTTAAATCGGCGTAACTTCTTTAAAATTAGGTCAAATGACTTCAGTGTTTTTGAGAAGTTAGGATTAGTTTACTAGACGAGGTGTAAAAAATTTAAAAAAAATTTGAATTGATCGGAATCGCGAAAGAAACAGTTCTTTTTTACACCTCTTTATCTGAACCAGTATTAAAAATTTTTAAAATGTGTTTTATTTACTCGGATAAGCTATATCCATGCTGAAAATTTCAACGACATTGGTTAATTTGTTTATGAGTTATAAACGATTAAAAGTGAGAAAATTTTTTACGATTTTCTACTTATAACCGCACTTTTAATCGTTTATAACTCGTAAATGAATTATGCAAAACTGGTGAAATTTTCAGCATGGATATAATTTATTCGTGTGAATAAAACGCAAGTTTTAAATTTTCTGTACAGGTTCGGATAAAAAAGTTGCAAAATTCAATTTTTACTATTTCTTTCGCGATTCCGTCTAATTCAATTTTTTTCAAAAATTCTTTTCGCCTCGTCTGAGAAAATAATACTTCTAACTAACTTCTCAATAACACTCAAGTCATTCGATCTGATTTTTAAAAAAGTTACGTTGTTTCAAATCGTGTGGACTGTACAGAGATTGTAAAACACAAGTATTTCATTTTTCGTAATATACTTCTGGCACGTGTAGCGAACATGCCTGTTGTAGACACGAACCTAAAAGCAGCTTTAAAAATATGTCCAATAAAATATGTACCCATAAAGCTGTTGTTTTATCGGCGGAGAAGATTTGAGGGACGATTATTTTATACAATACTAAATTCATACCGTATCGATTCACGTTCGGCCGCGCACATTTAATTCTTTAATATTGGATGTTTATCTCACTAATTCTGCTTATTTAGTATTATTTTAGGTTGCACTGGGACATGCAATTTAGATGGCTCGTATGCGCATTTGCCGAAATTAAATAGATGCTTTATCAAGAGGACGTAATTATAAATTCTGCACTCAGCTGCGCACAGATTCCGATAATTCATGTTATGCATTGTTTAATGTAAAAGTACTATGAACACCGCGAATCTTATTGAATATAATTTAAAAACTTCTGTTTTAAACTTCGCGATTCTCAGAGAGGCTTTTTATTCCTTCATCGATCTCCAGCGACCCTTACACTTTGTAACTTCAGAATTTATTGCGAGAAATTGAAGTCCACTTGTTACTAAGTAGAAGACAAGAAACATATTTCTTCCAGATATTTAATTAACGGGTTTAATTAACGGGTACGATAATTTTGTCGTAATGAGGCACCATCAATTTTATTCTTCTTGTATCGAAAATTCTTGTATTCTGTAACAATACAATTTCTTGCAAAATAGTTCAAAATTGAGGTCCATTCTTTGCAAAGTAGGACACGATTGTAGTTATAATCAAGCAGAACGCGTTTAATTAACGTGTCTGCCGTTTTCAAAATAACAAGGAGTCATTAATTTTATCCTCCCTGTATCGATCTTCGGCAATTCTTAAACTTCGTAACTTCGGAAGTTCTTTCAATAAAAAGAAGATCGCTTACCGTAAAGTGAAAGGCAAGAAACAAGTTAACGTTGTCTAAAATACGTCAACGAAATTAATTATCGAATATCGATTCCGAAATGACAAACAAGCTGTCAATTTTATTCTTTAAGTATCGATCTTCAGAAATTCTTGTATTTGTAACTAAACGATTGCTTCAAAAAATATTTAGAAAATTACAAGATATTTCAAACACTTTTCAACAGGAAGGAATCTAATTAACGACCACCGTTCCCAAAATAATAGAAAACCATCGACTCCATTTTCACAGGATAGATATCCATCAATCCTTAAATTCTATAAATTCACAATTTACTCATTTATTATAACCAATATACAGCCGAACCTAACTGAATTTATTTACGGAATGTGAATCGCAAAACAACAAAAAGCCAATGTACTTCCTCTTGCGTGAAGTGCGATATGGAATTTATGGTCAACAGAGGTGGCACCCTTACGACGGTAAATTTATGGCGTTGAGAAACTTCGTACAGTCAGTCCAATAAGTATCCGTACGCTCTTAAAAATCGCATAACTTTGTCAATATTAAACTATACTACTTGAGCTTCTTTGAGAAGTTAACTATTTTTTACAAAAATTGCGATTGATCGAAAGTGCAGAGAAAATACTAAAAGCTGTATTTTGCAACTTTTTTGTGGATTTACATTGAGAATGTAGAAAGTACGATTTGTAGATATGTATGAATTATACATGTTCTGAGCATTTCATCAAAATCGGTGAACGTTGGAATGAGCTGCAGATGTTCCAAAATGATCGCATAAAAGCAAAATTCCCTGAGAAGGCCAAAATTCTGCGACTTTCGCCCTTAAGTTTTCAATGTTTGTAACTGAGTGCAGTGTTGACCGATTTAGATGAAATATTCAGAATATGTATAATTGATACAGATGTACAAAACGTACTTTTTAAATTTTCAATAATAAGCATAAAAATACACCTTTATTGCAAAATACACCTTTTAGTGCTTTCTCTGTAATTTCGACCAGTTGCAATTTTAATCAAACATATTCCTCACATTATGTAGCGATCCAGTTGTCCTAACTTCTCAATAAAAATTCAAGTAGTATACTTATTGGATTGACTGTAGCTCGAGGTATAGCTCCTAAAACCATCTGAAGCCACTTCTCCGTTACACTAAAAAGTGCATCGATTTAAACGAAAGTCCGGTTTACGATAAGCGCAAGTTCCGGAAGCAATTCCGCCCTTTATGCTCTCACTTATGATTCCTCCGGAACGATTCCCGACACGCGGCGTGGAATTTCGCTGGAATCAAGCCCCCCATGCTCGAACAAAGTTACTATACTCCGGACAGGACGGTGAATCAGCTCTCCATTGAGAAAACTTTCGTCCCTGGGCTTCCACGACGCGAGGAACGATTCGCAGGACTCGCGGAGCGAAATGGCGGCGGGGATCGACGGAACGACGAGCTGTCGAAAGAGTGTCGTCGCGTGTCATCGAATTTTAGCGCGCATTTGCATGGGAAATTTCATTCGGTCGACCGCGGCAACTTTCGTTCGAGCATCGGCTCGCGGGATCGATGGAACAGATATCTGGCTTTTTGCGCGCGATCCCTGTCCCCCGCAAGAGCAATAATGTCCTGTGTGTGTGCGCGTGTGTGTGAGTGTGCACTTTTTGGCAATTTTTCGCCCCCATTCGAATCGAGCTGTGGCCATTTTCACTGGCGAATTTTCCGTCGAGGGCTGACAGCAAAATTAGCGTTTCCCTTTCTGTAGATCAGAGCGATGAACTTTCATATTTTTGTCATTGCTATCTGTAGAAATGTTTTCCGTGGAATTGCAGATTCCTGACAAATAATTTTCCGGTTTCACAAATGTCTCGGAAATTTGTAACTTGATTTTATAAATTGAATAAACTATTATTTATTCACCGAAACTGTAGCGCACTATCTCTTTATCGGGAATATTTTTGAATTGAATATCGCACGCAGGAGAAAATATTTTATTTTTAAACTAGTATACAGGGTGTCCCGCACAAATGGGAACAGCTAAATATCTTTCGGATTTACAGTCCTATCAGAAAACTTCGGAGGACAATGTGACATCATTGCAGGAGGCAAGAAGTGGACAATGCTTTATTTCAAAAAGTTGTTTTTACGGATGAGGCATCTTTTACCAATCATGGGCAAGTAAATTTGCACGATATGCAGTTTTGGTCAGCTGAGAATCCATGATGGTTAAGTAGAAAAGCAAAGACCGTGGACCGTTAACGTATGGACGCCATTGGACTTTTATCTATGGGGAAGATAAAATGTATTGTGTACAAAGATAAACCCACAACGCCAGAGGATACGCGGCAAAGGATTACCATGTGCTTCAATTACGTCTCAGGAAATCGACAATGCCTACAGATCATTTATTAAAAGCTTGCAACATTGCATAAATGAGGATGGTCAACGTTTCGAACATTTATTATGATATGTAAAGGTCAACCGGACGTAAACAACGCGAAATCTTTGCTGAAACACGTCAGTTTTAAACTTCCACATTTCATCCGCTGCAACGTGATTATTCTTGCTCAAGGTCATTTCAAGGTCAAAATGTTGGTATCCACTAAATTCAGTTCTTTATTGTCTATCATGCTACCGTAAAAAAAGATAGTATTCCATTTAAAAAAACATCGGTGACCTTGAAATTTCATTAAAAAGCACGACGTAAAAATTTTTTTCTTCGCCATTAAAATTTGCTCCCTGCTATAGTGTGACTTTGTCCTCTGAAGTTCTCTGATAGGACTGTAAATACGAAAGATATTTAGGTGTTCCCATTTATGCGGAATAAATTTATATTTGCAATCAACTTTATAATTATTTGATTTTTGGGTTACGAAGAACGAATGAGTAAGTCTTCTGGGGGATTGCGAGCGACAAAAATATTTGACTCAACCGTAGAAAAGATCGCAGTGCAGGGGGGGTTGAACATTTTCGCAAAGCAACGGGACCAACTCGCGCGTCATGGATCATGGCAGGCTGCTGATAAGGGCTGCATCGTGGCGGTTGACTTCATAGCTGCTCCCCGTCCCCGTGTGGCGATCCAGTAATTTCCCGCCACGTATATAGGACACCAGCAGCCACGAGGTATCAACGTGAACCGCCATCGTGAAGCGTGACGATCGATTGGTCGGCTTCCGTTTAATCGCCGCGGAGAATCGACGACAAGGACCCGTTTGTTCCACCAATTTCGGTCCATTCAGCCGGGAACTATAGTCCGAGACGCGCGCTTGGCGGACTTGTTCGAAACGTGCGGCCGCTAATCGATCGACCAATCGCGTGCGCCGCCGCGCTGGGAACGCGGTTTAACGCCGGGATACCGTACCCAAGAACCGCGCACTTCCGGGTCACGATAAGTAAAGCGGCCTTTTTTTCCCCCCTTCGATGTGCTCGCGTAACCCGCCTAGTCTCAGAACCGGTGACCTTGAGATTTCAACATCACACCTGCTCGATAAAGAGTGACCGGCCGCTCTCGTCGACATGCCGATCATTCGACTTTTTGACACTTATTTTCGGATGTCTGATGCCTTCTCCCGGGACCTCACGACCTTTTTGCAATTTTCTTTCTTTTTTGGGGGGGCTAGCCCTTTTGAAATTATAAAGTGATTGCACTAGTCGACGTAGTACGTAGTGAGACAGTCAATATTTAACCCTTGGCACTCGAATGGCGACTGTATCATTATACAAACTATTTTTTCCATTATTTAATTTCTTTGTGTTCAATGAATCACTAAATATTTCTGTATTGTACCAGTAAATTGCACCATTTTCGTATGTATGACCTTCAATGATCTTCAATGATAACTCGCTGAATTCGTCTCAGCACTGGCTATCACATAAAAAAAGCATAGTATTCCATTTAAAAAAAAAATAGAGTTGACCTTGAGATGTCCTGTATGCCTCCACCCACGCAGAAAATGTTTGTGTCACAATATGTCCCCCTCTATACCGTGTAAGTTTTCTATGTAACATTTTTTCATATAATTACAAATAACGGTAATTATCAAACTGGACATAGTCATGGCCCCACCCTGTATAGAAGGGAAATATTCTAGGTCGGAAAAAATGTTTCGTTTTGGAGTTAAAATGGCACTTCGAGTGCAAAGGGTTAAATTTAGATACATGCGATTTTTATTATCTTTTTCTGGTGCAGAATTGACGCTCGGGAATTGCATTAAATATACATTCAGCGAGGCTCTAGGTCAACATTATCCAGCACGTGGACAAAAAATACATTTTTTAGTGGGCGTGGGTGGAAGAGGAAATGGAAGCACGGTGCAGTTATTATGATAGGGAAACTCGTAAAAATGACAGAGAAAATAAAGTAAAACAAACTGTTATGAGATGAATGACATTATATAATAATTACACTGCGGTGTTTATTATTTAAAAGGGATTTCAGAGCGACGATATATTGTTGAGCTGAAGGAAGAAACAATTTTTCATAGGATTCCAGTACCGCGTAATCGATGCAGTAAACGTTCATTTTGAACCGCAAATTAATTAATAGATGAGGAGGATACGAGGATTAAAAAATGCATAAACGTTCCGTGGATCAAGAAAAATGTCCTAAACAAACGTCCCGTTCGGAAGTTCAAGAGGCTAACGAGATTAGTATCCGTTCAGCCAGCGTAAAGTCAATGGCGTGTTTCCTCGCAAATGCGTTACTGTTTAATTTCCCTGGAAGTGAATTATCGCGTGTCTCTGTAGCGCAGTTTAACCGACTTCCCGGGCTCACTGTCAATCGGTCGACCGATTGATTAACCGTCCGATGTTACGCGCGAGGAAGCTCTTTATTATCGAAAATTGTTCCTGTGTGCAAGTGCCGCGCCGTGGCCGCACAACGTCCCGCCATTATATCCGCTATAACGTTCCGAAGGTTGTGTTTGCAGTTGTTACAAGGGAAGCTGTTTCACACAGACAGTGGAACCGGAGTCCGATAATCAACACATTGCGTGACGCTTTCGTTCCCGAAACCTCCTATCAGAACTCAGAATTTTTTTCGGCACGCTAGTTTTTGTTTAATCCAACGACAATCCATGACATCGTTCATCCAGTGAACTGTAAGCGTCGAAATTCCTGTTTCACCGATACTGTAAATTATTATTTAAATAAATACAGAGATTTCTCTATATATGTCGCCAAGGCCTGGATGATAAAGGTCGCGGAATTATCCCCACTACCGCCGTGTATACCCCGCGAGGGGCCGCGAAGCTCGGATGTCCCCTGGACGATACATGTCGCTGACAAGACCCGTGTTGTTGACATATATCGAGTATTCACAGAAAATAAATTGTGCTTTTTTATTGATTCATTTTACGGAAGGTAAAATAATTTCTCGCAACAGTGTTTCTTTATTGTGACGATCTTAGGTAATCTCAGGTAATTTCCCAATATGATTGTTTGTTGAAAACCAAATGCAAAATTGAGAACCGCAGGCCAAAGTTGCAAAGCTGGAACGCGGAGGCCGTCCGCCGTGGATCAAAAGCAACTCGCGCAATAATTTACAGTTCGCGAAATGCGACAGAAATTATGCAACACAACCTGACAATTCGGATAGCGAGGATTCCACTGTATGATAATAATCCGCGCAATAAGCCCCGGTTAGTATGATATCCGAAGGTCCGGTTAATTGCAACGCGTCAGTCGCAATCCACCCGGGTTACGCAACTCGATTATCGTCTACTTAAATTGATTTTCCGTGTGCACGCATCGCGTAATGAAGGCTAACAACATGAATACCTTTTTTTTCAACAACCCCGAAGGTTGTATCGCGCGAACGTACCAAACACGTTGCGCAAACGGGTTAACTGTAACAAGAGCATATATCCGATTCGCCTGTGTGCATGCACGGGGCCATCATTCATCGATGCGATCGACGCGATTCGAGAGGCTCATTTGCAGCTCCTGGCCTCCATTTACATTTTGATATTCTGTTGTGCCGCTGCGCACCAAGATAGCCGTTACCCCTCGCCCCCCACCCCACCCTATACTTGCATACTCCTCAATTCTGGAGTCCCTACTGTAGGAATATTTTAAAGGAAACGCCTTTGGTGTGACGTATCGGGTGGAGTGATTTCATACCGATTTCGCTAAAAAACTTTATTTTACTTCGACAAATCGACTCTTAAATAAAAATTCAATATCTCGGCAACTCACTCGCTCGCGATTCTGATATCTTTTTTTCGTTTGGTTGTTTTTCATTTGGGTACGAGGTTGTACAGTACCTGTGGAGAAGAAGACTCCTTTTAACCCGTATTTGACGCGAAGGGGTGGGGTATTATGGCTGCGTGTTGGATGGGGGAGGGGTCTATATGACCTACGCGAGTGGATACTAGGATAAACTTTCAAAAACCTGTACACATGGTGACTGACATCCCTCGCATTCGTCCCTTTTATAATAAGGCCCTCTATCATTCTTCCTCTCTCGCTCTCTCTTCATTCTCTCTTTCTCTATCAGTTTCACATGCATTCTTAAAACCCAAACAGTCACGTACGCCCTGCGCTTGGCGGCCATAAACACTTTGCTCTTGTCACCGAGACCCAAACACTCTTCCTTCGCACTTCGACCCAAACAGACTTCCTTTCACGCAGGACCCAAACACGTTGGCGCCCCGATGTCGCGTCCACGGTCACTCTAAACACTAACTCGAATACAGTGTGTCTCATTCATAGCCCTACACTACTTTCGTGCCTCGATACGTTAACGTAAAGACACGCCGCCGATTGATCAATAAATCGTTTCTGCGTCGTGCCGTCCGCTCTTTGCATCGACATGCCGCAACGGTTCGATTACAGACAGAGAATATTCGAAACCATAAAAAGATAGAGCGTTCTTTCGATATAAGGCGACGATGATTTTTTCGTTACAAGAAAATCTCTTTCCCCTCTCCTTCTTTTTTGTTGTCCACCGCTTAAGGCCGAAACGGGAGGATATGGCATATCCTATTCCAACGAAAGATATCGCTGCTCGACCGGCCATTTTATGATCCGTCGGACAATTTTATAGGACCCATAAACTCTCAGCCCACTCAAGAACCATGTCAAGAATAGGTATCATGCGAAATACGCCGGAAGCCGTCCCGAGCAGTGTCGCCATGTTGCACACAATGAGAATTATCCCCCACTTTACCCGCCACCCCCCACCCCAAGTCGTTATTCCCCTTTTTCTGACGGCGGGCATCCCCACATTTCCGCCGCGCAACGGTCACGTGACGTGATGCGAGCACCCAATTCGCTTTGCGTCTGCGCCTGCGCCGTGACCAACCTGTTAATGGCGGAGAGAGGGTAACTGTATTCCCCTCGAGCCGAGACTATTCCCCTGATATTACAACACTGGTCCCGAGAAATGCATAGGCCTATCTATTCATAATTTATTTACAGTACGAAATACAATTTTAATTGTGACAGTCAGTGTCCCGTTGAAAGATCATTTCACAAATAAAAATACGAATAATATAAACTCTATTGACTTAACAAATTTGTATATCTTTGTCTGTCCACTGTAAATTGTCATAAATGTGAATAAACACACTAGGATTACAACGTAAATTGGAACAATAATTGCGATGAATCATAATTTATAAAACCAGGCAATTTTGGATGTTTATGCGAAATAAAAATTGCCTCTATTGAGACAGACAGGAATTGTCACAAAAGTGAACAAGACTCTGGGATTATAACGTAAATTGTAACAATAATTGTGATGAATCATAATTTATAAAACCCCGCGATATTTATGCGAAATAAAAATTGCCTCGGTTGAGACAGACAGGAATTGTCACAAAAGTGAACAAAACTCTGGGATGATAAAATAAATTGAAACAATAATTTTGATAAATCATAATTTATAAAACCCCGTAATATTTATGCGAAATAAAAATTGCCTCGGTTGAGACAGACAGGAATTGTCACAAAAGTGAACAAAACTCTGGGATGATAATGTAAATTGGAACAATAATAGTGATGAATTATAATCTAGAAAACCCCGCAATTTTAGATGTTTATGCCAAATAAAAATTGCCTCGATTAGGACAGACAGGAATTAAATAGCTTGAACATAGCGTATGGGTGTTTTTCGAATCGATTAATTTTTGTGAAATTCCGCAGTGAACGCTGTTGGACGGAATTGCAGTATCGTGTGCCGGGGTTAACCTACATAAAATTAGTGGAGGATGACCGCTTCGGTGCTCAGTCTGTCTGCACACGGCGGAACGCATTCATTATTGATGGACTCGCAATGAGACACGACAGCGCCGATGAGTCTGGAGGTCGAGCGAGCCGGATCGAATTTTCTTACCGGCATGTACAAAGCCATTCGCGGGGGTTAGGCGAGCCGCAGCCGCGACCAGTCGCCGCTCCTGATCGAACCGGATTCAATTGGCTTCGTTCAAACGTAGCCCTCCCCTGCTTAACCAAGTTAAGCGGCATCAAGACACGTTCGATTCAATTAGGTCGAACGGTTGGTTGTTCCTGACCCTAACCACTTTACGTCCCTTTTACCTTGAATCCATTCCGACGGATTCGACTTGCAAACCATCGAGCGACGTTCCCGCCGTTTGATCGTTCGACACTCGACCTGTCAGATTTCCCAATGTTAGCCACTCGTTATTTATTTGTATAGGTCGCATTCAATTTGCATCCACAGTCAAGCGCAAAAACGGCACCCTGTTCATTTCTTCATTTTTATTGAATGGGGAACGAAATTTCTTGTGCACGCCGTCGTTTCACGCTATTATTGCTTATTTGGTGGTATATTGAGAGTTCACAAAAATGTGTAAAAGACAGAAAGTAATTACAATATTACACATACCATTTTGTCCCATTAATTTGTCTCAAGAACTGTTCATTTGGTGGTAAATTTTTTAGACAAATTAATGGGACAAGATGATACGTGTAATTTTGTAATTGTGCTCTGTCTTTTAGAAATTTTTTGGAGATTCGTGCGACGAAATACAGTGAATGCTCGATACATGTCAACAACTCGGGTCTTGTCAGTGACATGTATCGTCCAGGAGACATACCCGAGCCGTATTATGTTTCCCGAAGCCTCTCGAACTTTGTGGCGCCTCGCGGGTTATACCTCCCGGTGGTGGGGATAACTCCGCGACGTTTATCATCCAAGCCTCGGCGACATATATAGAGACATCACTGTAAACATTCCGAACGACTGTAGATTTTATTTCAAGCGAATTTATTCGATCTGTGGTAATTTTTATAGTGATACTTCTTGCAGGTACGAGCACTGTAGGTTATCAAATGCAAATATTTCTTTCGCGTTCTCTTTACGCTATTTTCCATATTTCCGTGCCTTCCGACGGTTAATTACGCTCTCTGTTGTTCTCCGTTTCAAAGCGGCAACGCACTTGAGGATTATTTGATTTCTTTTCACTCGGCCGCAATTAGTTTAAAAACGAATATTTTCATTTTAAGCTCTTTGAAGCCGGTGGCGTTTCAATTTGCCTAACGCCTCGCAAAGGCTACTGAATTAACTCGTTAGCGTGCTCGGCTCCAGAGTAATTTTCCTATCTCTATAAAAAAAACACACAATAACAATTACTTGTTTAATATAAATCATTCTGCAATAAAATGCAAGTAAATTCGTTGCAAATTTTCTGATATCAATTCAATGCCTCACGATTGCGCCTAACCATTCATGCCAGCTAATTGTAAGCCCAAGCCCGAGTCAATGCGGCTCTCGTAATTAACGACCCGCGGTCCCCAGTTCGGCCAGACTTAACGCTGTAATTCTTAATCACAATTATTTTGAAGTTTCGCCCTGTCCGATTCTGTCCGGCCGAGACTAACGCTCTCAATTAATACCGTTTCCGGCTCACTCCCGTACGGCCTCATGCTCCATACACCATCCTGATCAAAGCAATCCAATTCAATCGCATTCGACACGGTCCGGTCGCGTTCGTCTAGTTTCCAATTCGAATTATCTTCAATTCGCTTTGACTCGGCCGCGACCATTGTGCGAGCAGATCTTAACGGGTACTCTACTTTATCGGCTCCGGCGTGAAACTTTTTCCACGTACGCCTAACTTATTGTCACTGAAAAATGTCCGCCTAACCCGTCGAGTCCCAGGCAACGAAACACCTCCATTCTTTTAATCAGTACGATTTTTATACAGGGCAATTTTAAAATTGGTCTTCGTGATTTTTCCATGGATTTTTAATTCGATAAGAAAAAATGTTTAAATAAATATTTATCAACTTACGTATTTCAAGAGAATTCTACGTCGACTAGCACTCAATATTTTTTGAAACGATACTATGTACTTTTAATTATACAGTACAGTGTCTTCTCGATATATGTCAACACCACGGGTCTTGCCAGCGACATATATCGTCGAGGAGATTCTTTGATCCATGCTGAAGTGGGGATAGTACTGCGACTTTTATCGCGAAAAGACTGTAATACTGTAGTTACACTTCGTGTTTTTATATTGTCGACACGAATTTAATGACATAACGTATTATGACCTTGACGTAACCTTGAACAGAGTAACCACAAGGAGTTCGCGAAGAACATACTTTTCGTTTCTTAATTCAAGTAGAAAAAGAAGGCACGAAATTCTCGTGACAATTGGCCAACTTTTTCTTTTTCGACAGCCGCAGAATTTTGAATTTTTTTCCGCGTTACACTGGATCGGCCGACACCCACTCTCCCCCAGAATACGAAAAAAGTGGCCATTGTTCCGATTTTCAATTTTCTAACTGTCCAGAACCGTGTCCGTAGACTGCGCGACGCCATTGTTCGCGGTTTTCGGTTAGCCTGGTCGATCTCGCGATAAAAACACGACGAAATTAGAACAAAATGAAACTGGAAATAAAAGAAAGTGTCACGAGGCGCCCCAAGGCTCGGCAAACGCACACGCAAAAAGTTGGTGTAATATTTGTTGTTTCAGTTTTTTAGCTGAAAGTGGAATATTACGGTAAGGTCGATCCGGCGATCGATGTTGCATGTTTGTAAAAACGTCGGCCGGGATACGAATCTCGAAGCTAATGGCGAAAGTGGCGGCAAGGTCCGGTGCTGTGTGACGAATACGTGATACGTTGGAGAGGTATGATGTGTGGGAGTTGGTGCCCTTCGCAACTAATACGCTGGGAAAACGGCCGCGACCGAGACCCCGTCCCATCCTCCTCATTTTCCTCTTCGCGGCAATGCTGATGCAGATCTACTCAAGGGTTAAATTGCGATCGCCTGATACCGCTGAAATTCCGGGCCTCTAGACGCTCGCCAGCCTCGCGTGTAATTAATGCTAAATAATAGCACGTATTAAATATTCACGTCACACGAGAATGACAGCTGCTCCCATTGACACTTCATTCTGTCACCCCTACGATAAAGCTACCATTCCTTTCATATTTATTTACTTATAACCGCACCGTTACGCTAAATTTCACTAGAATTCACTCTGACTTAAATGTCCTCCACTCTTCCCCTACCAGGCTGTCCCAAAAATGTTTCTCCTCAAAAGGGATGATGCCTGAGGTCACACGAAATAATTTTTTCCTTTGCAAAAATGTTCTCCGCCGCCTCGTTAAGGAGTTATTAACGAAAAACACGGACCAATCACAGCGCGGCTACAGCGAACAGGTTCCGGCTCGGCCAATGCCAACGTCGCGTCGCGCTCAACGGGGCCGGTCGCCGCGCTCCGATTGGTCCGCGTTTCTCCTTAATAACTCCGTAACCAAGCTGCGGAGAAGATTTTCGCAAAGGAAAAAGTTACTCGAAATGACCTCGGGAATCATCCGAGGACACCCAGTTTAAAAATATCCTGAAACAGTGTGCGGAAACAAATTTGCAAAATAAATTAAAATCCCGCGAATCTTAATGCACGCTGTCACTTTGTCACACAACGTCTAAAAGCAGTAAAAGCTTGGGGGAAGGGGATGGGGTGAATTGTAAATTCTAAGCAGCAGACTGCCGGCGTTAACCGGGTCGGACGTCGTTAAATAAATAATTAGCGAACCGCCCGATGAACCGATAGAACTCTCCTCTGGCATTTCAATCAGATTCGGATCTCGAGAGCGTTTTCAACGACGAAACGAAAAAACCAAAGGTGTACACAGGCGGAAAAGAACAGGTGCTTTATCGGCGACGATCCTGGATCGCGTTCGAACCGGAACCATGCGAGCGTTCATGTTGTCCGCGGGTGCAGCAACCGAAGTGAATTCTTCGGTCACGTTCGAAGGTAAATTCCAGGTACGCGTTCATGCCCGGTATTTTATCGGGCAGAGAAATTCACTTTTCGATTTCTGCGGCGTTCCGCGCGATCTGTGGATTTCGACGAAAAATGTCTCGTCCTCGAAACTTTCCTCGATCGTGGTTTGCACGTAGCCTGACTTCGCGCGTGCGACTCTCGCAAGTTTCTGGTCGTTCGTGACGGCCGGCTCGCTCTCGTAAACAGCATTTCATTGTCACAATATTGCGGCGACGGAACAGCGTTATTTCATTTCGAGGAGAGAAAATGTGTGATCTCGAAATCTCGGGAACGGCGGCGGGAACTTTGTTTCGCGGTTATCGCGTCTGCCACCTGGGAAACCGTGTTGCTGCGTTTCGAGCGTGTGAAACGAAGTGCATACACATCGACGTAAAGACGGGAATCAGTTTTACCGTTGTTAAGGCCGGGGAAAGAAAGAAAGTGGGGTAACGTGTACCGAGGAGAAACGAGTGTAGCAGTGGAACAAATAAAATTATAAGGAGACCGCGGATCTTTATGCAAATTCGCATTTTCTTACTTACTCTCGTGTTAATTAAAGTAAAAATTTCTTTTATCGACTGAGGGATTTCTCGCGGTGATAATAAAGTAGGAAAATTATTACCCCGTGTTAATACACCGGATTCGCCGTGCCGTTCAGTCGTTTCTGCACGCCACGAGTGTATGAAAATTCTCGTTTTAATCATAATCAAAGAGGGTGTGCGAGATACAGTAACTTTGGATCTTTATAATCGCATGCTACCTGTGCATTCGTTTAAGTGAATGGATTAAGTTGTATTTTTAAAAGTTGTATTTCACGCGACACCTTGCAATTTTGATAAAATAAATCGGATAAATTGATATATAAACGCGAGGACACGACATTAATTATGAGTACCCCCATAGTATTATAGATCAGTGTGAATTAAAGCCGGACAGTTAAAACTAACAATTTCTCTAATTTGTTTTAGTATGACCACTTTGTACGCTAACAGTGGAAAAACTTGTTTATATTTTCGTGTACTTAAAATGAAAGTGCTTAACAGAAAATATTACTAGCAATTTAATCGAATAGGAAAGCACATTTGGAACATTAAAAATCCATATAGAAATAGCAGAAGTCATAACACTGCAGCGACGAAATTTACAAAAATAAACCGTTCCCTGGAATAGGAGCAAATACTATAGGACTGATTTTGCAGCTGGAACTTCCCGAATAAAATTTTAAGTAGCTGGAAAAAGTTTGAAGCTCCTTCACGGAAGTGTTTCGCCAAACTGGCGAACAATTCGTCTAAAATTCCCCGTCGTCGTCGCGAGAAAGAAGTTGCAAACACCGCGGCCAAGGAATCGAGAAAATGGCCGGCGTGTAGTTGTCGCCGGGTCGTATTTTCTCGCGCAACACGACACGCTGGAAAAATCGCGAGTCCCGGGGCATATTCGCTTGCGAACTTGGAATGGCGCTGATGACAATCCGCCGGTGTTTGCACGCAATCAATATTATTGATTTAAAGCAAACGCCGCGAACGCAAATATTGGAAGTATCGGATGAACCGCTTGCTGAAATGAGTCGAAAATCACGTACACAATGCGGTGGAGCGGAGATTTGATTTTCTCTTCTGACCGCGTTGTTCGCTCGTATGCGAACTTGATTTTCACTATTTATCTTGTGCGGGTGGATCGCTGTTTACACCTCGTGCTTATAACAATTCTTTCGAATGATTTATTCCCATTATTGGACCGCTAATCTTTCGACTTGCTCATATCTGTAACGAGTTTTCAAATATTTTAACTTTCTTGCGCACAGATGTGTGAAGAATAAATAAAAGATTGTAACGTATAGAGTTATAAAATGTATAACTGATAAGTAGAAAGTACAGTGACATATAAAAATATGAAACGATTCAAGCGTAGATATGTATCTTTATGAAAGCGCAAGGATCAGTATAAATAAAATTTAACAAAATTTCGAGCGTAAATTAAAGTTTACTACCGTATAGTTTGAACTCGAAATATCGTGCGTTGTTGTTTCAGCTCCTTAAATTTATTTATGAAAGGTTCACCGTACCGGTTTATCCGAAAACAAATATGGCACAGGATATAAATGAAATGTGCATTCCGTCGATACGAGTTTCGGCGTGCACACAGTTGTAATAAAAGTTAGTACTAAATTACAGAGATTGTACGGAAACATTTATTGTTAAATACCATCGATCGATAAATATTTTTCGCCGATTGCCTCGAAAATGTTTCTCGGGAATTTGTGAATGAAATACTGCTACCGATTCGAGGGAAATTCAAATTTAAAATCATTTCAAAATGCAAGAACTCGGTTAGGTCTCATTTAAATTTTATTCTACTGCTTCAAAAAATTAATCGGAGGAGGTCCGTACTGAGGACATTGCGGATTTCATGCTTTCAATATGACAAAAGTGAGTGTCCGCTATTTTAAACAGTAGCAAGATTGAAACAATTGCAGAGTGTTCCTACTTTCGACTCAGTAGACGTATTAAATGAAGAAATACATTTTTAGCAGATTTTTTTCTAGCAACGAAGGTTCGCAACATTCCTTCGGATAGATCGTCGACTAGATATTCGCGCAAACCTCGGCAACGGAATCGATGTCAAACAAGCATCTCGGACCACTATTTCAATCATTAATCAGCACTATCGCGGATTCGTGTCGCTAACGAGCATATCTATCGGGTCGTCAACTGGTATCGGCGACTCAGTTCAACAAATCCCCCTCCGGCGTGCAATCAGCGTGCAAACCGACAGAGAGAACCACCGACCGAGTCAACGATTCGGTCAGCAGACTTATTTCCGTTTAAAAACGGGCCGTCAACTCTCTTCTGTGATTTAATTACGCGAGGTACACTCATTTGCGACAAAATCCCCAGAAGAGAATTTTCGCACAATATTAGAGTAACCCATGAGTAATCAATTATTTTGAAATCTAAAACAAACTTTGTACTAAATTCAAATTTTTCTTTCTTATATACTCGTCAATAAAAGTTGACTGGTTAAACCCCGGATGAAAGTGAAAAAGTATGCAATGACGAATGTGATCCTCGGAAGAAAATTTTGAACACAGGTTGTTTTACGAATTCGATTAGAAGAATGGTTTCATCGTGGCGATCATTTCGGAAAGAACACGTTCGCAGTTTAGATCTTCTCTATCGCCACATTGAACTGCACAATAATTTCGTTATTTTCTCCGACTACGGTAATGAAATTTGAGTAGCACAATCTTAAAGCATCAAAGTTGATTTTCTGGACACAGTACGCTGGAGCACTCTCTTAAAAACACCCAGCTGCCTCTGGGTCAAATGGACAAGGTGACTTCTAGAGATCGTTTAACCCTTTGCACTCGAAGCTACTTGAACACCAAAACGAAACATTTCTTCCGACCTAAAATATTTCCTTTCTATATACAGTGACTCCCACTAATGTTCGTACGCTCTTAAAAATCGCATAACTTTGCCAATATTGAACTATACTACTTGAATTTTTTTGAGAAGTTAGAACAATTGGATGACTACATAACGTGAGAAAAATGTTTGATTAAATTTGCAATTGGGCGAAATTGCAGAGAAAGTACTAAAAGTTGTATTTTGCAACTTTTTTATGTTGACTTACATTGAAAATTTAGAAAGTTCGTAGACCTGTATGAATTATATATATTCTGAGAATTTGATCAAAATCGGTGAACGTTGCAATGAGCTGCAGATGTTCCAAAATGATCACATAAGGGCGAAATTTATTCACGGTTAAAATTCTGCGACTTTCGCCCTTACGTTTTCATCGTTAAATGTTTGTAGCTCAGTGCAATGTTGACCGATTTAGATGAAGTATTCAGAATATGCATAATTGATACAGATCTACAAAACGTACTTTTTCAATTTCTAATATAGGTCCGCACAAAAAAGTTGTAAAATACAACTTTTAATACTTTCTCTGCAATTTCGCCCAATTGCAAATTTAATCAAACATTTTTCTCACGTTATGTAGTGATACAATTGTTCTAACTTCTCAGAAAAAAAATTCAAGTAGTATAGTCCAATATTGACAAAGTTATGCGATTTTTAAGAGCGTACGAATATTAGTGGGAGTAACTGTATATATTTTTCGTGTTATACATACGAAAATGGTGCGATTGACCCGTACAATATTGAAATGTTTAGCAATTTATTAAATATTGTAAGGATTTCAGCGATTGAGGCCCATGCGGGCCGCGGCAGGGTACCATAAACCAAGGGCGCAGTTTATGATTACGGTGCGGACGTGACTTCAGGCTATTTTTGAGATTTAGCGAAACTTCTTGTTTTATGGTGATTTATTAGAGACTTCCTTTTTTTAGCTAAAGGTCTCAATAGTCGTTGACGTACCGTAAGACATCTGCGGACCAAATGCGGACCTTTAAGTTTTCCTCACACCCTGTCGCCTCTTCGAGGGCGTGTAGTAATATTTGGCTATTGCGATTGGTCATCGAGAGGTAACCGCCTACCAAGCGGAAACCTTTAAGAAGGTAGAGCGATGCAAAGAGAGTTAGTTACTAAGCAGTTATTAAGTTGTTGAGTTAGTTAGTGATTAAGCAGTTATCGAGTTATTAAGCAGTTGTTGAGTTGTTAAGTAGTTGTCGTTGTCAAGCTGTCATTATTGTTGTAGTTGTCGTAGCGCGCACGAGGGCAACCTCTAGGACTCCGCAAATAAACAGACTTTAAGTATTCTGAGTGTAACCCCCCTTTTTTCCTTTGGCCATCCTTACAATACAAACAAGTTTAATAATATAAAAAATATTTTGAATAATGGTATAGCAATCTTTAATGGCGACTGTAAGGCCATTCGAGCGCTAAGGGTTAATACGAAGAGAATTGCCAGGGGTCCGCGCGAACACCGTGTTCCCGAAGACGTCGACGTGTGTGCGCGACGATTGAATGCGAAATCGCGGGGAAGCCTGGCGTTCCCGAGCAATTAAGACCGAACCGGGCCCGCGGCGACGATTTCCAGCCCGAGCACACCGCGCCGGCATAAACCAACACGTAACGCTCCTGATATTTACAGCGGACTGTGTTTTCAAATATGTATATCGCTTTATACTCGAATTGACAAGTGGGACGATCGATATTCGGCGGCGGTGCTCCGCGAGCGCACCTGCTCCTCTCGGTCCCACCCCCATCTCCGACACCCCCTCGACTCTTTCAAGCATTCGACGGTCTCTACAACCGTGTCCCCCGAATTGAGGGGGGAAAAGTCGATTTTTTTGTATTCCATTTCCTAAAAGAACAGAACCTCGAGCATTCCAAAATTTTGCACTGAAATTCGTTGAAACGACAAAGTCGTGACTAGTATGTGACCTTGTAACCGAGGATGACGAGTTTCACGTCGTTGAAATTTTTCGTGACCTTTCAGCCAGTGAATTCCTCGCCCGAAAACTTCGATTTCTCGGATTTTCTCGTCGAGATGTGCAGGATTATCTAATAAAAAGTTAAACATTTCTGGGTTGCCAAGGTGAAGTGTGAGCAGGCGATCCACCGACACCAGCGATTGAATAGTGAAATATAGATTTTTCTTTGATTAAAAATATTGAATATCCCGCGCGGTGAATAGAGTTTTTCCAATACCCGACGAATTGGCGTATTCGAAGCCACAGAAGATACCAAATCGTTTTACAGAAGATTTCGCTTACACGGTGGCAACGGATCTCGCGTAACCGACCAATTTATTGTGGAAACGTATGAATAATCCAACGGTGCCTTTCTCTCGGGGGCTGCTGAACCGTAATTTATCAACGTCTGACGCCGAGGGCTTCGCTAATTGTTGCGGAATCCGGAATTCGCATCTGCACTCTCCGCCGTTGTTTCGTTTCGCTTGTACAACGCCCAAGGACAAAACAGAGTACTGCACGAAACACTGACTTTCTGAAGTGGAATAGAAATTGATGTTTGCTTTCAATAAAACGAATTCAAAGTTTCCCGTGAACGCGTTCGCGTGATGCAAACGGCTGTGTTATCGCTATTCGAGTTCTGCGTGTTTATTTGTTTCACTGTCAGTTATACAATTATTTACTTTCGCCGATATAATTGGAAAAATTAGAGAAAATCTGTCAGTGAAGAAAAAAATAATTCGTTATGGTTTCACAGAACTTTACTCGTTGAATATTTTACAGAATCAATTATTGATAATTTTCTAAAAATGAGAGAAAGATGAACTGTTATTTGACAAAGTGGGGAAAAATATAGCCAGACTCCCGCAAGCCTCTGTTACTAAATGCCTCAGCTTAGAAGTAGTTTCGTCATTAATAACAGAGCACTGAGCTGTTAATTGCCGCTATGCGGCCAGCTCTGGTATCTGGGCTATTTGCTCCCATAAAAGCAGTATTAGTTGGGCGAACTCCGCAAATGACATTAGCAAGCCGCCAAGTCGTACAAACTATAAACGTAACATTTTAATTTGTTCTGTATCGGTACATTATAAAAATAATGTTCGAAGTTCGATAAAAATTTATTGATCGACGCCATAGAATTTAACACACGGTTTATCCCAATGCCAAAACGCGAGGAAAGTTTCTACGCAAAAACCGCGTCCGCAACGATCCAAAACTAAAAGTAAACCTTCGATAACTGTCACCCTGACCTTCCACGGCCACCCAACCCTCCGCTTTCATTCTGCAAACCACCATTCAACCCGAATGCTGGCGATGATGTGGGATTGCGCGAGGTCAAGGCCATTGGTCGAGACACAGGAAATCTTATGGCTGATCTATGCGACCCGCCACTACTGGCGACCTCCGACTGCGGTTAGTGGCGGCTCCGAACTACTCTTATATTCAAACAACTTCGAAAGAAAAAAACTCTTAATCACTTTAGAAACGTCGGGAAACATCTCAAAAAACTGAAATGCATTTTAGACAGAAAATTTTGTAAAAACGAAAAAGACACCGCTAAAAATTATAAAATTCTTGCAATATTCTAAGAATATATTCTAATAAATTTTGACAATGCTTACTCTTCCGAATTTTAAAATTTAAGTAGATTTGTAAAAATAAAAATATACATCACGATTCTGTTTCTCTGTATTCAAGTTAGAAATAAGACAGGAAATTATTTTGAGACGAAAGATGTAATTTTATGAAATTTTTGGTTCCCGCAGTCTACTTAGAAAAATGATGTTTGGCAGAAAGATCTGTTTAACCGGTTTGAACACTCTCGGTCACGGTACATAGCCATCGCTACCTCGTCGCCTGCCAACATTTTCAAATGTTTGTCGACTAAATCGGTGCTTAAAACAATTCGAGTCGCTGCATGGAAATGAAATTGCGCAAAAATTCGCGAACGAACAGAAAGAATCGCGTATCCGTCGCTACTTGCAACTTTCCGACCCCTTCGGTCCACCCCTAGCACCCCCACCCCCTTTTTTTGATTCATCGTCCTTGCCAGAACGAAATGGCAGCGATGACAGGGTACGTTTAAGGGTCAAGGTCAGCTAGCCGGCATATTCTCTGCTGCCTGGTGGGGAAAGCTTGCAGTCGATTCGTAATTTCGTTGCAACTGCAGTTGAACAGGCGCGCTCATAAATTTCCGACACGTACCGCGCTGTTATTAATGACTGGTCATTAAAGGCGACGCAGGATCGAGCACGGCTCCTTTTCCTGTTTACTGTTTTCAGCTGTTCCCCGCCATCTTTATCGCCGTTTCACGACCAACCTTTTCTTTATTTGTTCCTCGCCCGGCGTGTTTCAGCAACACTTTCAATCAACGTTTTCCACTTGCTGTGTTACCTAATCGCTGTCCCGGTTCGAGCATCTCCGCTGATGGTTGTTCCACTCTGTTTTCAAGGCGACGATTTTTATCACACTTTCTATTATTGCCCGCACACTTTTATGCAAAATAGAAATTGTGCTGCTTTGGAAACTCCCACATAAGATCGACAATCTTGTGGTTCCGGATTTTTTAAAAATCGAATTTGCAACCTAAAATTCCGAAAAAATTCACAGTTCTGTATACTATTAAGAGGAAGGTTCGTGAATTATTTTGTAATTTTTTGTCTAGCAGGACGGAAGAAAGGGGGGATAATTCATTAAACCGTTTTGACCCTGTAACTACCCTTGCGGTAGGGGTACCGAATTGAAACTTGTCGCAGAGAGTTTTCTTCGAGGGCACTATCGAATGGTACCAAGAAAGATTAATTTATGTTTGTGTTGTTTAATGCAAAGGGCATTGCCATTGTTAACACGCCTGGAAGGTCATTGAGCGAAATGACAGCAGGAGCTCTAGATCAATTCTTTCATACGGCTGTCAGGGACATGCTATTAGAGGACAAAAACAATGCAGCATAATTGACTGGCACGTCAGAATCGTACCGTCGTTCGTTCAAGGTAACGATTTTTATCACACTTTCTATTATTGCCCGCAGACTTTTATGCAAGATAGAAATTGTGCTGCTTTGTAAACTCCCACATAAGATCGACAATCTTGTGGTTCCGGATTTTTTAAAAATCGAATTTGCAACCTAAAATTCCGAAAAAATTCACAGTTGTGTATAGTATTAAGAGGAAGGTTCGTGAATTATTTTGTAATTTTTTGTCCAGCAGGAGGGAAGAAAGGGGGGATAATTCAGTAAACCGTTTTGACCCTGTAACTACCCTTGCGGTAGGGGTACCGAATTGAAACTTGTCGCAGAGAGTTATCTTCGGGGCCCCTATCGACTGATACCAAGAAAGATAAATTTATGTTTGTGTTGTTCAGTGCAAAGGGCATTGCCATTGTTAACACGCCTGGAAGGTCATTGAGCGAAATGACAGCAGGAGCTCTAGATCAATTCTTTCATACGGCTGTCAGGGACAGGCTATCGGCGGACAAAAAGAATGCAGGATAATTGACTGGCACGTCAGAATCGTGCCGTCAAAGCGCACTCCAGTTCTCCGATAGCTAAAGCCGTCCGGAATAAAGGTTTATAAATCGCTTCGAGAGCGGCGGATTGTTTTGTTTCTGGGTGACGTCGAAAGCGAGAGTCGTCGCTTGAAACGCGACCATTAGTTGACACAATCGAACAAACAGCCGTGTCAAATATTCGCTGATCAAACGCCGGGGTATCGTGCAACAGTATCAAAAGGTCAGTCGATCGAAATGAAAAAAAAAAGGAAGAAAAAAGGTATTAGCGTAAAACTCGCCTCCGGTTCGTTTGTGCGGCCATTAAACGCGCGCGACTGCAAAAGACGGTCGCCGAAAACTTTTCGCTTGTCACTCGTCTTGCATTTCCTCCATTTTTCGATCCGGTACGCTTCCGTTCGACAACTCTCCGTGGGATTTTATTCGTCGCTTTTTATCGTCACACTCTCGGCGCTTACGGTCGCCGGTTTTGTGAATGAAAGCGATCGAAAGTTCGAGAATTTAAGTGGAAATTGAATCCGATTGATCGAACGCCACCTGTGCCCAATAAACGTATAGGAAATTTGATTTACAGTTCCTTCCTGTTGCAGTCATTTTGCTAAATAAATCAAAGAGCGGGGATAAAAGGGTGCAATCAGCTCGTAATGAAAATTGTTCTAAAAATAAAAAGTTGTTAATGCAAACAATTTCACTGTACACGATTCTGATGAACCGGAAAGTTTGCCGGAATTGTTTTAATTCGGAATTCGTTGCTGTTGCAAATATTTTCCTGGTGTCAACAACGAACACGCCATAAATAAATGTATTAAATCACAGAGTAAGAATAAAAGGGTGTAAAAAAATTGGAATGAACACAATGGACGGATATATTAAATTTTATTCTTTTGTGTAAAATACTTCATAGAATTCGTAATAGCATTTTTCAAATAAAAATTGTGTTTAACCCTGAGTTTGTGTTAAGTTAAATTTTAATGTACACTAAAAGGCATAGTTGATGTATCAACTACGTCAATTTCGTTTAATTGTCAAGCCACGAATCCGTTTTATACAGGTCTTGGATAATTGCAATTTTAAACGTGTTCCGTTCATTGTATCGCACGCACAAAATTAATCCCGGTAGGAATGTTCGTTTCATTTTTAATTGGTCACTGACTGTGCTCAATACAAATGAAAGGAAATATGGATTCATTGAATTTCTAAACGTTCTATCTTTATCACGCTGTGATGGAATTAAAAATTGCTGCAATGAAATTAACAATTTTGGCGAATCGTTTCGCTCATTTCGTTCCATTAATATTTTACCGAGTTTATGTCAATAAAAGTCAATAAGGAGTTAGTTGAGTGTTAATGCAAATCGACAGCAAATCTTGTGCAATTGTTATCGAAACCGAGTGCGGCCATTATGCAAATGGATGTACCGATAATCTCTGATAACCGACGGTTTGTTAATGTTCGACGCGCGATAATAACTATAAAAGCGCCATTGCTTGCTTTCGTAGCTAATTGAAAATTGATTGTGTTTGAGTTGTTCCACGGGTCTTCGATGCGATTCGCATTAAAATCGCAAATCTGTTCAATAAATAATCCCGCATTGTTTTGTCGGCTGCAACTTGTTTGGCGATGCGATATCAGCTCATGCGGCACGGTAACACGGTGAAGCTTGTGTTTGCTTTGTTATTAAATCACAATCGGTCTAACATAAAGCGAAAATATCCTCGAATCATTTGTGCAGGGAAGATTAACGATTTATCTTATATGTTTGATAGAAATAATTCATTACACGAAACGCAGAGATTATTTGTTGAAATTGGTACGTTCTGGTGAAGTCTCGCTGATTCGTTAAACACGAAAGTGCAATTAATCACATTAAATTCTAGCATTAAATTAAATCGACGAACCGGTTTCCACTTATTTTAGTAACTGTCCGTTCTTTTCGTCTATTGAATTTAATACGTCAAATGGACGAGCACGTATCGATATGTTTGTTTCCACTCTTCTGTCATTAATTTCCTTTATTCCCATCGTGTTCGACACATATATCGCGACTTAAAATACGCATCTTTCGTTGATCCATTGCGACACAAAAATGATCACGAGTATGTTAGTAAATCTTTCACAAGAATCTGATTAAAAACAAAAAAATTTTGTCATTGGATTAGAGATCCTTCATCATTTGACTAGAGACATATAGTGGAATATTACAACATAATGTATAGATAAATTTAACCCTTAGCACTCGAATGGTGACTGTAAGGCACCACTAAAAATTGCTGTATCGTTATTCAAAATATTTTCTAAATTATTAAATTTGTTTGTGTTTAATAAATTACTAAACATTTCAGTACTCTAGGTCGGAAGAAATGTTTCGTTTTGGGGTTAAAATAGCTTCGAGTGCAAAGGGTTAATGCATAAAACAGACGTGTCTCTTAATGTTCAAGTAAACATAAGTAGATTTAAAAAGAAAAATAAATTGTAATACCTACGAATAAATTTAATAGTAAAAAATAACGCTCCAAAAAAAGGAAAATGCAGCAAGGATATCAAAAGTCAAACGATCGTCGAATATGGGAAACGAGTTTTCCCCCGTGCAAAAGCGAGCTCGATGGTCACGTGTCGAAAACGGCCCCGGAGATCGATCAGTTTTTCCCATCGTCTGTTATAATTGCCGATAGCCATACCGGGCCGATTATCGTGCTCATCGATGCCAACGAAAATAGCCGAAAACCACGATTTTATCGCGAGACCGCGAAATCCCATTTAATCGGTTCAACCATTTCGACCGCTTTCAATCGGCGGTCCTTAATTGTAAACCGCAGCGATTGTCGATCAAAATGCAATTGTAAACTTCGACGTTCACGTGTTTTTCTCGACTGGAGGTTCGTGCGGTCGGAAATTCAACGCTTCGAACGACGTACCGGGTGTCTCACTCGACAATCACCTCAAAACATTAAACAATAACGCAACTTATTAAAATCGAAATAAGAAAATATCAATTTCCATATTTTCAGAGAATTTATATGCTCTCTGGAAAATTGTGCACCCGTACATAACCTACTAAGATCTACAAAAGCTATACTTTAAATGTTCATTTTTGACAAAACATTTAAAAACCGTCACCTTCACTCTTTCCTTCGAAATTCCGAGCAATAATTCAAAAGTTCAACAGCACATAGAGAAATATATATTTCCATTTATAAAAGCAGAGTTGACCTTCATATTTCCTCTACGCGCCCACCTGCTAAAAACTCACCCTGCATATACAATTTTATATTTGAATTGTAATATTACGAATATGTAATAACACGTCGTAATATTTGCAAAGAAAATTCAGGTTTCCAATGGAAAAATTGTCTGGTGTCTGAAGATTAACCAGTGAAGCGCGTTTGACGTGTACACACATCGTCCAAAATTCTATTGCGGTGTGGTTAACGTTAACGAATTGTTAATTTCTTATCGAATCAAAATGTGTCGGAATTTATTTCATAAATGGAACAAAATGAATCTGTCATTTCTTTAGAAGGGAGGATCGTTTGAATCGGCTTTAGATGTACATTGTATCTGAAATTGATATACATTGTATCTGAAGTTAATACACATTGTATGTTGTCCCCGGCATGGGACCCTCGATCTTCTGATGTTCACATTGGACTGTTCCTCCTCTGTTTCGTTTTCTTGATTCATTCGCGACGTTTCTATCAGAAGGTAAAGACGTATCTCACGACGTGCTTATTACAGAACGTTTGAAATACAATCTCTATTCTGTGCTTTATAAGAGAGTGACCTTTTATTATATATACACCCATTCTCAATAAAATGTAATTCTTCCTTTTCGCAAACTTTACGATAGCGGCATTTGCTTATTAGTCATTGCTTGATTTTAATTCCGCGCCGTGAGGGATTTTTCGAATGAAACTCCACCGGTGAACTGGTTAAACGAATAGCTTTGAAATTTTATGGACAGAGCGAGGCTATTAATTTCCGAAGGACAAGAAGGTAAACGTTCGGCACGAATGTTTGAAGGATCGCAGCTAAAGCAGAAGGGGATATGTTGCACAGAGGAATTTCGAGGGGGTCGTAGGGAGACTTTATCGGCCCCGACCCGTCGGGGCTCAATCGTTGCGTAAAATTTGATGGCGAGGGTAACTGCGACGCGCCCTCTCGAATCGTTCGGAAGGAGGTTCGAGGAGGGTGGCGAACGGCGGCGGAATTTCACGCGGGGAATAACAATCGAGGGTACGGGCGACTCGCGCGGACAAGGGGAGGAATTCCGAAGCTTGTTGTTTCCGGTTGCCGAACAACGCCGATGCGGCACGGCGCGGTGCAAGCAAAATGGCGAAAGAGGGGCAGCAGACGAGACGGGCTTTTCCTCGCGCTGCTGACAAAGGCGGCCGGAAACTGCATTTTCTTCGGCATTCCCGGCACGAGCGGCTCCTCCGCGCTCGGTATTACGGCTTAACGAGATAAGAGGATTTTCGCGGGAGCGTTCACCGCTTCCGCGTTCTTCCGCTGCTGTCTCGCGAGCGGCGCCGCGCGCGCGCGCGCGCGCGTGCAAGCGTTATTAGAAAGAATTGCGATCGAGCCGGGCGATATTACCGTTCGGTGAGAAATGCGGCTGAAGACCGCTGGCGCACCACCACCACCACCCCCTACCCCTCTCGTAAGACGATTAAGCAACCGAAAGATTACGTCTCGCGTAATCGAGTTAGGCGCGTCGATAGGAGCGTCGGGAAGGAGCCTTCACGAGGTTGCCCCGCTATTTTGTTGTCAAGTCTCTCGACGCTTGTTCTCAATTTTACAAGGGGCTGCTTACCCCTGAACGGTCAAGGAACGGGGGATCATTTTTCTATATACCGGGTGAGGTGCCTAAAACGTGCCTAAAACCTAAACAACTCGATGGCTTTGGGCGACAAAAATTGTACAAAATGTAGGTATTGACAAATACAAAATTATACAAATTGTAAAATGTACAAAAATTTTGTTTGTGGTGGCATAATTTCGAGGGTGAGGTAGTTTAGTGTGAATAGCTTTTTGTAGGAGGACGTGTAGAGGTCGTATGAAGGTCAACTCTGTTTTTAAATTAGAATGGTGTGTATTATCCAAGACGTTTTAACGACGGTCATTCAAGATCGTTGAAGGTCAACTGCGATGGTAAATATTCTACTCTGCGGACGATTGCTCTCCATTTTTAAGCGTTTTGTTAATCACGAATTAGCATTGTCAGGTGTGAGTTAGGCATGGATGGTCGGTTTCAATTTTTAAAGAATTTTCTTCCCCCTAATTTAGCGTTCGTTTGTTGTGCAGAGGGACTAGGGGCATAAAGAAGATATGAAGGATGCTGCGGTATACTGTTTGAGGATCAGATTTTATCGGCGGTCGCATTTTCAGAGATGCGCAAGAGGTTATCTCAAATCTGGGTTACAGCACTGATATTGCTAAAAAAACATCGCCGTACGCGTGTAACGTTTAATTTTGTGAAAATAGATGCGATTCATGATGATTAAACAGGTTCTAAATAATCTTTCCCGACGAAGTAAAATATTTATAAGATCCTGCATGCATCTACCGAAACAGCCGCGACCGTAACAGGGTTAATTACAACGGTGTTAAAACGTGCTTAATCTCACTCTTTCACGGATTTCATTATCCTGTTAGTTGTAAGCATAAATATTGTTCCTTTCATCTTTTCCATTTTTCAGTCTTGTGGTTTTAATAACAAGTGTGCAATAACTCTTTTGTGGTTTCATTAATATATGTGCGCAATAAAGTTTTTCCTTTCCCCATTGTGAGGTTTCGATAACAAGTGTGCAATAAGGGCGAACTGAGAAAAGGGGAAAATTAAAGTATATTATAGCTCAAAAGATATCTAACATTTTAAATAAGATTTATTTAACAGTTTAAAGAACTCAATTTTTATAAAGATTGTTAAAGAAAAAGTCATTTTTGTTGGAACAAAATTCGCCCACATGCTTTGTACTGGGAAAAGGATTTGAAAGGTTCGATGAAGGTATCTCTTTGAGAAGAAGAATGCGTTTCACGCAATCCCGTTGTAGCTTTAATTGGTGAATAAATCTTGCAATGGCGTAGCTGCGCCATTCCAGGTAGAACGCGTTAATAACTTGTCGAAGAATGCAGCATCCGTTCCGCAGACGAATCGAAGCTTTTACATTAAATAAACTCTGTTCCGTGCCCGTATAGATTTAATCATTTCTATTTTATGGTCGGTACGCACGAAAGTGAACGGAGCATTTTACGCGTCGCACAGTTTCCCGTTTCAATTAGAGTTCGCTTCTCGATCCAATCGCAATCGTCATCAACCCCCGCGTTCCGCGGAACTTTTCGCACGGTTCTGCACATTGTCGATTATATCCGCAAATCCATTAAGGACGTAGAACAAATAACCCGCCAGCAAATATTAAAACAGTCGTAAAAACAGAGGCTGTGCTTTTGCCAGCGAACTGGCCGCAATTTTAATTGCAGTTGCTCTGCAGTTCTGGCTGAAAGTTAATCGCCGCTGTTTTTAAACTTTGTCAACTGTATTCAGAACAATTTCCCTCCCGCGTACAATTATTTATTTATAGAATTTTATATTTCTATCTTCAATTTCTTCGACAAAGCGAGCAACTACTTCAATCAGCTTCGATGACGTCTTTCTCAGAAAAGAACTGATCAATCAGTTAATTAATGGTAAAAATAGAAATACTACGTATAAAAGCGTTTGACTCGTTGTTAAGAATCTAGAAAAGTTAATAAAAACGTTAAATAAAAGCACTAGTGGAGGGGATAGGCGGACTGACTTATATCGTGTAGCTCTATTCGGCTTAGATCGAGGCTTTACTGTAATTTTAACTTTAAGACTACTTTTTTTTGTCTTCGGTTAATGGAAATTATTTTCAAGAAGTAAACTGGAAGTTACGTTAGCTGTAAGATCGTGCTTCCCATATTTTTAATTTTCGTAATTTGTATTTTGCGCGCAGTGAAAGTTCGCGACGTATAAATATACAGCAAGGTGAAAAGGTGTTCCATATTTCCGGACTCTCTACAAAGGCATATTAATTTCGCGGCAGTAAGTGCTTGCGTGGGGAAGCCTCGTCTTTAATTAGTTCTCTACTAAAACGCACCCACTGCTACGAGATACCGCGGAGATCTTTTATCGCGTTAAACCCCTTAATCAATTTTAATTAAAACTGCCGCGGGATTTTATCATCGGAACTGTTCATCACTTTGGAAGCCTCGTATCATTCGGGTGTTCGCGGAACAATGGTTCTCCTTGATTCCCAAAATTAATCGCTCGATGGCGCACGATTTAAGATCATTAGTGACTCGAATTAATCTTTTATTAGCCGATCGATGTTCCACTCGGAACAGAATGTCAAAGTGAATGCCATCCACGTAATTTAGCAATTTTTAGAGGTTAGGTCACACTCGATGTGTAAAATTCATCGCAACCTTTCGCGACTAATCCCTTAAAAGGAACGAAACTAAAGGAAAGTTTGAAAAAGAGATCTTAAACAATATTCCTCTGTTCTTCCTTTTCAATTCTCTTACAAAATGGCTGCACTCGTTCTGAATGCGGCTTCAACCCGAGTGACTTAATTTCGTGAAAACTGTACACTTAACACTATATTTCCTTGAATATTGGGACCGTAAAAATGCATCGTTGAGCAATTATTTAACAAATTGATTTCTTTGGGTATCAATTATTTTAAAAAATGGCTACAAACTTTGATCGATGCATTCATGTTATTTTTATGAAGTAATGTAAAATAGTGCTCCGTAAACCTACTGTTAAAAATGATTATGAAACAGAGTCTCGTACAATAAAACCGATAGTTCCAATTTTCTTTCAACTTCCGCAAAAAAACAAACACCGCAAAAGACTATAATCGATTCAATAGGTTTCAAGTAGTCGAGGTCCGTAACGTGTGAAAAGGCCGGTCTGAACAAATCCTGTTCGAGAAAGTAAAACGGATACAAGTCTTTAATCAAGACTCAAATTGCGAATTACAGGATTCGCGAGCCCCGTATAATCAGGCTATTTCCCGTCCGGGAAATTACCAGACCATAAACCAACAAAGCACGAGTCCGGGTATTCACTTTCCCTCCTTCATCAAGGGATGATCCGGCGCCACGTTGAAAAGCCACAGTGTACGCTGAACGTGTGTAAAAAGGACGGTTATGTCTCAACGAGTCGGAGGAAAAGCGTCGCACACCTGTGGGCGTTCCCACAGCGATGGCCTCTCAGATGCGAACCGAAGACGCCTAACCGGCGCGACGTCATAGCGACTCGATGGACAAGCTGAAATATATATTCTGTGTGCGGAGTGCGTGCAAGCTCACCGGTTTCGGCCGCCGCTTGGAGCAGCATCTGTTGATGATGGTGTTGCCTGGTCGAGGACCTGTGGTGGTGCACGCTGTTCAGGACAATGTTACTCGATGTCCTGCTGAGCGCCTTCCTTTGCCTGACCGCCTCCTTGTAAATCTTATAGTACATTACTATCATCACCAGCCCGGGGATCCAGAAGGAGACGCACGAGCTGATCACGGCGTACGGCCTGTTCACCACGAACGAGCAGATCTGGAACGTTCAACGAAGTTCGAGGGTTATTATTTATTTATAGGGGGATGGGTCTTCATTTACAGTAACCAGCAAAACTGAGTCTACACTATTTGAAGCAACATAACTTTTTAGAAATTCGATCAAGTGACTTGAATGTTATTTGAGAAGTTAGAAGGATTAGTTTGGTAGACGAGGTGTAAAAAATTTTTGAAAAAAGTTTGAATTGCTCGGCTCTTTATCTGAGCCAGTATTAAAAATTTTAAAAATATGTTTTATTTACTCGGATAAGTTGTATCCATGCTGGCAATTTCATCGATATTGGTTAATTCGTTTACGAGTTGCAAACGATTAAAAGTGCGATTTTAAGTCGAAAATCGTGAAAAATGGCAATTTTTCATGAATGGCGTGGATATAATTTATTCGAACGAATCAAATACATTCTTTAAATTTTCAATAGAGGCTCAGATAAACAGCTGAAAAACAACTTTTACTTTTAACTTCTCAATAACATTCAAGTCATTTGATCTAATTTCTAAAATCAGAAGATCAGTTTCGTATGAATAAAATATAAAATGAAAAGATTGTAAGACGGAAGAAAAATTTAGTTTTATATTGAAAATAGCGCCGAGTGCAAAGGGTTGGGATACTCATTCGTAGATTTATTCAACAATATATTTTTTATTCCGTTCTACTACTTTTTGCTTTTCTTTTTTAGGTTGATTATTCTGTTATTGAATAAGCCTACGAACAAATATGCTAGCTTTATTTTTTAATTTTAATTTAAAGTTGCTACGAACTATCGTTCCAGCCTAATATATCAATATAAATGTTATTGGATGCATGATTTTCCTGGTATCGAGTTTGAAGTTTGTTTCAGAGATGTTGCTGTAAGTAGCTTACGAAAGTTAACTTCGAGAATTCTTGATTGTCTTGCGCTCGAGTCTTGTAGCCGCAGGCATTCTGATAGTTTGTGCAATCATTGTTTAATTTGAAGTTTGGTAGAAGACAACGGATGGTTCTAAGCAGTCTAAGAAACTCCTCCGGCGATACTCACAATATTCGACCTGTACGAAGCATTCTGTCGTTTAATTAATCACACCCGAAATAGGCGAACACGTCTCGAATAATTACACCCGAAATTAGCTCGATGGAAAGATTAAAACAGAACTCACTCCGTTCCGAAATTTACAAATATCTACTTATAACAAATTATACGAAAACTTTATTTTCTAGAGAACGTGCGGGAAATTAAATGAACTCCGTGCGACTATGCTTGGAACGATTTATTCGTAGCAGAAGAAGGCTGAAAGTTCGCTTAATGGACCGCGATTTTTCCTTCGGAAATAATTACATTACGATTTCCCGTAGAGGTTAAGTGGAATTTTTAATCCAATTTCGTGTGTCAGTGGTAGATAAGTTTTGTCGTGCATGCAAAAGTTTTATGAAACCTCCGGGATAATGAGATGAAGCCTTCCCTAGGCTTACGTAAACCTCATTTCGAGACAATGTATCATGCCATTCGCAATTTCCGCGAAACCGCTCTAAGTTCCGCCCGTTAATGAAGAAATATAACTAATCGCGCAGCTAGACCAGCTCGAATCGGGAAACGCAAGAACTTTGATCGTCGGCCGGGAATATTATCGAATAAATAATTTAACGCGGCCGCGTCGAAATTGCCGGGATAAACTAGAATGGCGGGGAGGGGGATACGTAACAACTATTGCTGAAATTTGAGAGTCACAGTTATAGTCAGCGGGGGAAGCGAGATTACGTTGCCGGATCGATACAACGCGAAACGGTGTTACGAATATTGGGAAACGAGACTTCGCTTTTATTTTTAGTACAGCCGGCCGAAGATTCGCTCAAATTGGATTTGTCTGGACAGCGAAGTTACGAAATGCTCGCGGAGACTTGACACTCCTATTCTGCCCAGATGCACACAATGATCGTGTTCCATTAGGCTAACGAATGGCTCCACTTACGCAACGCAGTTTCGCGTGGCCGTCGAGTGACACCTCGTCCGCGTTCTCACTTTAATTATAATTCGTTGATTAGACGAATGAAAAACAACGGATTACCGGCGACGGATCACCGTCGTAACGTGAACACCTTATAAATAAATAATTCAGCATAAGTTTTGTAATACGAGAAAAATTGTACTCGTGTAATTGTAAAATTGTAATTGCTGTAGAATTTCGTCGTACTCGAACAAAATGAACAGTTCGCAGGGAAAGTTTGTGATCGCTCATTGAACTAATTTGAACAGAAATTTGTAACTTTTTACCAGATAATCCTGTACATCTTGACTCTAAACACGCGTAACTTTTGAACCAGTGAATTCCTCGCATTAAACCATGGATTTTCGGACTTTTCTCATCAATATCTCCAGGATTGTCTAGTAAAAAGTTAAAAATTTCTGGGTTGCCAAGAGGAAGTTAAGACTGCACAACCATTATTTATAGCTTATTGGACACTTGACAATTGCGGAAGTGATCATTGCCTCAGGTGTGAGAAATTTATTATCCATTAATGGCACTATGCGCGGCTATAAATATTTCAATCCGCCGGGAGAGCCTAAATCCGATTAAATTGTTACGGGCCGGTTATAATATGATGCACTACGGTAATTACGTGCGCCATACTAATCGCGGGATTTCTATTCGATGCAACACATTCGAAAGCAATTGAATTTCATCAAAATGAATAAACGAAAACCGACTACTGTTAACGTCCACTGTAATATCTTTTGGTAACCGCTATAAAATGGCGACTTCAAAAGAGCGGAGCTTCTCGAGTATTCTAGTTGCAAAATATTAAAGTTAACTTATTTGTTTCGTCCATAAGCGAAATTCGAACACTTATATCTTTCCAGTTGGAGATTAACACTACGTTTACGGAGCATTAAAAGCGAGTATTTCACATTACTTTATAAAAATAAGAAGAACGTGTCTATCCAAGTATTCAGCCATTTCTTAAATAATATGTACCTAAGGAAATAAGATGGATCTTCACAATCTCAATAATCGTAAATTAAAAATATTAGAACCCGTAAACCTAGTGTTAATAAGACAACAGCTCCGATTTTTATCATCATACACAACTCGAAAAAGTGTGTAAACATTTCCGGAACTGTGTCCCGCGTTTCTGCGCGAGCTCTCGCGAGCAAATTTGATCTTGATTTGCTTAAACAAATTGTCCGGGATCGATTAGCAAGCAACATAAGCGCAAGCAAATTCCGCAGCTGTCGATACGAGATTGTAATTTCAAATTTATACCTTCCTCAAACGATTAATATTTCTCCGGACATTTTTCCTCGATGGAGCAGGTTCGGATAAACGGAACGATCGGTAAACGCGCGATGAACTTCGACCGTCGGTGAATCGGGCGAAAAAAAAAAAAAGAAAGAAAGAAGTGACCGGGAACCGTGGCCCGGGGCATCGGCGATCGCATGAATATGGAACAATTGACGTTTCGTAGATAGAAATTCAATTCTCGCGTAGCAAATTACCGTTACTTCTGAATTTATAACACGGGGCCGGGACATGTAACGGCGCCCGGTGTTCCCGTGATGCATCGGTGGCAATGGTGGGGGGTTGGGGGGCGCTATGCATAACCAAATTAGCCAATCGAGGAAACAATAGTGCAAATTACGTGGCCGACGTGAAGGACATGATTGGTCGATTTGCCCGTAACGCGCGCGCCCCGCGCCCTCGTATGCAAATCGGCGAAGACCCTTCCGCAAATCCTCTTATCCCTGAGGAATTATCGTTAGCATTCACAATTCTGTGTGCCGCGGCGGAACGTTTATTAACCGGACGAGTAGCGCCGCCGACGATAAATCTCCCCGGAAATCGGGACGATGCAGTTCCGCCGAATAGTTTCCCGAAGGATCGACACCGGACACCGTGCTGTTACGGAGCAACAAAACCAGTTATTGTCGGACCGTACCCATTTTATGGGTCGTTCCCTCTTCTGCGACGACGATCCGACGGAAACTTCAGCTTCGCAGTCCGATTCGACACGTGTCATTTATTTCGCGAGTAGTAGTTCATGACCGTTGAGTCGGTGGTTGTTGAATCGAGAGAGACGGCTGATAGTGATCGCGGTAATGTTTCGAAATGTGTGAAAGAGATGTGCACGGTATTTATGAAAATATGATCACCACTTATTATTCGAGCGGCCCAGAGACTGGATATATCGTTACAACTATACTAATCCAGTGGCAAAAAATGTTTGGTTTTAGTTTTTTGTTTTGTGAAACTCCTGCCAGCATGTGCGTGACATTTTTCTGATTAAAATGAGTCCAAACGCGGCACAATTTGGATCATATTTACCTCTTTAATCCACGATACAGTAAAACCTCCACTATCCGAACTGATCGTCTCAATAATCGAGATTTTACTGTATCGTGGATTAAACAAGTAAATATCGTAATATGCGTGACATTTTTCTGGTTAAAACGAGTCCAAACACGGCACAATTTGGATCATATTTACCTCTTTAATCCACGATCCAGTAAAACCTCCACTATCCGAACTAATCGTCTCAATAATCGAGGTTTCACTGTATCGTGGATTAAACAAGTAAATATCGTCCGAATTGTGTCGTGTTTGGACTCATTTTAATCAGAAAAATGTCACGGATATTATGGTGAAAGTTTCATGCAAATATAATTGAAGACAACAAAATTTTGTTACTGGATTAATATTAAGACATTGCTGCGAAAGAGAACTCTCTCCAGAAAGTATGTTTAAAATATGTACCGATAATCTAACTGACGAAAATTGATTTAAAACTATAAGAATTGTTACAACAGTTGCAGATGAAATAGTCTCGTACATGATACACGGTCGGTTTTGTAAAGATTAATAGACGAAACAGTAAATGATCGTTGAATCATCATTAACCATGTAGTTGTAAAGGGGATCTGGTATCCAAGGGTTAAGGGTGATAATGGGCAGATGAAGAGCCTGAAGTAATCTGTTTTGATTCTAACGATTGGATTGGGTTAACACGTGCTAATCCCGGCTTAAGTAACTGATTAACCCAGTAATTATCCTACAGGAAACAAGCCGTGCGTTCTGCGATTGGCAGCTCGTACATAAGAAACATCTCACTTGGCGGCCTACTTGTGCAGGACAGAAATTATATGTGGACAATATTATTTCGATAACATCTCGTCAGCTACTAAATTTAGGACACGTGAAGGTCAACGCATCTGTACGCAGAATTTGATACTCTACTCCATTAAAAAGCAAAACATTAAACATTGTAAGATCTCGGAGAATATGACCTTGAGGTGACCTTCACCTTGAGAGGCTTACTTCAATCAATCTGTTTCATTTAGAAAAATTTATGTTCGTTTAATGTTACTGTTGCGAACCGGACAAAATAAAATCGTATTATTAAATTTTGATGCCTCGGAATGGGATTGCGAGGCACAGGGCTAATTGACTTGTGTGCTTTTCTGAAGCGAGGACAAATTACGACAAGAAGAGACCTACCTCGGGGTTCTTCACCATGTAGTCGAGCTGCTCTTGCGTGGTGTACCAGCCCATGAATATCGGTATGAAGCTGATCAACGCCGGCAGGACCCACGCGCTGCCCAGCATGCACCCGACGGTGCCCTGGCGCATGATCACGGTGTACTCGAGGGGGCTAACGATGGCGTAGTATCTGTCGACGCTGATGCAGCAGAGATGCAGTATCGAGGCCGTGGAGAAATAAACGTCCAGGGAGTTCCACACGTCGCACATGAACCGGCCGAACAGCCATTTTCCGCCGGACAACTCCGCGGACGCGTTGAAGGTCATCGCGCACATAGCCACCAACAGATCGGCCGCCGCGAGGCTAACCACGTAACAGTTCGTCACCACGCGTAGCCTCCTGTGTCGCCGAACGCTGGCGATCACCAGCGCGTTCCCGAGCACCGCTGTCGTGATTATGCTGCCCATGATGATCCCCTTGATCACCACCACGAACACGTTCACGTTCTCCGGCAGGTTCTCGACGGTTGGGTTCTCCACCGGGACCGAGGTCACGTTGTTCGCCGCCGTGCTCGAGGACGTGCTGGCGTTGCTGGGCGACGTGGTAGTCGGGTCCACACGGTTCGGCAAGCTCGTCGTCACCGCTGCCATTACGTGCAACATGGTGGACCGGGCCTAGGATGATCCCCGACTCGTTTACTCTGTCATGACAGCCGACTGTCCTCGGGCAATGTAGTCATGGCTGCTCCCGATCCCCTTCGCCGCTGACCAAGTCCGATACAAAAAGGTGAGGACTGTCCGGACAGTGCTTGGCGAAGCAGTTCAAAGAGGACAGGGTCGACGGCAGAGCCTCAACAACGAAGACTATAGGAGCTCTGGTAGGCTACCGAGTGAAAGCTGTAATCCTGAACAAGATGATCTGTCAAGCCCTAGTCTTAATCTTGAAGAATACGACCTTCCAGGTCTTGAAGATCTAGCTCCAATCTTGAAGAAGATGACGCTCCAAGTGCTGACAGGGTTTCAAGCTCCTGCTTTGATCTTGAACAGTGTTCCAAATGTGGTCTTCAAGATCTTCTCTATTTTTGACCAATGTTCCTCGGATTGTTGAATGTTTTCTCAGACAACTAGATTTATTTGAACAGTTTCGCTTGAATCTTATTCAGGGTATTCCTTGAGAGAGAAATGATCGTCCTGGGTCCTCAGGTGGGACCTTCTTTGACAGCTAGGTGTCTTGCGATGGACAGCATGGCTGGAGGCTTCGGTCGTCGAGCGAGAGATTCCAATGGTGCCCGAAGCACTAACGTACATTGTTGTGTAATGTTTTTATCGTGTTCCCTTTCGATTAATCGGTTGGCCTAATTCACGGAAACACCATTTTGTCCGGTCGGTACAGTCTGTGATAGTCTTGCTTCGGTTGGTCGCACCGTACAGAACGAAAGTTCAGTTCCCGGAACGGCGATGCACGGTTGGTATAACGCCGGCGCGGTTGTTTATTGGTTTGAACAAACGGTATCGAAGGTATTAGCCTAATCCCGCTTGCTTCTCATTCAACGCAGCCCCTGTAATTCAGAGATACAGGAAATCGATGGATTAGTGCGGGGGCCAGTTCTTACATTTGTTCGCGGGAAACCGGATAATGCTATTTGGCCGTGTAATTATTTGATCGAGTTACATCAAGCAAATCAGTTCGCCGCGAATCAATTTGCTCTCTGATCTGTTTGAGCGTCGCTATCGATGCGAAACTCGATATAAGTCAACTGGCTCTAGAAGCTGTAACACCGATAATTTATTGACCGCAGAGCGATTTAAATTGTACACTGAATCGTACACCGTGTTTTGTGCTTTGTGAATTACATAAAAATATTTGCAATGAAATGGAGAAACTGGAAAAGTGTGTACAGTGTTTACTCTGTATATGTCCCAGTTGCCTAGCAGATAAACGTCACAGAACTACCCCCACTCCCGTGGGTATACCCACCTTTTCTACGTGGATCAAAGGATAGTGTCCTATCCTGTTCTTTTCTACGTGGATCAAAGTATAGTGTCTCCTGGCCGATATATGTATGTCACTGGCTGGGCCAGTGTTTTGGACATATATCGAGTGAACACTGTATTTAGTAGAAGGGATTCTTCAAGCGACCACAAGACCTGAAGGATCTGACCAGAAGGATCTGAAGGGATAAAGGAGATAAAATTTTAATTTCTTTTGTTTGTTTAACTTTAATTAACACTAGAACGACCGGCCAATAAATGTGACTGACATATATAGTTTCGTAACAGTGACAAGACTGTGCCCATTCAGACTTCATACAACTTTTATTGTAACATGTGCTTCAATGAAGATGTCCATTACAAAATTTCTTATGAAAACATTTTTACAATTTCAGTAACTGTAAAAGGAAAAATTAGGAACCAGTCATTCTGACTTCTCCGGTCGTTCTAGTGTTAAAAAATTACTGCAGTGGGCCCGATGGACCCTTCTGATCGTTTGAGGGTGAGTATTGACACATCTTTACACAGCGAACGAAATTGGAGAAATAATTATAAGTGTCCCGTTCTTAAGAGGTCAAAGAAGTCTACCAGAGACTGTAAAAGAGTGCCAAAATAAGAACGAAAGAATGACAGTTATATCCTGAAGAGGAACCGAACCTTTTGCCGAGAGCACCGCCGAACTAACCCCCTGCCCGCTCGCCTAAATACCAAAGGGGTCGCAAAATCGACCTAAATACGTTGATTACAAGGAATTCCGGGAAAATTCGTGCATCGGCGACACTTCATCAAGGTCTGGCGGGGGGAGGGGAGGGGGAGGGGGGAGAGAAAAGGCGTCGCGTCGCCGTTGTACGCGTTCACGGGCGACAATGCCTACCGGGAAATATTAATCATCGAATTCCATATGCATGGCGACGGCCGGAGTGATTAAAGGGACTGGGGTCGCGCAACGGCAATTGCATCGGATTTGAAACCGGCAAACACTTTCGGGAAACGGCAATATGTAAAGCCGAAGGCGAGGTAATCCTTCGCGCGGCAAGTCGCCTCTGACAGTTCGACGTTCCCATCTCTTCAAGAACCTCTCCTCCCCCCCCCATCGGCTTCGAAATTTAATATTTCAATATTAAAACCATCGGGAAGCGGCTCCGGAACCTTTCCCGACAACTTGAAACATCTCCCGGACGCGACGGTGTGTGCAGCGTTTCGACGGAATAAACTGTCGATTGTTGCAATCGCGAAACAACGGAAAGCTTTCAGGAGAATCAAATTGTGTACTCGCTGGCCAAATCGATTAACCTTTCGAGCTTTCTGACAGTTTAACACTGAATCGCTTGATCGTCGGTGCTCAAATTTTTACGTCGAACACAAATTTTATCACTCCCATTCAACGGGATCGATAGATTGTTTAAAAAATGTTGAAAAGAGAAATTCGAGAATAGAAATAACATTTTCTCGTTCGACGCCTCGGTTTAGAGAAAATCGGGTTCGAACATCCGACCGGGTCCCGTGCTATAGTATATGCTGGAAGTAGAATCGGTTGGCCATGGTCAGACAATTTCTATTTAATATTTTCTTTCGATATAAGACGATGGCTCCGGGCGGACTTCAATGTATTACGGACGAGGGTACCGATTTTATTGACATTGTTCTTAAGTGGACCGAGAAATTAGTAATAATACTTTCATTTGTTAAGTTTAAGTTGATTCCCTTGTGTATAATGTGTGTATGTATACATTGGTCACTACAACGTGTACAAAATCGTCAGTGCAATGGAAAATGTGCAACTAAGCTTTCTAAAATTTTGTTTAACTGCTTCCAGACTTATAAAACAATGTTACTGTATAATCAATCTATTATGATTTTTATGTTATCGAGTTCGACGATTTGGCAAAGTAACAGCTCAAATATGATGCTAGACAAACGCGAAGATGTTCATACACCAACCGGAAAGTTTAACGAGGAATTTATTCGAGTTTGTATAGCGGACGCCATTTTGAATGGAAAGATCTGAGAGTGGCTCCGAATTGTTATTCTATCAGTCCGCACCGGAGGAAAAGTTTCGACAATTTTCCAACGTGGACGTCCATACCTTAAAGCCGCAAAATGCAGGTGCAAAATGGCTGCTAATAAATGCGATTATTTATGCTAATTCGCACTTCCATTCGGAAAAGTTAGGCGCGTTCGTTGAGTGCGGAACTTTTGACGATGTGTCCCACGAACGAGTAGCATTGTCTTACCGGAACTAATGAATTTACGGATTCTCTGAATTAATTATCACAAATCGTACCGGACCTTTGTTGAAAGACTTATTAAAATAGTTTTCGTTGTTCCAAGTATAAAGCACACTATTATTTCAAGAGACCCACGTTACATCGCTGAATTGTTACTGAACGTGTCACGGGCACGTCCATTTAAATTAGTCGAACTAATTGTCAGTCCGAAACGGCTCTATCGACAGGTTTATTCGGCAGTGCATAAATTATCGATTGGACCTTATTAAAATTTCATTTCATTGTGTACCGCGCGCGCCTCCGCAAAATGCACAGGCACACCAGAGATATTTACACGCGACCAAAAAATCCATGGAATCATACTCGAGAGACAGAGAGAACTATTTGTCCGATCGCCAGGCATCCTAACCGCGAGGACAACCTTTTATTTTCCCCTGCGTTATCGGAGGACGACGGGGCAGAAATTGCGTTGGCACAATGAGACGAAATAATTCCTTGCGCGCCACAGTATGACAAGTTTATCCCTTCGGGACTTCGCGGAAATAGGATTTCAAAGAAACCAATTCCTTCCCGCTACACCGGGGCAACCATATCTTCGAGGGCCGAAAGAAAGCGCATTGCAGAATGAATGAAACATTCATACGATTCGCGATGGAATCTTCAACGGGGTATCCCGGTTCCCCGAGGACGTCTTCCACGACTATTCGCGAAATTTTTTCCCGAAAAAACTATCATACCTTTCGTTTCGGGATTTCGCACACATGTTTACCGACCTTTTATGTACACGCGTGATTTTTTCCAAGTCAAAATAATTTACGTGAGTATCCATTTCTTAGAAACATAAACATCCATTTCCTTACAAACCGTATATTGAAACACGTGTAGTTGTGGTCCGAAGAAAAATTGGAATTCTTGATTATTTACAGAACGACACTGTCGTGGCGCAGTGGTCATGGTGCTAGTTTCCGACGAAAACGTTCAAGGTTCGAATCCCGTCCGAGTAAATACTGTTTTTAAATAGGATTATTTACAGAATGGCAGAATTGCCGAATTTTTTAAATACTCTTCGGTCTCGGCGTGGTCGAAAGATCGGAAAAAATTGACGGATTTTCAAGATTTCGCACACGTTTCGACAATGACATTCCGGTACAGAATCCTCGAGATTTGATTCTTGAAGGAAGCCTAACGCGCTCGGTCGCCATAAATCTCTGTTGCCGCGTCGTTCGCGGTAGAAACGCGTCATTGAACAGGCGCGGAACGACGGGAGCGGCTTCCGTCGCGAGCTGCACCGATGACAAATCGCTTCATCCTGAGCCCGGTCTCCCTCCGGCCCGGCCCGGCCCGGCCCGGGGAAAAAACTTTGCTCCGCGAGCAGGCCGTAGTTTCTACTTAAAAAGTGATTGCACGAAGATGAACCTATTTGCGTGGGAGATTACAAGAGGCCGGGGGTGGAGGAGGGGGTGGAGGGGGCGGAATTACACGGCGGTGACGTTGAAATACTTCCTTCGTGGAAAAGGCGAAGTGGCCGCGTCGTTGCGTGTCACCGGATATAATGAAAGAGCCAGCTGAAATTCTGGGCTGCTCCGTGCTCTGCCGCTCTCGGGCCTTTAATTGCGACGCCCGGGCGTCGCGTCGCGTCGCGTCGCTGCCGCGGAACACCGAGCCGACGCGACGGACCGTATTAAACCCGGAAAGAACCTAACAACATGTTCGAGCGAACATTTAGAGGAATGGGATCGCGATCTCTGTCTCGGACCCTTCTGATCCCCTCGCTTTTCGAACCGCTCGCCATTTTCTACGATCTTCGGGGATGCGTTTGATCACCGTTCTGCTACACTCCCGGAGAAAAAGATGGGACACTTTAAAATTAACATTATTTTTATTTATTTAACGTTATAACCTAGGTTTTGTTTTTATACGTTCTTGCAAAATACCTCTATAAAGGTACACAAATAAAATTGGATTGAATTTCGCCAGTCTATACAATTTTATTAAAGAAAGAAGAAGTTTTAAGGAAATATAGTGGGAGAAAATTATAGCACAGTTAACTTAAAATTGTGTATAACAATAAATCGACGAATAATATTCAATGCTTGATATCTTATGGCTTCTACTTTAGATTTAATAACAGCCATCATTCTCTTTGACAAAGATTTATAGAGGTTTTTAATAGTTTTTTGCTTTAATTGCTCTCACTCAATTTGGAAATATTGCCGAATTAAAAAAATGTATTCCCATATTCAATGTATTGCCATTTCCATATACAGCTCGGGCAAGATTTCCCCAACAATTTTCAATAATGTTAAGGTCGGGTGACCTTGCTGGCCAATCGAAAACGCGAATTTCTTCTCAAGGAAAGTATTCTTTTACTACTTTTGCAGCGTGTACTGCGACATCATCCTGCTGAAAAATAAACTTCTCTCCAGCAATTCTGGCGGTGTACGTGTCTATTTGTTCCCTAATCATTTCCAAGTACATTTTTCTATTCATTTTTCCTGTTATAAAGTGGATTTCCATTTTACCATAGTACCCGATACCGCACCAAATTATCGCACGAAATATTACATATTTTACATATTTTATCACAAAATATGGGAAAAATATAAGGTGTGCTATCCTTTTGTCCCGGAGTGTACTCCTCGGACACTTCTAACGATGGTTCGTTTAGAGATGGCCACCTGAATAAGTCAATATCTTGATATAATCAAAAAATTCGGGACTGAAATGTCACTATCGCCGTCAGATGTATTGGTACGACAATTTTAATTCAGCTACATTTTGTTTATACTGTTGAAAAGCGTTTGCAACGTACGTGCGGCGCTTTCCTGATTAAAATGATTCCAAACACGGTACATTTCGGATCATATTTACCCTTCCGATGCACGATATAGTAGAACCTCGATTATCCGAACTAACCAGAAGAAGACGAACGTTCGGACAATGGAACGGTTTTGGATCGGTAGAAGCTCGTGTATCCGAAGTAAGCAGTGGAACATGAATGTTCGTATGATGGAATACTGAACACTTATGACGTCACAACTATTGAGACGTGTCACAGTAGCATCCCTGCAGCACCATGCTTTCTAGACGTGACTTTCCATTGGACTTTCTTTTCTGTGATCTTGTAAAAGAAGTTCAGCAAGAAGAAGCTGCCGCGGAGACTTTTGATAACAGAATGTCTCGTATCAGAGTCCCGTATCGAAGATGTCAACCAGCAAATTGGACGCGCAACTTTTGAAAGGGTGGAACCGCCATCCAACAATAGATTAAATCGATCTTATTGTTTGTCCAAGGTCGTCTGTGTAAACGCAAGAGATCCCGAACGACTCCGAGAGCGTTCAACGGAGACGTGTTTTGGATGAGGTGACCTCGACTGACCTTCGACGGTGAACGTATTATGGATCAGTGAATTCCTCCTGAAATGGGCTGCGTAACTATACAAATAAAAACATTCGTATAACGTAATAAAGATGACCTCGACAGAAGCGTGTCCGTTTAGAGAAAATTTGTGACAACCTTGACATGTCCTCTTAGGATCAATGTGACGTACGTTGGCCCTGAACCTTCTTCAAAATAAATTACTCGAAAACTTCAAATGGGACGGTCTGTGTGCACAACAAATCCGCTACAGTGACAGTGGAAAGCTTCTACACGCTACAAAAATTTTGCTTTTCGAGGAAAAGCACTAACCGATCCTGCAACTGCGACTGGAACATAAACGTCCCCTAACGAGCGCGCGACCATGGCTTCAGAGTAAAATGCAGAGTGTAAACCCGTCGCATCATGCTCCGGGTGGATTCGTAAAAAAGCGTTTCGAGTGCCGCGAAAGTTTCCGCCGTCGGCGGCAGCGTAAATCAGTATGCTGTCTAGCCAGGAAACGGTCCGCGCCGAAATTACTGGCCGTGAAAAGCGAGCACGTCGGACGGTATCCGGGACTTTTAAACGCCGTCGTATAAATCGGACAGAATTCAATCTCATGGGCAGAAGGATCAAGTCGGGCAGAGAAAGAGAGAGAGAGACTGAGAGAGAGAGGGGTGAAGGAGAAGGGGGGTGCAAGGTTTTCGGGGTTCGGGGAAGGCTGTTCGCCCACGCGGCATGGCCGGACGGCAGAAAAGGAAGGAAAAGAAATGTGTGTCAATCGATAGACGTTATTCGGAGTATAAAACACGCGGAATGGATGCGGAATCGGCCGCCACGTTTCCGCGTCGCGATCTCCTCCGAGCC